>CM052332.1:15062047-15178978 GCA_028455615.1 Lasioglossum zephyrum | reverse complement strand
TATATATATACATCCTATTCCTTTTTCTCACTTCCTTTTTCGAGGTCTCTTGTTCCTTTTAGCCTGACAGGAGCGTGGAATTCGGGCCATCTAGTGATTGCAGATCCTTACCCCCGTAAAAGACGATTATTAAATCAAACGTAAGACCCTGGGAATGGACTGCACTCGCTGGGTACGTCGTCGAAATGCAACAACGAATTTATCAACGACGTAGCTGCCGGAAGAATATTCGATTTTTATTTATTCGCGATCGTCCGTAACTACGGGATGAAAAGTATTTTCTTCCCTTGTTTACAGTCTTCTCGCTGCAGCATAAATATATTGGATTGTTTTGGAACGATGTTTCATTCCCGATCTGTTTGAGCGAAACGAGAAATATTTCCCCTTCATGTTCTCTATGATTCGACTACGGTGTGTTATTCTACAATTTATTGGGAATATTGATTAAACCTCGAGCTGGCGCACTGTTGTGAAAGTTGATCAAAATCAGTTTTGTAAAATTCAAACGGAGTTTCATCATGGTTTCCTTGAAACGTCGACAACGTGACCAGTTTTTCACATTTCCTGAAAATAACACTTTCCTTCAATTTTATTAAGTACATATAGAAAGAGGATAGACTATTTAGGAGGGTAATCTTCGTGTGTGCGCGAGCCCGGCCACATAATCGTTTTACCTGCAAGCGAACAGCAAGAAAGAAACTTGCCCGAGGAACAAAAGAAAATAATTTCCGGCGGATGATGTATCAGTTATTGCGAAGCAAATAGAGAATATTCGCGAGAGAGAACAAGCGGATCGTTTATTGGCAGGACCAACATTGTAATTCGGTGCTCGGACTGTCTGTTAACACAGACAACAAAGTGGAAACAAAAAGGCGTGCGAACGTTCGATCACAGTGGGACGAATTTATTTTCGGGAGGAGAGGATTTTCGCTGATTTTCCTTTTAAATCTCGATTGGTACGTCCGGAAAGATCCGGTCATTTTTCACTGGATCGTGTCTGTAACTCATCCGCGGGAAAAAGTTGCACCGTTTGCAGGACCGGCTTATCCTATTTTTTCCAAATTTTCGTATCGCGGTTGAAAATATTCCGCTTCGCGGAACGTAAGTCTCCGCAACGGACGACTAGCAAAAAACGGTCCGCGGATTATAAACGGTCCGTGGCATGCTTTTGGGCGATTTCTGTTCGGCAACGTTCCACTCGTTCCCTAACGTTCGCGTCGTTTTACAGTCGCTCTTTGCATTTTTACCCTTTTTCGCGATTTCGCGGTTTCATCGCATCACGGCGGTCCTATTAAAAACTTGGCGCGCCTCCACGGACGGTCGAACATTTGAAATGCAAATACGGGGATGTAACACGGCTAGCGGTTATGTATTTTCCGATCTTCACCGGCGATATTAGCGAGAACTACCACTCTCGAGCTTATAAGGAGTTACAATCCTTACAAGGAGTAACACGGTGCTCCCGGGTTCATTGCGCGGAAGATACGGCCGCGGTTTAGTCCTGGCTGCGGTTACACGACTCTTGGACCCCTCGAACCACTGGCGATTCGGTCCGGCAGACTTTACTGTGAAATTGCAGTTGCAGTTGATATGAGAATGGCCTCCAAAATAATCTAATTCACTGTTAGACCCTGGGTCTTTATGTACATTAAACTGTGCTTGATCGTACCTTCTCAAAGTTCTTGTAGACTCCTTTAATTCTTGAAATTCTTATGATCTGCTTCCAGATACATGGAAGACAATATGTACAGAAATCTTGAAGAAAATTCTGAGGAATGAAACTCTAAAGCTGGATCGAAACGTTTGAACCCCGACGAAAATCATCATCAATCTCAGCATAGCAGAGTAGGTTAGAGGGGTTAGGTTAAGCTGTGCAAAGGGGAGAAGCGCGAAATGTTTCGCCTAACAAGGTCGTAAGTGGACAGTGTTCTAGCGATGAACAGAGGGTGGAAAACAGTCGGTGACCATTTTTCGAGGAAAGCAATTTGGTAGGTCGGAAGCGAGTCGTTCTGCATAATTTATGTGCACAGAGACAAAAAGCGTGGCCGAGTAGAATGGCTACCAACCGAGAGGTCTGAAAATAGTAGGGGTTGGTTCAGGCACAGAAAGAAAAGGAAAGAACTAACGAAGAGAGAAAGATAGAATAAAAGGAAGAGAAAGAGAGGCCGCCAAAGCAGAGGTCGTCGCGCGAAATAGAATAAAATCAGAAACTGCGGAGGCCTCTTCAAACGCTTAATTGAAAATTTCGTTATGAAACGGGCCCCTCTATTTATATAGCGTTCCGGGGATTATTTTCACTGAATTCCAGCGGCCGCGTTTTCCCGGGGACACTTTACGTAACGACGAGAATTGCATTACTCAAAACCCGTTTGCATTTCGTCGGGATTGGTCGGGACGTCTACTCGGAACAACGAGTTCCTGACGATTTTTCCTCGACCTCACGCTCTCCTACAAAAAGATCACTAACCGACGGAAGCCGAATGCACCTGTCTTGGCCGCGGAACAATTCTGACACAAACAAAGAAAACCTCTAATTCCTCCAGATCCATCGTCAAAATGAAGCAAGGAAACTCCTCGAGGTCGGGAAGAAACCGGAGAGCCTCGTAAAATAAACTGTAGGGTTCCAGGGCAGAGGAAACGTCGCTGAGGACTCTCGGCAGGTTCGTCAAACCGGGAATAACGGAAACTCAATAAAAAAACCGAGGGGAGATGACACTGGAAGACGAAAGCCACCAAGTGGTAGCAAGAGGTAGCGAAGTTGGCTCGGCTTCATTTGCTCCCGACATCTTCAATCTTACTATTTCGGGTCAGCAAGTGTCCCAGGGTGCTTGGTCTACCTTTCTCGAAGAGTTGAAGCAGCGGCGCCGCAGGGTTGACGCAATTTCTGCACGATAGCCGAAGAAAGAACCAAGCGAGCAAGTGAGAAAAGGGTTAGGTGACTAGCGAAGGGAGACGAAAAGGATTGGTGACCGAAGGACAGGTGACGAGGTGAGAAGGGAACACGTGCAGGTGCTCGGGGGATGTCTCGACCCTGGCCACGCTTGATTAAGTCGAAATACCCGACACTGAATGCGGAGAGTGCACCGGATAAACCCGCCAAGGGGTGGAACTGCTCGGAGTGCACCCTCGCCGCTGGCCGGAAGAGAAGTAGCAGTTTCTTGGACAGAGACCTCGGGAAGGGAGACCTTCCTGCTGTTTACTCGTCTCTTCGTCCTTTATTCCATCCCTTCTCAGCATCCCCTAACGTTCAATGTCGTAATGGATCCCGCGACTTCGCAAAGGGACGCGCAAGAACACGCGAGGACAGCCTTCGACCGTATCGTGAGTCTTCGAGAACGTGCCCAGAAACTCTACGCAACCCTATGTGGACAGAGGGTGCAGGGCTGGATAGGGTAAATAGGGGATACAAGCAATCCGAATGCGCCGATGATTTCTTCCGCTAGCTTTGCTTGGCGATGATCGTTGGGGAGGATTCGAGGTACTTTGAAAGGTTTTAGGGGAGGGAGAGAGGATTGATGGCTGATGGTGGTTTGATGATCATTTTTCAACGTTGTAGGGAGCATTAACGAAGCTGATTAGGAAAGACGTTTATCATTTAAGTTTCTCTTTTTGAGTACGAAGATTTCTCTTCGATTTATTCTACACACAGTATTTCTGTTGGGAGGACGAAGTTGGGATATCAAAATCTGGATCTTATGTTTATTAAATGTTTATTAAATCTCCACTACCTTTGCTCCTACGTGTGGTTCGTGCATTTCGTTGTACACTCCAACAATTTCATATCGAGCACTGACACCGTTGTCTAATTTGGAATTTTTGAAAAAAATCCACATTCTACGAAACTCAACGAAGCTGTTCATCTTGGAAAAGTTTGAAGATTGCAGGTTCCTCGACGATTTTGGTGCACAGATTGACCAGCAAGAATTTAGGCTACGAGATTAGATTGACCCGTTTCCCGTGCCTCGAATCCGGGCACCAGCGAATTTGTTTTTCCGGAGGACGATCGTCCCGCTCTCTCGCCGCAAGCGTAAAATAAAACGGTCGGATCGTGTGTGTCCGAGCATGTTGTCCGGGGGCCCGATTCCTGCGCGCTGGATTTTTTCCTCGCGGTCTGGGCAACGTAATCCCGCATTCTCCCTCGGCGAAAGCTCGTTCACGGCTGTTCCAGTTGGAACGTCCATTACAACGAGGTCGGCTCGAATAAGGTGGAGCGGGGAAACTGCGGCAGGAAGAAACGAGTACACACGAGAGAGGTTGCACCGGAGTATGTGCATATGTTCCCGCGATGGCATGCCTCGAGGACGTGTCTTCGCTGGTGGGATAATGCTTGCGTCTAACTGTTGGTTTCACAGTTGGTTTCAAACTGTGATAATTCTCGCTCTTCCATTCCCGAAACAAAGAGAGATTTTTCAAGATTTTATGCACTTACGACGAAAACGTGCAGGTGCAATTTGAAGCAGTAAACAAATCTAAATAGTTCAAGAGCATCAATTTATCAGTTTCAGCTTACGAACATTATGAACAAAAAAATCCACCCGACCGACGACACCAAACACCCTCGATAGGGTTGCTTCAATCTTCGAGAGCCTCCATTCGAAAGCACCCCATGTCGCGTCAGCACGCCATTTAGATCCGTCTGACCATTACCCACCACCCTCGCTTCCTACTACCGAACGTCAAACAGCCATAACACTATTTATAGCCAGGTAGAAAACAGTGGAATAATTCATCGAAAATTGGCAAACAGCGGGCAACAGGCAGTGAAATGTAAAAAAAATCAATTCCCCGCGGACCGGTTTTCAACGTGGAAAATGACGTTCCGCGTTGTTAACTAATTTTTACACGGTCATTGCCGTTGCGATTAGACCATTCATTACTGGCCGGGCTGGTCTTTATAAACGGGGAAAATGCTCGACTGTTGGAAAAAAAATTGTTTGCAAGGGCTGTCTCGTCCCCCTCGGTTTTCGAGTATCAATCAAAATAATGTCGGGAGGGCGTCGATTTTCCGGATCAGCAGCGGAACTCGTTACACGGGGATAGATGGGGGATGAAGACGGAAGCTGGATCGTCCGCCATGAACCAGGCGTACAACAGTCAGAAACCAGATGGAGAGCCGGAAACGAGCAGGTTCGCCCGGAACGCCGCTACTTTTATTAGCAATATCTCTGGGATCGATAAGCATAAAATTCATAACATCGTTTCCTACGGTATACCGGCACCGCAATGCCATTTCGGGTGGTCGTGCCGTGCTTTATTCTCTCCTTGATCCGTTTTATTTTGTTCGTGTTTACGCGACAGAGCCGCGGAACATCGCGACACGAACTCTCTGTCACCGGTCGTACGTTCCCGAATTATTTCACGGAGTATAGCAATTTTCACTGTGCGATTTACAAGGCTGTAACCTCCTCGCCGGCGAATTTCACGCTTTCCATTATACTTTTTCACCGTGGAATGTGATGGTGTAATTCCGATCGAGTCGACGGGAGTCTGTGCCAGCGAGTGCGGAAAATGTTTAGCGTGAAATTCGGGGAATGTGGAACATGTGTCCGGGAAACGTGTTCGATCAATGAAATCCAGAGTCTAGAATTATTGCGGTTCGTAGCAATATTCATAAAAATGATGATCGTAATATGTGGAAATTTAAACGGCAGAGTGGATTAGAATAAAGACCAGATTGACAAACGATACGACAGTGGATAGCGCCCTTAATAGGCAAGATGATCGACTGGATCATACATGGGAGTCACAGAAAGATGCGCGAGGGTATCAAGGGCTCAGCTCGGTTTTCATTACGTAACACTGTTCCCGAGATCTCCTAGCTAACGAGTTTAATCCTATTATTAATGTTCATCCGATAAAGCCGTCGTCAAGCACCCATTCCGGGCGCAAAGTATCTGGAGCGATCGCGCGAAGCGTAGAAGACTTTTCGAAACCCCGCACTCAAAGCACCCCGAGGAAGCTCTATAACCGAAAATTTCGCCGGACTTGATCCGCGACCGCCGTTCATCTTCGTTTATAGCGTACACTGTGTAACGGTATCTCGAAAGGGCGGCAAACACGAGAAAGGTTTCGAGTTGATGGGGTTACATGGGTTTTTTTCGCGAATAACTTGTGCTACGGAAATCGTCATTCACTTTTCAACGAATCCTTCTGTCGCTGTCTCGCAGGAGGAACACGGAAGAATAAATGAAAATATCGAGAAGGGGGATGAAAGGCTCAGAGACCCTTCTAGCGATAGGGGGATCTCGAAATCTCGTCGATCGCTGTTTGAAAGCCATTCTAGCGGTCCCTCGGAGGAGTAACAGCCCCTCGTTATTAATATTCGATGCAGAAGAAGGTTACTTGTTGTTTTTATTTGTCCGAAGTAGCTCGCACCGATGCGAAGAAGAAGTAGGAATTTCTTTCTTCAGTGGTTTTAGTAAGTCGTAAGGGATGTAACGATATTCTTAAATTACACTCATCCATTTTTGCTGTAAATGCAAAATTTTATTAATAAAAAATGATGAACAAAAAATGAAACGTTGAAGCTGGCCCCATTCGCAATAAATTTCTCGAGACTTGAAGCTTCGTACAATCAACGCCTCCAATTAAAAGACATCATAAAGTATCAGGGCAAACGAGCACTTAAAGCCGTGATCGTATGCAAATCAGGTGATTAATCATGCCGCGAGTAAAAAGCGAGAGCGTGCTGAAAAGAGAACGAGAGAGGTAACCTTGACACCGCGGGGCTGGAGTTAATAATTCAAGGGTGAGATCCGGAGTAGAAGGAGGTCGAGGGGAGGATTGCGGGGGCGAGTCGGAGGGTAATCGAACGCGATAAAAAATAAATGAGCTCCTTGAACGCGTCGGCTGAGTTATGAAGCTCGGATAAAGAGAAAGAGGAATTAGAGGGACGGGGGTGAGTGCCCTGCCGGGTTCCCGCGACGGAATCCCCGAGATCCCTAAAAGAAACACGCGTTCCCTGGATCGTTAAAAGGAACGCGGAATTTCCGGGGAAATTCGTTTTTCCGCGGACGACATCGCTTCGAGCTGCTGCTGTCCCGCTGCTGCCGCCGCACCGAGCGGAATTCAAATTCTCCGGAGCGGACGATTTTTCCCAGTCCGGGAGCCGCGATGCCGGAATTCTAATCCCAGGAATAGTCGGTTTTTCTTCGGGCCAACATCGAAAGTAGAATTTAAATCCTCCGGTCTTTCGGGGCGACCATAAACGCTGCCGGCCACAAATCGAATCCCCGAGAGGATCGACGCCGCGCACTACGACACCGTGCGTTTTCTCGCTCGTGACCCTCGCACCGGCACAAACCGTATTCAAATCCTCTTGCGAGAGAAGCACGAAAAAAAGGAGATTATTGGACCGGAAAGCTCGGCCCCGATATCCCCTTAGCTGGGCGAATCGGACGTCAAAGCCGTCGAATTCGTCGATCTCTAGCCCTTTGCGACCAACCACTACTTGCAGGCTCTTATTCGCGCGATTTCTCTGCTCCAACCCCTGTCCGCCGTTTTTTCCGTTTATGGCAAATACTTCAGGAACGTATTGAATCGGCCCCACAGTAATGCACTATTTATCCAACGTCTTCAGACCTGTTTCGGAGGAGATTACATTCCTCAATTCATGATCGTTTACTATGTGTAATTAATTGCTTGCAAGGTTTCAAAGGCATTTGTACAATTTTCTCAATTTCGCTAAGTATCGAGAAGCACAGTGTTAGATTAATATCCGGAATCTCTGGAGAGCGTGGTGCTCGTCGCGACAACCTAAGTCAGAGTTTACGCGGTCGAGGATCCGACGAAACAGGTGTGGCCGCACGCGTCGCAGCGCGGCCCTGTCACCCGAAGCTAAAATTATTCGTCGGGAGTGCTCGTGCTTATGGTCTATTCGGCAAAGGGCCACTTCACCGAGATCTCTCGACGAGGCTTTTCCTCCCTCCTCGGTGCTCGCCGGGCTTCGGGAAAGAGAAAAAGGAGAATAAGAAGAAGGGCCGAGGAGAGAAGGATGGGTCGAGTTGTACTTAAACGGAGGCCAGAAGAGACGCGGATACCTAACCCGAGCTTATTATACATAAACGAGGCCCACTTAACCGTGTACTCGACCCACTGAGCGTCCACGTCGTCGTTGGATGACGAAGAGCCGTTCCACGACTCGCCACGAATCTACGCACGGAAAACGGAATTCGAGTGCGAACGTATCCGACGCGATTCACCCAGGAGAGCAGCCCGAGCCGCTCTACGAATCCTGTCTGTTTCATCGGTGTTGCCTTTACGAGATCGTAAACTCGTGAGAACGCTACTACGGTGTACACGTCATAAACGCGCGCCTGCACTTCGTGCGCGTTATCGATCCTCCGTTGAGCTCCAAACGATTCCCGCACGAAGAGAAACTGCAAGTGGAATTGAGAAATTCGGGTTTCGTCAACGACATGCTCCCGTTTCGCTAGAACCAGTGAATCGAGCATAGTTGTGAATTAAATGTTTCTAAACCTCATCACTATCAAATCACAGTCACATACAAAATCTGTCGACCACAGGCCAAAGATCGTTGAGAATTCCCTGTGCGCCCGAGGCACCTGTCGAATCTCTACACGCTACCGGGAGTCAGGATCGCGGCACATCATGAGCACACGCGCCCAAGTAAACAGACTCCCATCAAGCTGGTCTGTGTGTCAATGCCGGCTCGACACGCGAATTCGAAAATGTACATCTCGCGGAGAGAAACGGTTGCGGGAACGGCGATTACGCCGAGAATTAAAGGGCTCTCAGGGCAACGCGCGTCTGGCCCGAGAGATCCGTTGAAAGGCAGCGACCGAGGCTGATGGCTCATCGTTGTCTGCGCGCGGTCCTGGTCGTTTCCCCTCGCTCGAAGGACCAGAAATCTGTCCGAGAGCGTCTCGTGGGACGTCTAGGTTTCCAGAGGGTACACAGAGAGAGAGAGAGAGAGACCCGCCGGCTAACGAGAAACGTGGTTGGTTTCCGGCACGACGGCTCGCCGTTCTAGTTAAGAGATAATGCTTAATCGATACTGCGAAAGGAGAGGCTGCGGCGGCATTATCGCCGTACCCGCGGACGGAAGACGACGGCCCGAGCCCGCCTCGACCCGGCCTGCTGCATCCCCCTGATGCATATAACCAATTTCGAACCGCACGCGCCATAACCGTATCTGCACGCAGCCGGCTATGTACGCCCTAGCACCGCGTGCCATGTATTAATCCTGCGAGCCCGTACCTTGGTTGCTATCCCTTGGATGCTACTGGTGTGCTACACAGCCACTCGTAGCCGCGTCGTAACTTTACATCAACAAGCTACCACCGTTCCACGGCTACCGCGGACCAACGTTTGCCGAGTGAGGTACAAGCTCGTTCTTTCCCTGAGATCTTGCGGCCGGCAACAGCTACTCTAAATATCGCCAGCCGTGGTCTGCGTTCATTTATCCCTCACACTGCACACAGACTCTATGCTGCCGGAGAGATTCACTATGTTTGCTACCGAATCTCTCGGACGCCGATCAGAGAATTAACGCTGGAACTACTGACCCCGTCGGAATAGCAGAACAAAAAATTGTAGGCTGAATTTGCTGATGTTGCGCAGGGAACACGCGCAGTCCGTGATCATATTTCAATCTCTGAAGATGACGGTTTTTAAATTCTGGCGGTGTCAAAAACAAGTGGAACATATGAAAATTTCCAGCAAAGTGTCACTTACATTAGCAATCACACCTAACCAACGTTTGCCGTTCCAATTTTAGGAAACAGCAAACTCAAGACCCACCGAGGAATTGATAATCAAACTTCGCACCTCGGTTCAATAGATAACACCGTCCGGTTTCCTCAAGGCCCTCGTAACCCATGATTACAGTGTCTCGAATTATTCGGAATTGCGAACAGAGAACCTGGGTCAGTCGGAGGCCGTTCGAGTCAGCTACAGAATTTACACAAATGCAGTTGTCCCGGGGGTTGTTTGGATGCAGAGGTGGACGGGTGAAGGGGAGATTGTTAGGGCGGTGACGCGGACACCGTGGCCCGGCAGGCAGCAGGCCGAATGCGCCCGAATGCGGCAAGTTCGTAAGTACCTCGTAACCGCGGGAGTAACGCGTCGTTACGCGACGCGGAAAGGTTGTGGAACGCGCTCGAGTATGGCAGAGAGTGGAACCTAACCCAGCCTGGCACTGGCGAAACCATTTGTTTATAATTCCTCCGGGGATGGAGCCGCCGGTCCACTCCATTTCCGCGTTCGCGTGCTCTCTCCTCTGTCTTATCCGAAAATTCCGTTGTCTAACCTAACTCCAGCACGCCTCGCCTCGTTATTCTTTCGCTTCTTCCTCTGTTTCGTCTCCCTCGCACCAACCATCTCTCCGTCTTTGCTTCTCTTTGACGGTTCTACGAGTCCGACGGAACCGAATTTAAATTTCCGGGAGTCTGTTCTCCAGCTACTCCCCTCTAACGACTTTCTTAACAACTCTCCGAGGTACCCTCTTCCCCTAACTTCACCCCCTTCTTCCACGATTGTCCTTCCATGTTTACGTTGGCCCTTCGGCAGCGATAGTTGGCGGCCCAAGCCTTATTCCACTGCTATGCCTCTCTATGCTAACGAGACGACTCCCGGAGATGATAACTTCGAATTAACCCTCGATTACGGGATCCACAACCACGTGGATTATCTGCGGCGGGTACGATCTTGGTTTGGCAAAATTGTAGCTGCCACTGCAGATCACTTTGACACTGGAAATTTCTGGGAAATATTGTAACTGTTCAGAAGATAAGGTAGTGCTTCATCCTCGATTAAATTATGGCTCGAAACAATTCCACAATTTTGCACGGACCATCGAAGTAACCAAAGAATCTCAGGCATCCTCGCAAAGACTGATGCACCCTGTAAAATATTCATTCGCGAACAATGAATTCCTCCGGGGGGTGATCTACGTCCAAACATCCATTCCCCGAACGTCCAGATTCACCGTTCCGGTTTCAATCTTTCGAGAAACTCGCCGGAGACGGCAATCGGGAAGTGCTCTTCTGGATGCACGCAATGGACAAGTTCGATCGTCGGATCGACGTGGGATCGCGAAAAAATTCTGCAGAATCGCGCCGGCATAAACCGTGCTCGCAGCGACGTGACTGGAATTCCGAGCGTGCCGACCCGCTCGGAACGCGCGTTTTCGCTTCCGTTGGCGATTTTATTGCGTAAGCTTCCTCAGAAACAACGGCAGTCGGCTCGTTTTCGGGCCGGATATTTAGTATGATTCGAGCGAGTATCCCGTAGAGCGCTCGAGAGCGCAGCGGAGCGCGAGTCGCAGGGCTAGAGCACGCGACGAGTGCTCGCGAGAGCTGAAAACTCGCAGACCCGGCTAATTTTTCATTTTCGAGAGCGAAATTCTGCCAGAACCTGTTGTTCACGGTACGCGTGGCTCACAAGAAAATAGATCAAATTAGATCCCGAGCTGGTCCTCCATCACCTTCGTCCAGAAATCTCTTTCAATTTCGCTCGTGATTCGATCGACCCGTCGATCGGTCCAATCAGAGTTCACAGACTCGGAAGATTGACCTGGTTCCCCTAATTCTTGCCATCGACGCTGTTCTCGCGATTAAAGTGCCGCGCCGATCCTCCGGATCAACATGTTTTTGTTACGAGCGAGAGCAAGTCGATCTGGAACGAGTCGTTGTGAATGGAGAGCTTGTTCCGTGCTGAATATCCAACGCTGTATATCGATTGCTGATGCTTATTGACCTCGTATTTTTCTTTTGTACGAAACTTGATGAATAAACGAATATTAACAAAATCGTCTAGACGATACTTTTATTAAAAGAGAGAGGCGACGATCGCGAGGGGAATTCTGGGATTCGGTATCCTGGGGGAAGCAAGTGGAAACGCAGCTCAACTAAGTATCGTCTCTGATTTACGCGAGCAAATCGGCTTAGTAGACGCTCGTCCCCGGGCCCGTAGCTCGCCTTCGTCTCGATGGATAATGCGAACGGTACACAACGTCACCGAGATGAGTGGCAAAGGCAGTTAATGCACTGGTAACCCTTTCAGGGTTCCACTGGCCCTTCTCCCGGACGGCTGTTTCTCTCTCAGCAGACGAGCGAGCGTCTTCTTCGTGCAAGCCTCTCTGGCTCACTAAAACGCGAGACCTTCGACGGAGCTCTCTTCCAATTATGGATACACCGTCGTCCCGACGCTCGTCTTTGACGCTCTCGTCCCAGTTTGCCAATTAAACATTGCAACGAGGCAGCCCGCCTTACCCGTCCTCGCCTCTTCTCGTATTTTTAGAGCCTCGCGACCATGTGCTTCCTTCTTTAATCAGTGGAACGTGGATCTTTTCGAATTCCCTTTTCCAGGGACCGTCTTGCAGAAATTTATTTCGCCGAAATATCTCCTGTAATGAGAATAGGAACGAAACTTTCTTCAACAATTCGCAAGATTCAAATGTTTCTACGAAAGTTAAGTCATTCAGAGTTCAATAGAATTGTTCTTCTATCAAATTGCCTTCAAACATCCCGTGTATAAGGCAGGGCCCGATAGATAGCTTTACTGATGAGTCCTCTAGCGGGTCTAGAACGAAACACCTTTCTTTTCCTCCTATTAAACATTTTTAATAGTTAACGTGGTTCTTGAACCGGAAGATTCATATCCGAATCCAGCGTTTAGTATTCCTACAAAATAGCTATTTGTTGTGTAGAAAAATAATCGAACCTTGCGCCGAGAATAAAATGCATAATATCTGAAAGATAAATTACAATCGATAAACTAATTAATTATGTTCTTCTATCGATGGGAACATTATACATTTTTCTATGTTGTCCGAAAGACAGAGAATTTCAAAACGTACTCGCGAACGTGTCTCCAGATATTCTGAACAGCTTACGCGTTCTAAAGTCCGCGGTGGTTAGTTTCTAAGCGGTCCCGCGGCATTATTCAAGAATCTGCCAGGCGTAAGGCGGTCAAGGAGCCAATTTAAACCGATTAAAAGTCGAAAACGCGGGCCGCTTCAACGGCATGAAAATACCCCGAAGATCGGAGCAACTTCCTCCGAACTTTCCCGGGTTTTTTTGCTAGTTGCGCGGGCTCTGTATCGGAATATTTAGCATAAATTTCGTTCGCATGCGGCGATCGATCGTCGCGCCATTTACCGAGGACGTTCAAGCCGCCTCTGGGAATATCGCGAATCGCGTCGGGAGTCGTTCTTGTCCCGTGGAATCGGAAGAATGTAATATGAAAATTTTAGGAGATATCGAGAGGGAGAGCGAGAGGTTTGCAGCCGGGATAAACGGCGGTAATTAAAAGGGGTTCGGTTGCGAAAGTTTCGACAGCGAAGCAACAGGTTCGCGGCTGGTAAAAAAAAATCAGATCCGCGACCGAAAGAATGCAGATCTCGAATTCACGGTGTGTAGAACTTGTATGATCGCCTGCGAAACTTGCAGAAATGTTTCGCCGCTTGAAAATCTAGCGAATCTGAGGTCGTCTACGAGGCTCGTACCACGCAAACTTCCTACATCCCCCAGCTGACTTGAAACACCTAACCGCGCATTACAATTCCGCTCGCGAAGGTAATCTCGACGACGACGCCGCGAAGAATAACGAAGGCAATTTTGCGTGCCTTCGCGACGAGCGTGCGAGCTAGTTGGCTCGTTAGAATAAGATGCACGCTGTTCCAGTCTTAATAAATGCGGAAATGCAACTGTTCGAACAAAAACAAATTTGTGGACTCTATCGGGCTACTTTTAATGCGTTTGGTTAATCGAAACATAATCTGTCTAATCTGATTTGGCTAATTTATATCGGTGCGCAATATTTTTCTTAATTCATATCCGGCTCATCACTAGATTATCCGATGAGACACCAAATTTGGTTCGACAGAAAAATTATCGAAATCCACTCGTCACGCAGTTAATTTTCGACCATTGTTGGACTACTACTTGCTGTCAAATATTTCAGAGTCAAAGGATATCAAGGTGAGCACGAGTGTTCGGTATTAAGTAATTAGCGTTCAGCGCGAGTGGAAATGGTCGGCACGATCAGCCAGTTAGCAGTGTATCATCATCGGGAATCGAGCGGCTCAAAATGCGCAACGAAATTCTGTCGAACGGCGTTCAATGGCCGAGAAAATCAGGCTTGAAAACTTGTTCGGAACACAAACGCTCGGGCATCGTTTGACCCATTTGTCCGACCATTAACAGGTGCTTCTCGAGCGAAGTGTGTAAACTTCGCGAGTTATGTTATACGCTGATAAACTGATAGTTACCGGGACATTAAGACCGATAACAAGTGGTTAATGCCGAGTAATTATCAGCGTCAATTACAAGTGAAAATGCCCGGTAATAATCAGACACAGACGCGGCCCTGTTCCGTCGTTATGGCTTTATGTATTCATGCCGATTTATGGTGTTGCTCGAGTACGGAGTTAATGATCGGACACTGCAGAATCCTTTTATGCGAGGTTCCGCAATTTACAGGACCGCCGGGTGGAAAGCATGGGCGAGGCCGGGGTTGTGGAAGCTAACAAGGAGAGAAAATATTATTCTACAAAGTTTTAATGAAAGCCGCATACCAAAATGGTGCACAAATAATTCATACAAAAATGCGCGAGTTTTATTATATCGTTATAAAACGCGAGACAGGTCGACGAACACCTGGTCTAATATCCGTACCATTTCGGACATGAGCCCCCCTAGATATGTCTCCCATATTTCGACTCGTGCACTGCGGTTTAATTTGGATCCGGAGCCGATCCCCGTGGCAACAACGAGAGAGCACGTATTTTTGCAAGGGAAAGTTTCGTCGGCGAATAAAAAACGAGGAAAATCGGGGGAATACCTTCGGGGAGTTGTTATCGAGATTATTATATCGAATTCCGGTCCGTGTCTGCTCTCTCCTCCTCTATTTGCCTTGCCCCGACTCGCCGAGCGAGCGCACGATGCGAAGCGGCCTGCTCGGATGCCAGACTCCCCATAGGAATTCTGATACGAAACATGTGCGGCATATTCAGTATTCTTCCCCATTGAATATTGTTGATACTTCTAATTTCGATGCAATAAAAAACGTGACTGCCGTTCCATGCCGACAGCGGAAATCAAAGTGCAGTCGCGCGCGATTGTAGCGGAAGACAAACATCCTCGCGACGCATTTATTAAATCTCTCTTAGAAAGCACAAGCAGTGTTGACGGTGCGGTGCACTTTTGCATTAAACAGCCCAATTAATTCTATAGTTCGAGACTTTCCATTTTTATTAACATTGTCGATTTGTTTCTGGCAAACAGGTCGAGGAGAAATTTCAATTTACTCTATGCTATACTGAGCGAGTGGAGAGCACGCAGAGCTTCGAGCCGTGCCGAGTCTCTTGCCCGGAATCAGAGCTGAAGTCGTTGAAACGAGGACCGTTGTCCCCAGCGTTTGGTAAACGAATATTCATGGGGTGACATGGTGATATTCCCCGGGGTCCATGAAATCTCCGATTTCTGCCATCAAATGAACGAACGCGACGCAACGGTGCGCTTTCCTTTCCCTCGCAATCCTATCCGGCTAGACGCGAAATCAAAAATGCACCCTCTTTCGAGAGAGTCATGCGTCGATAGATACGAATTTCGAGGATGAATTCGTCGTAACGAGAGCATCCTGGCTTGCATATTTTAAAGCGGGAGAATGCACGCCCGTACACGTGGCAATATGTGGACGGACTCTCGTGTCTGGCCAACGAGAGAGGGATGAGCGAGCGACTCCGGGGGGATGCTAGGTTGCCTCTGTACATAAATACAGAGTAGCGCGATGCCATCAACAATTCATCGCTATTATTACGCCCACCTAACGACACTCTCCGCATCGTGAGAGGGACAGGGTTCTGTCAGAGGAGGGTGGTCCACAGCTGTCACCCCTCGAGGACCGACCTACTCGACGCTTCTAATCTGCATCTTTAACGACGCGGTTTAACCTTTTCGAGTTACTGCAAAGTAGGTTGCTAATGTTTTTGGACATGCAATGGGATTCTTCCTACTATTATTCTACCCCATTAATTATCTTTCTTTTTGCGCGACCCTCTAATTTAGTTATAATCAAAATTGTCTCTCTCTATTTCTCTTGAGGTTAGTTCAAACCCATTTCTTTTTTTTAAGTAACGTGTCCCTGAAACACTATTGTCCTCTGTAGTATACTCTTTTAACTATATTAAGAGGTCACAAATAGTTTTATTCCTTCCTTCTAATTGTAGAGTACTGTGAATTTGGTTGGCTGCAGTGAAATCTTCTAATTATTAAGACCACACATGATTTTGTCAACTTGAAACCCTTTAGAATTATAACGTGAAGCTTACAGAAGTAATATTCGTCAACCATTGTAGGCCCTTTCATTTTTTGCAATTTGTGTTTGAGTACTCTCTCTCTCTCTCTCTGTCTCTCTCTCTCTCTCTCTCCGTGATTTGATTTTCTGGCCCTTACGCTTTGCGAACTCTATTCAAAGAGCCCTTTCTGCAGTTGAAGGGTTGCGAAGTACGTGCCCTGTTGTTTGCTGCTATGCACTCTATTATACGGTCCACAGACACGTTTCTCCGGATCTTTCAGACACTTTCCGATTGAAGGGTTGCGTGCTCTAAAGGAATTTTTCTAATGCAACGATGCATCGTTTGATGCACTTTGGATGCACTCTCTCTCTCTCCTTGCTTACTTTGACACATCTATCTGATGGATTCCTTTGTGTGCTGCTGCAGGCGTCATGTTTTTCAAGAGAACTGAGCTTTTGCTTTTATTTGTCCTTTGAAGTCGAAGGTTACATTTACTAGGACACACCTACGCCCTTTAAGGGATCAAAGTAGAAAGTCCGTTGCACTGTTAAAGTGTATGCAGCAATTGTACAGGTAAAGGGCTATTTTGCATTTTTTCAATGGACTTCGTTTTTTAATCTCCTTTGTCCCTCCGGAAACTTTTTTAGAATTGATGTGTGCAGTCGTAGTTGGTCATCCGATGTGTAGAACACTGTTGACGGTAACATTTTAATTAGAAGGGTGATTAAACAATGGGAAAATCCGTCTCCGGGATTCGGACACCTGGATCATTCCGGTGCTGATGATCACTTGGCTATAACGACTCAATTATGTTTCTTCTTAAGTATATCTATTTCAAGAATTTTGCTGTCTGGTCACAATTTTCAACAAATTTGTTAACACGATCAGAACTCACCGTAGTAAATATTAACCTAGAATCCACGCGTTCACTGTTTAAAACACGGTCTCAAATCGTCCAGTTCGTTCCTTCAAATCCATTTATCATTTAATCATTCACACCGATTTTATAGAGTGACACGACGATAAAATAAGATTAACGTTACCGTCGATGATTCGAGCGTGAAGTCTCGTCGCGTCGGGCAAACAACAAACGATTTAACACGTCCGGGAATCGTTTATAACTGCAAATATTGACGATAACAAAATCATTTCGACGGGAGAGACCGGCGGATCGATGATCCGGCCGTAATTAACGAGCTTCCGTTTCGGCCGGAGATGAAATCGACGAAACGCCGGACAAAAAAGCCCGAAGGGAGAAAAACGATCGAGAATTTTTGCGATCAAAAGCGACTCTCTCGACGCGGCTCGTCGCGACGTCGTTCCATTTGCCACCGCTTCAAATCGGCATTAAATTCAATCTCGTGGTTCAGTCAATTCTTTTGGCCCGACGACTTAACGTGCGAGTGCTATCAACAAGTCAACGACGATAAGCTTCGATTAACAAAGGTCCAGATTCAGGATAGAATATTACGTAGAACATTTATTCACTAATTTTTTTCCAGAGAAATGGATTGGGCTTGAATATTTTCAAAAAAAAGAACGAAGAGATTAAATCTGGACACCGACGGAAATCCATTCGACAGCGAAAGGGAAGCTCGTCGGGGAAACTCGGTCGTCCTATAGCTGGGGGCCTCGGATACTTTCTGAATAAATTTTCGGGCTGAAATCTTATCGGTACTTTCGAGATCCTGGGCCAGAGCAGTCGGAATTATCACTTAAACTTCTGCAAAGTGGCTGGACAGTGTTCAGGATATACCCGAGGTATAATAAGAGTGAAATAGTTCGACCTAGTCTGCGTGTTGTAGTCTGATACTCGGGAGAAAGACGTTCCTATTCGACTGTTCCAACTTTTCTTACTGGTAAATTTCAATGCAACATCCATACAATGTATAATTCAATAGGATATTTGATACGTTTTGTTCTTGGGTGGTGTACAAACGGTAACCAAACTGTTAAAAAATTCCTTCGTGTAAAGCTGCGATCTCCACTGCGCACTATGGGGTACTTGGCCGATCTAGCTGGCCAAAATTTTTTTCCGCTTAACGTGTTTAAAATGTACCTACTAACTTATTTATAGTATTTTTTCTTAAAAAAATAATTATAAACAAATAAAAATTAACCATTTTTATTGAAAATATTATTTTTAACTAATTTAACAATACGAGCGAATTACTACAATATAAACAATAAAAATAACAACAAATATAATATAATATATAATAATAACCAATAATACGACTAAATAATAATAATAACTAATAATACGCTTGCAATTTCATTTTTGTGGCAAAAATTAGACGTAACGATAACTTGTGCATCTGCAAACTTCTGTAACTTTTTTTTAGGCGAAAATAAAGCTGATACCTTCCACTTTACAGTGGTTAAACAAACATTACCAGGACGGACCCGGAAGCACAACTAATTCCTTCCAAATGTATGAACTTCGAGATTAAAACTGCCTTCAAATTGACTTTTTCAGTAACCGTTATTTTAGTTATTTAAATACACATCTGATTGCAATTTTGTGAAATACACACACTTACCTGCTACAACACTGTCCATCATCGGTTTTCTTAAAATAGCTTTCGTGACAAAAAATATTTCACTTCGAACGTTGCTAATGCGGACGACACGGCGAAAGCTACAAGCACTGTACTAAATGACTAAACTTCAACTGATTACACCTCCGTACGGAAATGCCAAACCGGGAAAAAACCGACGATTTATTGACCCCCTCACTATTTAACTTTTTCAGGTAACAACTCATTTTTACCTGGGATGAATTTGACAAAATCGACTTTTTATTTTTTTCCCCATAGTGCTGCGTCTAGAACGAAAGACATATGAAATCGCATCATAAGATCTCAAACTTGTACATCCAGAGGCACAGCAAAACACTGCGCCTAGACGCGCAAAGGAGATCGCAATTTAAGAAAAGTACGAAAGAGCATAGTCTAGGTGAAAACCTAATTTTGAAATTCATTAGGTGAGAGTATGGCGAGAACAGGGACACCGGAACAACATCCGAAAGTTTTCTTTCGGAAACGCCGCGATAACACCTCGAAAAGTCGGCTCCCCCGGAATGAATATCGATTCGAAGCGTAACGGCTGGTGATTTAATGGGAAAAGGTCCCAAAGCATCGGAACTTTAATGCGGCACGGTGTCCTTTGGCCGGAAGTGAAACAAAGATTGCTGTCAGATGGGATCGGGCCCGGTATTTGCATAAGAATTGAACGCTCATGGTGCACACTGCCATGCGAAATACTTTTCCGGACGACTGCGCGCTGCAACGCGATCCGGCTAACCCGAATAGCAAACTTTTCTGGTGGTTCAACCTACTTGATAACACGACTACCGCGATTAATAAGCGATCGTGCGTCGAAAATTGATTACGAAACTCGTTACCGGCTTCTAGTACCCGTGACTAGCTAGATTTTTAAGTGGGACGCGCTGATGGATTGCTGTTCGATTTTATAAGCTCGTTTCGATGCAGTTTCAGAGAAGAAGAAGCGTGTAGCAACTTTCTGGGAATTTCACGCTTCGGTTGCGGAGTTAATGTGTGGCCCAATTAGTGACGTATTTTCTGCATTGACCGTTGTTCGCCTCGTAAAAGAATCCTTAGAAATTTTTGGCTATTAAAAATGTTCATCAATTTTGTCTTTTAATAGTTAAGCATTCGAGGTAGCCGTTCAATTACGCGATAGAGACTCTGACGAAACTGTGGCTATATTTATTGTGAGCACAATTTTAATGGCCTCACGAGGTTCATTATACTTCATATACTAGCTTCGATGCTTCGAACCGGAGAGAATGTTAAATGTTATTATGTAAAGACTAAAATTGAATGATGTGAGATCACGTTCTAAACTCGATCTCCAATTAAACCAGTCAGAAGCTAGCTTCTCTTATTTTTCTCGGTCAAAGAAGCATTATTGAAAAGGTAAATACGAGACTACAAATGAAATAATATACAATGGTAATAATATTAGAGAACTAAAATCGCGAAAAATGAATTTATGTTTCGATTTTCATGGAATAGTCTATAACAATAAAAATATGGATCAAAATCGGTGGTCCACTAATTAACGAACACACTATCCACAGAAGCCCAATAGAATGACCCTCCGTCACATCATGAATTCCAACGAAATTTGATCGAACCCGAAGGGAGACTGTGAAGAGGGAGAATAAATTTGATTAACAACCCTCCAGAAATTTTTATTATGCAGATTCATCGCTTTTAGCGTTACAGAATCAGCTCGAATACACCCTGTATATCGAACTCGCCCGTTCAGAGGATCATCTGCCGCTCGAAAGCCAAGGATGATCCCCCGGGTGAATGGAACGCACAAGAAGGGGTGCGAGGGAAGAAAGAGGGATGGAGAGGAAGACAGGAGTGAAGGCGGAGAAATTCTCGCACGAGCCGCGAAAACCGGGCCGCTTTATAACGCTACATTAACCGGCAATCTTCTCGCCTGGTGCACCAAGGGGTGGCATTCGTCTTGCCAGCGAAACGACGAAGTACGTCGATAAAACTTTTAATTGCTCTCCCGGCAACGAGAGAAAAAGAGAGCGACAGAGAGAGAGTACGGTGTGTGCACGTGCGAGAGAAATACAGAATGGCAGAGAGAGAGAAATCCGAGAGAGCTTTATCGAGCGTCGTGCCCAATGCTTTCGAAAACTTGTCCTCGATCTGGAAGACGCGGTTCTGCGAGCGCAGGTCGTTGCACTGAGCTGCATCTGGCCGATGGCAACAGTATTTTGAAAAAGTCGATGACAAATGGCGGATGAAATTCTTCTGACAGGCGTCGAGCGTTGCCCCGAGGAGACTAACTTTATTTCTTCGCTTCGGAAACTACTGTTCCCATACTTTTGTTTATCTCATTCGCGCACCAAGATTGAGAGCGGTGCTAAATGTCTAACGTCTGCGTATTCGCTTTATTGATCATTTCATTAGCTGTATCGCCGAGTGATTTAGCTATGGTTTTAAATATTTAACATTTGCTTAATTTTGGTGAACATTTCACCCTTAAATCTTCTTCAAATATTTTAATCATAATATTTTATGAAATATTGTTACTACACACTTGTAAAGCTAAATTAAATATTCATAGGGGTTTGAGGAGGTTAACAAGTACGAAACAAAAAAATTTTCAGAATTCTGACGGTACTTCGAGTATCTCTTGCGAAAAAGGTTTGATAAACGAGCGATGGCACATTTTAATTTCACCAGAAGGCAGGAACAAAAGTATTCCAGGTATTCGCCAGGGAAAATCACGGAGGAAGAGGATTCGAGGAACGGGCATCGATCAATGGGATCGACGTCGGGTAATCGACGCGATTAAAAGCGCGTTTTATGGCCGATAATCCGTGGCACGAGAATATCGGCGAAGTTGCAGTTTGAAATTGCTTGCCGCGGCGGCAATTTTATCGGTCACGGAGGCAAGCGGGGCGGTTCCCATCGACGGAAACTTTATTCTGCGTGTAACGCGGAACGATTTAAATTCGCATTAACGCTGTTTCGCGACGCGAGCGCGGTCGCTCTCTGTGCACTTAATGCGAAGAAAAACGGATGCTCGCGAAAAGGGTGAACGCATCCCTATCTCGCTATTCGGCAACGGGCTTCCCACGAATATTCGAAATTAAACGCCGCAGGGTGGGTTTAATTCCGCGGGATGCCGGCATAGTTTCGTGGGAGAATATTGTAAAAAGACTGGCGCTGGGCGGGAAGAAAAATATCGGACGAGCTGTTGAGGAATTTATTTAATTTCGCCCTGGAATTAATCACGAATCTGATTGGCCAACCAGCCGCGCCGTGGAAAATTCCATCAAAAATTCGTTATTTTATTCATTATCTCCCTTTATTCATTATCAGCGTATAATTGAAAGCTGCTGGTAGAACGCGGGAAACAGGAACGGAATTTTCAAAGACATTCTCGAAGCGAGAAACGGAACGACAAATGCCGGGCGTTATAGGGTAAACGTGTCCTTTAATTTTTCCCAATTTTCAGGCTGCTTAACCGTGTCTTTGTATTTAACCCCAGCACCGTCTAAACTCCGCCGGAACGACCTTAAGAAAGTACCATCTGTACCTGCGCCTTTTGTCGCGCTCTTTCGTTCTTCTCTTTCTCTTCTCTCATTTTTCTCTATCTCTCTTCCCCACTGTTTCTTATTACTCTGCCTGCAATCCGTCTCGAGACGGTCGTCTTGGCCGGCTTTTGAAACAAACGAGGGTTGCTCGTGTAACTCCGCAGTCCACCCGCGAGAAGTGGATGCGGAGAAGAAAGAACGAACAGAGGGAGAGAGAACGTAGAGAGGCAAGAGGAAGCCGGCTCTACAAGTTTTAAAAGAAATATTAAGTGGAGACTGCGCTAGTCCCGAGTCGAAGGAAAGGAAGTTGAGTTATCGAGGCACTTTGCATAATTTAACCCTAACCCCGCCTTCAACTTTCCTATTCCTCCTTCAACTTTCTCCCGCTATCTCCCTCTCTCTTTCTCCCTTTCTCCCTCTTTCGATACGAACCGCTATCCGTATCGCGGTTTCTACGTTTTCAAGACGTTATTGGTTAACAAGGAAACTCGCTCCGCCCGTCTGCGGATTGTTTTCTGATGTTACCAGTTTGTTTGCCAACGCCTGACTTCGCCGCTTCGACGCCGCCCTTCGCGATTTATTCATGGAATCAGCCTGACACACTGTGGAAACGTAAACCTTCGCGGACCTGTAGAACTCTGACTTCTTAGACCGACACGGCTAACGAGAGAGTCTTCTACTTTTGAGAATGATTTTTAACAAAAGTTATAGGACCTAGAAAACAGTCAGCAGTCCAGGAATAGTAGAACTTGGAAAGATTGCAAAGCCTAGGAAAAATGTTGAGTTATGAGGTTCGCTTATGGGAAACGAGCTATATTTATTAAACACTTGTAAACTGATTTATTATAATATACGAAGAGTATAAAGAGGTTCTATACAGTCGTATAGATCAGGTTCGTCCAGTCGGACGTACATACACGGTTCAAGTCTCAGGACGTTCTGTCTGTGCCAACAAATAATCAAATTACATAGAAGTACACAGTAGGTGTCAGCATAGGCAGGTTGTTCTTCATTATCGACAGACTTGTCGTTATTACATTCAACAAAAAATTCTAGGGCTAATAGTGGTAAGAATAGAGGTAACCCTAGAAAATGAATGGTAAGAATAGAGATAACCCTAGAAGATTGCTTGAGAAAAAATTCGCATGGCGATGAGATGACGCTCGAGAATTTCGTTTCGCCGCGGCAGATCCCCAAGGCAAGATAGCTTTCGCTCCGGAAAGCTAGACTCACCGGGCATTATACACGTCCGCGAAGAAATCGAAGAGCACAGAGACACGTCGACAATCAAGTCGGATGAACGTCGGTCAATGAGCCAGCAAAAAAATAGCGAACTGATGCCGGCTCCCCGTCCCATGGGTTGTTTTCGAACCCCGTCGACGATCGGACGGGCTTTCACGCCTTCTTCCGTAAAGTGTTTACGGCGCACAGAGGGAGTGACGGCTTTTGATCGTGGAACAGGGGAAAAGTGCGCACACTTGTACACGTACGAGCTAGTTGCCCGGGGAGAAGACGAGAAAGCCAGAGAGAGAGAGAGCGCGCCATGGGACTCTCAAAGCATGTTAACGACCTCGTCTAAGCTTGCGTTCACGCCTCCAAAGATCTATAAGAAGTTTTTAATCAAGAATTTTCCGAGACGCCGCCGCGCGGGAACGCTCGCCGGTGACTTCTTCGCCGGTGTAATTAAGACCCAGCGTTTGACTTTGAATCGCCGAGGAAACAGGAATAATTTCGAAAGAAAATAGTGGTGCATCCCGCGAGTTTCGTTTCCTTTCAAATTTTGACAAGCTCCAGAAGTTTCGCAGAGATTCGTTGAAGCGAGGACCGGAAAAGCGACATTAAAGGTCACGTTGAAGGAAGGAGAGATTTACCAGGTGTTGTGAGGGAGGCGGTTCTCGAATTACAGTGGTACCGTAATGTTATACGCGAGAACGTCATAAAACGGTAGTCGAATGTAACGAGAAGGAGAAGAGAGCCAGCCGTAGCATCCGTCGTTTTATGACTCGTTTACGAGCTGAGGTTACGAAGGAAACAATCAACGCGGCATTGAACGCTCGGACTAGTTGTTTCTCCGTGTTTATATCGATTATACTCAAGGACGAGGGTGCTTAACTTTGCGAATAAATCCTGAGATGTTTCAGGCGTATAGTTTCGCGCACCGATGCGATCGCTGGAGGGGGGCAGCGAAAACACTTTCAGCAAATGGAGCAGCAGGTCCACCTTTATTCTTGTTAGCGAGACGCCGGCAAAGATCCTGGACGACTATTCCGTGTCGCCGGGCAACTTGTGCTTGGCTCGTTTGTCCTCGTGACCCGGGCGTGACCCTTTCGGGTTACTGGTTATTTCCTGAGAACCGTGTCACGAGTATCTCTCCCGTTGTGTAATGCTGTTTTAATGATTCATTTCGGTAGACAGCGAAGAGTTCTCGAGAACGAACAAATCTCGGTCTCCACTTCTATTTTTTTTTTAATGTAGCCGTCGACATCTATAACACTTATAATTCCCTGCGTTCTCCTGCGAGACGCGTTCACACAATCCGGCCAACATTCATTTTCTTTCCGAGGACAGATGGTGCACGAAGGGGTAATATTGTTTACTTCACGACTCTTCAGGGCCACCGTGCTCAGAACCCTTATCTTGGAAGGGTCACTTCTTCTTGGAGAGGATTCTTCGTTAGAGAATATTCCAGTCTTTTCCTCAGACTTGAAAGGGCGTCCCCGCTACGTCACTCTCGAAAAGGTTCAAGGGCGAAAATCAAAATTATTTGTGCTAACCGCTGAGTACACGGCTACAATCAAATATAAAATGGACAGAGCTCGTGCACCACGATTTGTCGCTCTATAAACAGCTTTCCAATTTACAGAGATTGTCGGGCGAGCCGCGCCGAAGCAAATTGCAATAATTGGCAACGTCACGCGAACATTGAAACGTAATTTTTATTCCTCTCTCGCAAATTACTTTCTGTTCGGGGGCGGTGGGTGCGCGCGTGCACGGCCCGGCCCGGGAGCACAGAGAGAAAAATTTTTAACGGGGAGTCCACCCTCCGTGATACGAGCGAATCAAACGCCAATACCAATCCGACCGAACGACAGATAACCCGGCTAATCGACGGCACGGAATTCCATCTACGTCGCGTTAAATCGTCGTTTGCGGCGTGACTTTCGTTACAAGCGGGCCACCGTGTTCAATCTTCCGTAGAGCAAACAAATCGCAAACGTTTTCATTCCCCCGTCGAAGGACACTTTAATAGAAAGTAATAGCAGAAAGAGAGATAAAGGAGCTCCTGATACCTACTACAAACGAAGAGAGAAAGAGAAGCGTCAAATGATCGGGCCAAGGAAGATATTTGAATAATTTCACAGGAAATTAGCGCTTGACACCGGTTGCTCTGCTACCTTTGAACTTCGAACGTGGCGCACGCGGAAATTAGCAAACTGATTCTGATTTTCCATCGCCTGGAAAGAGAAACGGGAAGAAGAGAGAGCGGGACACCGTTAAGGAATCTGCGAAATTACGAATTCCTTGAAACACCGACAGGAAAACTCGAAAGCTCCTTCCACCAGTTTCTTCGCTGTCTCCTCGGGGACGTGTTGATCCGAACTTGGCTTCTTTTCAACTTAATTACGTATTTCTCTTAGCGTCGCCTGCATATCGTTTCTAATTACATTCACCGTGTCTTTTCGAAGAGAACTCAGTCCATTAAAGGATATCGGAAAGGCGCATGATACGTTAGTTCTGTATATAAAGTACCCATGAAAAATTTTCTGTAACTATTTCGGGAAAATTTTTCTGTATGCACATTGCGCATCTTCGATTCTGTGCGAATTGCATCGAGTCCTCGACTGAAACGCGTTTACAGCTGGTTCTATCGGACCCTGGACTGACTAACGTTCGCGGACAATAAAATCGGGGGCGAGAGAAGCCCCGGGACACGCGCGGGAATAGAGACGAAATTCAGGAGAGGACGAGAGGAGGATGAGAGACTGAGAGCTGGCCGCAAACAGAGACAACGAAAAAAAAGTAATATGGACGAGAGGGTGGTGCGGAGTAAATAAATTGGACGGAAAAGGAAAGCGAGACGCCGGTCGAAAGAAAGAGGGTAAACAAGACCAGGGAGCACGAGAGGTGGTCGAAGAAAGGGATGAAACGGGTCGGGGACGACAATGCGTAGTCGAAGCGGTAAGCTTGAGGGCTTGCGTTTATTAAATCAACAAAAGCCCTAACGCAAGGCGGGGGTCGGATGGTTTTCAGACGCGAGCAGTACATCTGCTACAGAAAGCTTTCCGTCGTATTCTTCCCCCTCGCCACCCTTGTGCTTCTATTTATTTGTCCTGGCCTCTCTCTCTCACTGCTTCTCCCCCCTCCCCGAAGCTCCCTTTGCGGCTTATCTCGGCGAGCTTCCTGCTCGCGATAACGACAGAGACCGTCCCTTTGGAACGTATTGTTAATTTTAGAATAAACGAGAATCACCGTGAAATTAGGCGATAGCGTCGATCGTCGGTTGCTCCGACCTGTTGTCTAAACTTGTTTCTTTCTAGCCGAGGAAACTGGAATTACAAGGGTCGGAAGTTTGTGTAAATGCGAGAAATTTCTAAATACGCTTGAAAAACCTGCACACAGCGGAATCGATGAAATTTTGTAGCGCAACGGTACGAGTACTTTAAAAATCGGGGTAAGAGGTTAAGAGCCTTTCTCGACCTTCCGTGGACAATGAAAGCGATACAATTATTATTTTCAACGGTCGAGAGCTGCGTAAAAAGCGGGACATAATAAAACCAGCTGGAAAACCGTTCATAAAACAGCGCGTAATCTATTGAAAGGTTCGATCGATCGAGCTACGTATACATGTACAGAGAGAGGGAGGCGAGTCGTTGAAAAGAACGTGGAAACGCAAAATCAAGAGGACGCATGATAAACACTTTACCGATGGCCGACAACAGCACGCCCGTGGAACGTTCAATACCTATTTTGGATCTCGCTATTTATTCTCTAAATAGAAACGAACAATTTTTTTTCTCTTTGGCTCGCGCCGGTCCGCACTGCAACTAGAAAAATAACGGTGTTCCAGTTCGGCAATCGTTTCCGGCGACCTGGCCATTCGCAGCCGCCACGAAATTGTTCCTGGTTCTCATCAGTATATTGTGCCGGATACGTTCGCCGACTGTCAAACCGAATCGATACCGGTTCCGTTGCGCTACGCTGCCGTGTAAACAAGTTTCCGTTTCCATTTACGCCACACGCGTTCTTAGGAAAAGATGGAATGGCTCCGCGAAGGAAAACAACGTACCGGAATCGAGGGGTTGGACTGATTGGGGTCAAAACTGAAAGGCTGATTTATGTAACAGACGATTCAGAGAAGAACTAGAAAATTGTTCGGTAAGCGTAGCAGAGCTTGGGAAAATAGTAGGATCTACTAAATATTTGTAGGAGCCGTGAAAATATTCTAGGGACTATTGAAAAATTAAAAGTACACAAGGAACGTGATCGTATGCTCTGAGAAAAAATAATTGCATAGTCGTAGAAAGAGATTGTAGAGCTTAGTAACTAGAATTGTATATTAAATTTAAACGAATTGGGGACCAACGATAGATTCCCGGAATTCTGGCACCGCGGGGCGAGCAATTTCCGAGGGTTAAATAAACACGAGCATTCCGCCTCGTTATTATTTCCGTGACGAGCGGAGGAGAACGGGAAATGGTACATCGCGATCGGAAAAACGGCCATGACGCAAATGACGTGGATCGAGAGATGCTCTGGAAAGATGAATCGCGCGGCGATCGCAAGAAAAGTGGGGCTTAATGCGTCCGACATTCGCGGAGGCTCGTAATGACGGATGGAAGAAACCAGATGGGGCCCTTATTGTCGAGCTAAAAATATTGAAGCGTTTTGCTCGGCCGTTCGTCCCGGCTGCGCGGCATTCTGCGATAATTTAAAATCCTTTCAGAGCGAAACGATTGTACCGAGACGAAAATAGAAGAAAAAGCAAGAAAATAAATGCTCCATGAAAATCGGTGACGAAACACTTTGCTCCGGAAAAACTGGCGTCCCGTGTTTTTGTTTAGTGCTCCTCGTCGGAAACAGATATTTCAACGCGGACGACCTTTCTTCTACTGGAATTTTTTTTTCGGAAATTCTATATTATTTTAGAAGGATGTAAAGCAACAAATCCAGAGATAAATCAAGGAGATAATTGACTGAACGCGTGTCGTGTTTCATAAAAATTTCCACATTGTCTTCGAGTAATATTGTCGTGAAACCGAGGACGCAAAGAAATTCTTTGGACCGACAATTTTCCGGAAAACTAATATGGGCATTAAAGGAGCCACGAGAAAATTCACCGAAGACTCCGCTCCATTTTAATCTAGCAGGATCCTCGGCAAAGAAAGCGCATAATCCCCGAAATCCTTTCCCCCTAAATCACTCTGGAAGGTATAAATTTCCTCGAACGTCCGGAATCTTGTAACCCGTTTCGCGATTCTAAGTAAACTCGGCTCCGGTCTCGGCTAAATAAAAACCGAGCCGTTTTACCGGCAAAATCGATGTCCGTCTGATTGCTCAATTAAAGGAATCATCCTTGTTAGCAGCGGGAAGAACAAGCCTCGCACAATTACGAAACAGCTAGATGCCGCACGAAGATATAACGCTTTGAGAGCTGCCGACAACGACGACGACAACGAAGCTGTAGAAAGGGAGTAAGAGAGAGAAAGGGAGAGAGAAAGAGAGTAAGGAGATGGGAACGCGCTCATATTCCGGCTGCTATTCATATTACCTGGAATTTCAATTCCAAGGACTTTCAGCGTCTCGGTTTAATTAACCAACGGGGCTAATAAACGCGTGCGCGAGCCTCGGCCCTCAGCTGAAAAACCGTCGGGGCAACCTTTTTACCCGCGGTGCGACGCACGCACAGCGAACAAGCCGTAATAAAGATACGCGAGGACCGAAAGGAATGAAGAACGAAGAATACACGACGAGAGGCCACCCCCTTCATCTACGCGCCAAGGCTCGAGGCCCGTGGAAATTCCGCGGCGCGCGAGCTACACGCGAAATCGCTCCTCCCGCTTTGCTCTGCTCGCGAACGGGACTCGTGAACCGCTGCGCGGTGTCTTCTGGGACAAGAAAATGAACAGATTCCAGCTCTCCCGTGGGATTTTCTCTTGAATTTTCCGAATAAGCGGAATAATGTTTGCGAATGTGCGGGTGGATTTTTTGATTACAGGTGAAAATTGTTTTAGGGTGTTCTGTATGATGAAATAAGGATGAATAAAAGGATGAAATTGCAGTGGAGGTTCTACTTTTGAGTTATTAAAAGTTATCCCTGTGTGAAACAGGATGACCCGCCAACACCGGTGAATCCGTACAAATGACGGTACAATTTTCTTATAAAAATACACACCTTCTATACATATTTCTTTCTACTTTGCTCGCGTCGGTATCTTGATAAACAGCATCTTTGAAACCGTTTTCTATTCTAATGGAAGACAAAGACAATCTACTCTGGGTTTACATACCTCGGATATTAATCCACTCTATATGCCGCCACATGTCTGTGGACAATATGTAAGTACGTGCAGTGTTCCGTTCGGTCATAAATCTCCGAAACGTAGTGTCGAATGAGGATCCGCGGCAAGATGACTGTCGCCACAGTTGAGCAAACAGGAAGAGCGGTCTGAGGTTTCCTCGACTAAATATTACTCTGCGTTCTTTTATCGGGCCGCGCCACTTGTCACGCGTTTAGTGCTTCCGGTTCTCCTCTTCGAATCTCGAAGTCAGTATAGAACGGGACAGTCGTTAGTAAGACAACCGGGAAAGAATGACACGGGAACCTGTGCGAAAGTCTTGTAATCTCGGCGACCGTAGCACGCTCGATACGAGGGAAATGAGAAAATCGTCTGGTAGGAATATTTTCTATCGTCGAGGCGGCAGATGCACGATTATGCGGCAGAAATTCAGGCGGCAAGGCGAATGCGTCGGGTCGGCGAAACGCGGCGCAAAGTGCATCATTTTTTCCCGATTCTGTTGCTTTTCATCGTCGATTCGAGCGCAGCTGGTATATATGTGGAAGGAGAGAGAAACGGGAGCAAAACGAGAAGAGCCCCCGACTCTCTCGGTTCAAGCTAAAAATACCTCTCCTCTTTACCTACGCCCCCTTCGCTCTCGGGCACACCCCAAGAGTCTCTCTCCGTCACACTTGCGTCGTCTCCTGCCTCTCGATCCATCTCTCTCTCTCACTCTCTCTTTCTCTCTCGTATTTCTAGTTCGCTCGTTTCTCGCGCAGTCGTGTCTGTCCTTCCGCTTCTCGCAGCTCGAAACCGTCGCTCCACGGCTATAAATAAAAAAAATAACGAGAACACCGTGCGCGCTGCGGGTGTCTCGAGAGAAGAATAATTAGAAGCGGCCCTTGGAGCGTCCGCAGAAGAGAAAACTCTCCGGTGCAAAGCGTTCTTCTTCCCTGGCCAAGCCGTCGACGACGACGACGACGACACCGTCGTCCGTACGTCTATCCGTCCGGCTGTTTCTCTTCGTCTTTCCTTACCTCTCTCGCACGTCCGCTTTCAACCTGCTTCGAGCGACCAAGAACGTCTCTCCTCTCGTCTAGCGCTCTCCTCTTGCGCGCGGACAAACACATTTCGCCGATCCCGTGCATCCGCCCGCTCACGCTCGGCTGAATATGCGATGAACCCTTTCTCGACACTTCGGAAAATAAGCGGGACTACACCGTTCCCGAGGGAAAACGCCACACGACATTAGCGAGCGCGTGCTCGATTTTCCGTGACTCTCCTCCTCTCCGGACTTTCAATCGTAAATCTCGAAGCTGGCAGGAAAACTACTTTGTCAACAATCGATTGTACGTTCTGATTAGTAAACTCCGAACATCGTGCATTTATGAGAAACGGATTCTAATCAAATGCAGGCTTACGAAAACATCAAAAGTATTGAATGATGTCAATATATTATTCTCGACTTAAGAAAATATATTTATTCTAGTAATAAACGAATAAGTTGTATAGTTAATTTGAATATATGATATTTGAATTATAGAAATGTTCTGTATCCATTGATGGTCACGGGGCTAGCATGATCGCGTGAATTCACGTCGAAATAAAACGCAGGTTATGGACGTTTCATTAATTCCGTGGCGCGGCCCGTATTTCTAACATAGGCTGTTCGAATTCTCGGAATCTCGCGACCGAATGAAATCTCGGTAATGCAAAAGTTGCTGGGCTGTATCTCGCTGGTACAATATTGCAGCGGGGACCGATGGAAAGGATTGGAAGAAGAATCGAGAGAGAGAGAGAGAGAGAGAGAAGAGAGGAAACTATGTGAACAGTCTACGTGACCGTCGATACTTCCGGCTGGCTCCCGATGGCATTAGAGGCACGCGCTAACGCTCTTACGCTCGCTGGAAACACACGGACGAGAGCGTGGAGGCCGTTGGCGAGGTCGAGTGCACGGCCAGCGAGAAAAACACGATAGAAATAAAAACTAAAAATCGTCGGAAGGGCGACGAGATAGAGAGAGAATGAGACAGAGAGCGGTAGACGTTGCAGAACCCGCTGGAGAGGGTTCTGCAGGAGGAACAGGGGTGCGAGAGGATGAGACTCGATGAAAAGAACAGAAAGGGTCGCGGAGCGCGAAAAAAGAGGGAGGAAGAATCGAATTAAGTCCGGCGAACTTGCCGGGATTGCAGAAGGAAAACAACGCGCGCTCGCGTCGGTGCCGATTTTACGATTCCTCCCAGGGTGAACGGGAAAGGGGTGGAAACGGGTGCACAAGGGTCGGACACGAAGGTCGGGAGATGGAACCGACGTTCTGGACGCGAATTCCATTCCATTAGTCGGCCGTTAGCGATCGTACGTGCCTGCTCGTTTGTACACGCAGAATGTATCCCCGGAAACCTTCCTTCTCTCTTTCGGAGATCCTGCTGGAATGCAGGCCCTCCTAGAGAAAAAGAGAAACGGCCCTAGAAAAACTAACCCCCTCGATTGCTACTCCGAGCTGAGCGACGAATCGCCGTAAAGGATTTTCGATTACGATTTCCTGCTACCCCCTTTTCGCCTCTATCCACTAAACTGCCTCGATGTTTATCGCCTGCTACACTTTGCCACCCTGTTCGCGATGCTTCTAGACCTTCCCACCTTCTTCCACTGGGAAATTTTTCTTCTAACCCCTTCTAAAACGATTTATTCTACGATTGCAGTGATTAGAACTATTCTATATCCACTTGCACCAAGAGAAGTCATATTTAGACTCCCATTATTTTCAGGCTACCTTATACGGCTTATTCTACTGGGTAACTAGACTGTCGTCTGTCAGACAGCTCTTAAGAACAGACATTATCTACCTACAGCGTTCTACAACCGGAAATTGCTGGCAAACTATTCGTTACGTCGCGCGAATCCTGGAAACTGTGACTACGAGAGTTCAGTAGATACGGACGTTCGTCGTCAGACGTCTCAACAAGACGCATGATACATGGCAGCATTAAATCTATCAAATAATATTTATGGTAATAAAAACAAGGAACTCTTAAAACACTTTCGTTCATGTTTTACGAAACTCCAAAATTTTTTGTAAAACGAACAAATAGATATTGTGGGCTCGATTATTTATTTACTGTAAGAAGGATTCTATAATTTCGAGCTCGTTCTAGACTAGCATCGAAACTTTTTTACCATGAAACTACAAAAGCTTTTGTGATCGGGTTTCGATGTACACGTTCGTCGATGTTTCACCAGTCTCTACAATTTTTCATACAACGGAAAAATAAAATTGCGGGCTTGGTTCTTTCCTCGGTGATTCGAGGGAGCATGAATCGCGGAAATCTCGCGGCTGGTGGCGGCGGCGCGACGAATTGCAGGAAATCGATCGAATTCCTGCAACACGCTTCATTTGCCGTGTTCGCGGCGTCAAACGACGCTCGGGAAATCCGCAGGATTAAAGCTTTCCACGAGGAATCCGCCGCGGCGGCGGTCGCGAGACGACGGGGACAAGCTAACGATTCACGAATTCAGTCTCGGCTGCAGCGTAAAACAAAATGCCGTCGACGCTGGAAATGCTGCTCGTCCGCATTCCCCGCATTTCCCTCTTTTCTGTTTCCTTCGACCCTAACCGTGCCCTTTCCACGCCCCTCGATTTTGCTCGGGGAATGCGAGAGGACGGTCTTTAAACCGAAATTCAATTTCGGCGGACGCGTGCCTTTCTAATTCGAATTTGACGTTTTCCCAGGGAAACACGAGCCAAGGGAGAACGTGGTCCACCCACACTCTCCCATCCGATGTTCGAGGCACTGTCGGACCGGATTTATTCGACTCTCGATTCCCAGACATTGAGAGGCACCGATTCTGGCCACAGGCACGAGTCGAGAACGCGAAACTGCGGAGAGTTACGAGCCGCGAGAGAAATTTATAGACCGTCAGGGACCCGCGACACCTGTTCCCTTCGTACCCCCCATTACCAGTCTGAAATATTTCTCTTGTTTATGGACTAGGGGCTCCTGCGGAAAAGTCCCCACTGTCCTTTTCGGCGCTGATATTTTTCAGTTTGATCAAGCTGCTTCTCGATCTGGCACGATTCTAGACTCTATCGCAACAATTCTTACTCTTTAAATTACTTACGTTGAGATCGAAGAAGGGAACTAACAATTGTGTTTCGTGTACGAATAACTATCGGCGTGACAAGTATCTCTGATTTTTACCAGTTCCATACAGTAAAGTTTATGTAGAATTTATAGGCAATGGTGTCAGAGTGTTAAACCGCACCCATCAACGTCGACAGCCTGACTATCGAGCGAAACGAATAAAACCAGCTATATCGGTAACTTTTCTGATTTTTATAACGCGTTACTTCCATTTTCCAACTTTTTCCTCGACGTCGGTGAAACGTTTCTCGTAATACTAATTTTTACTGCAGACGTCTAGTACTGAAACAATGTATTTTATCCCCGATAAAAGTTCAACGAGACTCGAGAGTTCCTTCATGTCTTCCACTGATCGTCGACGATACTTTCACAATAATTCTAGCGAAGAAAGTAGAAGATTCTCCCCTGACAACAGTTAAAAAGCAAGTTGCGTAGAGATACATTAATTTCGTACAAAATCTGTTTATACTATTAAAGCACCGACGTACAATTAATCTGAATGTGCCAGGTGTCCGGATATTTCTGGACGGCAATGTACATTAAACTGCAGCGAATCTACGGGGTTAGGGATTGCAACGGATTGGAACCCCGAGTCTGCCATTCCTCGCGGCCTTGTTCCTCGAGCGAATATATCGCACGCCGGCACCCCGGAAGAGACCTCAATCATCGCAGACACGAGTCGCAACGACACCGTGTTCGCGTCGACGTCCGATAATTCCCAACTTCTCCAATTATCGTTTCTCGCGCGGACTGGGAAAGGAGGTCGAAGAGAACAAACCGAGGAAATGGCGTGTTCCGGTGAGCTGACGTAGCTCGGAGCACGCCTGCGGCGTGGCGGCTCAGCAATAAGCGTCGCTGATCATAGAAATCAGGTTGTTGGAATATCCCTGGAAATTCCCTGCCCTCGCTTTTCCCTCGAGCTTCCCGCTATCGAATCGAATCAACCTCTCACACTCGTTTTCGAGACTTTCCCTTCGCCCCTTAATTATCTTTCAATAATTCTAACCATCTTATCGTCGGGATGATTGTAAAATCAAGTTGAAATTTCTCTATGAATTTCATAGTCTCGTTATCCCCCAGGTTAACCTAATTAGTACATATTTTTCTCTATTTTCTAATTAGTGTTCGTGGATCGTGTGGACCTGAGCGAAAAATCGCAAGTCAAGGACCTGTTTCGAAAGGGCTAAAAATTCAGAAATTAATGGTCTGCTGGAAACAAATGCTCAAAACACTCACCGATCAGCTTGCCGAACTGAGCAGGTGGCTTCCATTCCGGGTAGTGCCGTGGAAATCGCGCCCTCGACCAGTAAGTCCTTAAAGTGACTTTATACAGCGCCAGCTTATCCTGTTTGTCCTCTTTTTCCAATCTGTCCTGGGCGAACGATCCACATTGGGCGACCACGAACACCAGCCGCGTTCCAAGCAGTGTCAACAGCAGCGTCGAACACTGCAGCCACGTCCCGCGGAACATCTGCAAGTTAGACGACAGAGATACTTTAGAAACGACTGGTCCCATCAGATCCCTTTTACCGTTGAAACCCTCGTACCATAGGTCTGGGCTTTTCAGTCTGAATTAGGTCTAAACCGCCAATTTGTTCACAAATGTATCAAGTGTGCCAAAAAGCTCGCCCCATTGCTGCTACCCCTAAATCCGCTATGAAGCAAACGCCCCCGAAACAAGGTGATCCACAAAAATCTGCATTGATCGATAACAAAATGACGAGCGGGCGACATGTCTTTGGAAACGCCATCGTTCATTTCCCTCGACAGGGGTACAAGGAACAAACCGTGTTCCGCTTGGAAAGTCAATCCATTAGCCATCCTTTCTCCAGCCGGCACACCGCGCCGCCCAGTGAGCATGAACAGGCACGCAACAACGTTTTTAGAATACGAAGTCATGGCACGGTGCTTGCCGCGTCCGTCGCTGATCGATCAGCCTTGTGCACCAGCGAGTGTGTACGCGTTTGCACGTGCGCATCTCCGATGGGCTGCATAAATTTCAGTGTTTTTAAAGCCCGGTAATCTTTCAATCAGAGGCTCGATCAATCGGCCCCGGCTGAATACGAATCGAAATTACGAACGCTCCGCCAGGGAACGATCGAATTCGCCCGTGGCCAGCCGAAGGACTCTTCTGTTATCCTTTCGGATACGATCGATCGATCCCGCCACCCAGGATTACGGATTTACGCTTCCTGCTGGCTTGGCCGCCGCCTAAAGGTCCAATAACACTGTTATCATTAGTCTCGGGATTTTAGATTTACCGTAAAAATTCGCTGACCAGGTACAACGCAGTGCAGAGTGAATCAAACCCGCAGGCTGTTTACAATGTGCAAAAAATCATTCGGTAAATTGCTCTGATGTCGGTAACTTTTCATGTAATTGGACCGATGTGAGAATTTGTCAAACGAAATCGAATTTAGGAGAAACGGCTGTTCGCAGTTTCTCGAAAATCGCAACTGTGGTTCGATAATAAAGAGTTTTTCCACGCGGCATTGACGGAGACACGATGTATAGGCGGCGGGATCGTTGCATACAACTGCAGCGATCGTATCTGGCGGACTGGTGCTCCGCACCGGTCTGTTTGCATATGCAGATCCGCGAGTGTACTCAAAATTCAAATCGCATTCGAATCGCTTCCGATCGGTCGGCGCGCGCGACCGCCACTCGAAATTTCACGGCGGTGTGCCGGCTCCGCGCGATTTTCCGCCACGCCGCACAATCTTGTTACACTTTGACCGTGAACTCGCTCGGTTTTGCATCAATTATCTTGAAACTTGCTTGGCCATGCCCTGGATACCCTATGGCGGGGATCAGGACGGAACTGATTAGGCGAAATTAATCCCCGAAGTCACACCTGGCCCGTGTTAACACTAAACCAACCGAGCACTAAATATGGTCTATGTTGTCCTATAAGAATGAAATGACTGAATTTTTTTTTATTAAGCTATAGAACCCCAAATGGGATTATTAGCAGCGTGCACATGATTGTGCATGCCAACATTACAAAGATAACTTTTAGTTATAACATTTTCGAATATAGCACTAACATATTTGGTTGAGAGTTGACTAGAAATAATTTCCGGCTAGAACATTTCAGCCGTTCAATACAAAAGTCGAAACGATAGACTGCTACTGGACTTAGCGACGCTATGTACATAGTTCACAATCTTTTAGGAAGGAACATAAGATCTTACATATAGTGTTTGTAGGTCTGTGGAGTAGAACATTACATGACATGGGAAGAAAAGAAATGACTGAATTTATTTTATGTTTGTGTGATTTTCATTGCAATATACGCTTGAATAAAGAAATGCTTTTAATCATTTTAACGCCTTTTTTAATTCAATGATGCAAGGGATTGTTTTGCGAAACTGGTTGTAGGAGAAGAGTATAATTTTTTTAAACCATTCTTAAGTGAGTACCAGTGGCGACAATTTATAACGAATTCTAGTTAAGGAGCAGTATCGTAAAATATTTTTGAGACCCCAATTTCTTTCCAAGGAAAATACCGAACCCATTCTGCTGCAAGCTTATCGGGTTCTCGCACGCTTCTCATAAGGACCTATTCCAACGCTGCGTTCTCAGCCTTTGTACGTCGGAAAACACCGTTTCCATCCCGTTAGTTTATATAAACTTCATGCAAATTCGTAAGTAATCGCTTCTTGAGTCTGTCTCTCGTCGTAGAACGTCTGACAGTCGGATGAAACCGGATCTATGCGACATTTCTAAACCACGAGACAGACTACTATGTATTTTCTGCTCATCAGAAATTAATCTACTACTTTGCTTGCTGCTTCTTTTGGTAAATGTTATACACTTAATTGTGTTTGTTGATTATCAATCGTAGTGTAGTTTATAACAAGGAGTCTAGATGATATCTGCGCAAAGGTTCGATCAGTATTACATTAAAGCAATCGTGCTAGTTTGGTTAAACTTTCAACGTTGCTTTAATGTAATACTGATTGAACCTTTGCGCCGATATCATCTAAACTCCTTGTTCTACACTTAAACTATGCATTTCTTCCCGTATTAATTTTAATAGATGAAGAATCATATATCGACAACTCAAATTGTTTTAGTGTTTCTACAATTTAGAATTTCATTCACTGATCACTATTTCACAAAGATTTTGAAGATTCGTTAGTTCTAAAAATTTCCCAGAGACTGCCAAGTGCAGCAGACCAGAAAATAATTGCAACGTGCAACTGGAACGCATTTTCCTCTGATCCACCGCAGCAAAGTATCCTGAAGGCCTAGCAGAGGTCTCTGAAAAACCGGGGCGCAAAGCTGGTAACAAGTAACACGGCAACAAACAACGCTTTTGTAAGAGGATTCGAGTGTCGCTGTTTTTCGAGTTTCTAGCTTCGGTATCGCGGGAGGAATTCAACATTGAAAAAAAATGTAGTGCAAAGCATCATTTACCAGCGAACGCAAGGCTTCATCGGGCGCGTAGAACCATAGGCGGGGAGGTATCCTCGTTGAACGGCAAACGAAGTAATTTTGCTGTTTCATCGGGCAAAAACATCGGCGCGCTCGTGAAATTCTTCCGGGTATTCGAATATTCGAGATTTATAACGCCGGAACGAAGTTGCGAACGCCGCTTGTGTGCTCTCAGCGTTACGATTTCGACGCAACCGCCCGGAAAATACGCGCAAAAATGGCGTGACCTGGTTCGAAAGCGATGGTACAGCGCTTACAGATCGTGCAGATGTGATTTCAGTTTGTTAACTCGATACTGTCGCTTTTCTAACTGTTATTCTTCGCCTGTTTTTCTTTGCAGACCAAATATTTTGTGTATGGAATATCATTTTTACAGATTAATTGCTGTTCAAAGAGACAACAGCATGACGCGACACTGAGCAATCCCATCACTCGCGTACGATGCTGAAGTGAATGAACGAAGTGTGCCTCATTGTACGTTGATTTCATGAGGCTCACATAGACACGGCTATGCTATGTTCGACCACGTTCCCCTATTTTATTTCCGGCTTGAATTAATAACGGCAAAATCGTCGAATTGCGTAAATCCGACAATATGATGACGAATCAGTGTGTATTCAGCTGGCTGTCGCGGCCGCGCGGAACACAATTACGAAGTAATGTAATGACTAAACTGTGGACGGTTACATAAATACATAGTTTGATGTACTAATACCGAGGAACCGAATCCATCCGCACAGAAATATAGTTGATCCATCGAACGAAACTTTATCAAGCATTAAACTACGATCAAAATTGTCCGCGAAGAGAGAGAGAGTACTGCGCTCTGAATGCTTGAAATCCGCGGCGTCGAAATCTATAAATTTTGTAACGTCGATGCTCCGCACGAGCGTTAAATGTTCAGCACCGATGAATAATAAAGCCAAAACGGATAACAAAATGCTCGCCGATATAAACTGATGCGTAAAAGGGCAGATTTCGGACTCTCTTCGGGGTTGCTGTGAAAATTGAGCCGTCCGTCGGAGTGGCCGGATAATCATCCAACGCGAACCCAAGACCAAAGTCACTGTTCGCGGCTTGCAGAACATTAAAGAGGAATTCTCGCGTAATGTAGAAAATTTAAATGTTTTAACATTTTTAGAAATTAGTATATATTTTGGCATTATGTTATTCGTTCTACATTTTAAAAGAAATAATTTTCTGTGTGTGTTACTTATCTTGGCAATTGAATTTTTTGTGTTAGACCAGTCCTTGAGAGTTTTAACATTTTATTCTGAAAAATCACTATTACCTATAGTAGTGTATTATTTTAAAAAATCCCCACTTAGCGAAGGGTCCGAACTATTCGCAACCGTTGAATCGCGAAGTATACCGGCCGTGCTTGAGGCGATAAAGCAACCCGCCGGTATAATCAAAGTGGAAAAACGAGAGACACGATAGCACGCGGGCTCGCGCGGAATGACAAGCTGCAAAGCACTTTTCCAGCGGTATCCGTTTCGAACAAAATGAAACCGTGCAACGTGAAACTTTTCATTGATGATGGGGATCGCGCAGCGGACGGGGGACGGGGGCTTGTAAATATCATATCACATTTACCACGGTCATTATTCGAGAGGAACGAATCCGTGGATCAACAACGCGAAGCTGCAGCCAGGTACTATGAAGTTTAATTAATTGAAAAATGTGTATCGCTGCGCGGCCATTGTGCCCTGTCAAACTCTGTCAATCTGTCTCCATCGTGGATGGAAAATCGAAATCGTAATATTCCACGGCCCGAAACATTAAAGTATTAGTTTTTCCATTTTATTATTCTTTGCGTTGTGATATCAAAATTTGTACGATATTATTCAATATCTAAATTCCCTAGGTAAAATGGCTTTGAAAAAAGATTGGATAAACCAACTATATGTTTTTCAGCTTTCTATCGGTCTGGTACGTGCTCAGATGACAGTGCATAAGCCTCGAGCGAATAAATTCAAAGCTCCGAGAGTCCGACAAAGGGAAAAACCGTGATGTTTCAGTCGGAAGGACAACTTTGCGATTTTACTTGGCAGAGACGAGAAGAAAAACATGAAGGGACGATTTCGAAGCAGACAGGGGGATCAAAAATACCGGGGAATCTTTTTATCGGACAGTCGACAGCGGCCGAACTTCGGTGCGAGTTGGCCAGCGTGTTAATCCGCTCCACAAATACAAATATCCCTGAGTAACCGAGCGCGGGCGGCTCGCGTATTAACGCAACTCGTTAACGAACCGCGTGCGTCCGAAAGTTTCGCGTTTTCTCGGGCCCCGAGGCTCGCCAAATCAGTGATAACTCGGTAATTACTTTCCCCGCGGCGTCGGCGAACTAAAATATAACTCGACGTCTTTGCGAGACGAGCGAACACTGTCTGCTCCGGATTCTTAAGTTTGGCGCTCGCACTGGCTCGAGTTGATCAACTATTGCCTCTTGAGCCACTTATGCATGTGAATTTTGTAGATGCATATTAGGAATAATTAACGAGATCCCAAATACGCAGGTGTCACTTCACCAATTCTCCTGAAAGGAATCTTAATGCACGTCCGGGAATGTCAATATAATTCACAGGATTAACCCTCATCCACACTACGTGGTACCCGGGTACCTATTTCAAATTCATTCACATACATACAGACATCTCAAATCTACTTTAGATGAATTAATATCCTTGAAATTAAACAAAAATTTTATACAACATTTCACAAAAAAAACTCCCAAAACTTTTTTTTCGCATTCGCTATGATGAGGGTACCCGGGTACCACAAAGCTCAAGTAGGCAAATTAAATCCTATACAATTGTGATTTATAGTACAACTATTTCTCAGTACAAATTTTATTGTTTCAAAATACAATCGAACTACATGTCACTACAAGTAATGCATTTCTCCACTTTTTGTGTATGCTGCACACATATTGGTCTTTTATAGACCGCACACGCTTTTCTTGTCTTCCTTTGAATTTTCGCTGTTCTGCATACATAACACGTTCCTGTGACCTATCAGGTATATGCATGAACCTGAGGTAGATGGACCCGTCACGGACCATGGGCCCTCGCTGGGGCCTGGTAGCGACGATGACGCTACAACAGTATGCAGCAACCTATATGGTTACCCGGGTACCTCTTCATGCAGAATCGTATAAAAAATTACCCGTGTTGATGAGGGTTAAAGATTAGATATCACAAAATGAAATTTTTGATATTATACGTACGCCTTCCTAGTCGTTTGCGAACAGGCTACGTTGGTATCGCTGGATTACAAATGGATTCTTCCATTATCGGAACCGATCGACGAATGTTAATTAACGAATTAATGGCCGAACGAAAACGGTAATGAAACTGCGGGCTGGGTGGAAATTAAATACACCTTTCCGGCGACGCGCATGAGATATTAAATCGAACGAATAACATTATACACGCGCTAAAAATAGATTTAAAGGGATTCGGTTTTTATATTTTTCAGCGGAGGTTGTTCCCTCTCGGCCTACGGTTCCTCCGATGGTTCAATTATTTCGGGTGTATTGATTTATCACGTGTATTTATCATGGTTCGGCATGGAATCGTGTACAGGGAGGACCGTAATGTGTGGGGCGCGCTTTAAAGATTGATTTAGTGCGATATGTAACGAATTCTGCGTGCTACGGATTGATATTTGATTGCTAGACAGATGTTTATAACATCGTGAATATTCAGAGGTTGTATTTATCAGAATTTTGAATTTTTATGTCGTTTATCGCTCGATGAAATTATTTATGGAGCCATGTAATTGTACAGATAGTCCGAGTGGCTGTACAGTTTTTCATGACGTCCGATATTGTTTATTGATTCCATTTCAATATTTTTAAGCGTTATAGAAAGTTGAAATTCTGCAACGCAGCAGTTCGGTATTTGCTGTGGGCTTATCGGAAGAATTACTATAACGCATAATAACTGTCTTCATTACTTTCAAAACACTTTGTTGATCCCCGAACTGGGTCACGCACATTATGAGACACCCTGTAGCGTAACTCAGAAAGCCGGGCCACATCATAAACAGGATCATTCGATGCAACGATGTAATTTCCCATTAATAACCGAGTATTATCCATTGATCATAGATATGCAGTCCCGTCAGTAAATATTAGACCACCCATTGTGTACGCGTGCCACACAAAATTTTATCGAAACTGTAGAATATTTTACGCCGCTTTTGTTACGCGGGTATAGCGCAAACATGATTTATTAGACTCTCGATAGTCCCTAGAGGATATTTATTTATTATCGACGATAATTTCATCGAACTCACTAACGGCCGTCGAACACAACTATGGCTGCTGCAGTTTGCAGAAAATTTCACCAAAAACCTAACACAAACCTTGATCAATTTATGAGCCGTTATTCCATCTATCAACGAAGCGCACACACAATAAACGGCGTGTATATTTTGAAAATTCAAAATACAGGAAACATTTCTTTGGCAAAATCCTCCTCGCAATTAGACCGGAATAAAATGTTGCAATATTTTTTTAATAAACTGCATCCTCTGCATTCCACCAGCATTGTAACACTGAATGCCCACGAGGATCAAACTTCTGTTATCAACAGACCCAATAATCAAATAAAAACTTGCTCCAATCAATAACCTATATACATCATGAAAACTACGATCTCCAGGCACAATAAAAAGAAAGAAGAAATGTAAAATCGATGCAAAACAGATCGAGACCCGATGCAGATCGGAACCAATCCGAGCCCCACTAAAAAAGTGATAACTATAAAGCAGATCACGGCGCGTCCCATCGAAATCAAACAGAAACGAGGAGCAGTTCGGCATCGATCGCGCTATAAGAATCAAATCCGTATCAATCCAGGATCTTATGGTTTCGGGGGGAAGCACCGAGGGTGCTGGAGAACCACGGGACGAGTGGCTGCATTATTCGCAGACCGGGGAAATATTTTCGCGCGAAAATAGCCAGGGACGGGGACGTTATTTCACCGGCAAAGTCGTATCTCGTTTACTGTCACCGGTGGGAAAGGTTTCCACGGCTACGGACTCGTGGCAGCGAGCCACCTAACTGAAAACTACCCTCTATCTGTGCCCCTCTCACCTTTTTTCCCGTCTCTCCGTCTTTTTTCTATTTTTCCTATCTCTCTCTCTCTCTCTCTTTCTCTCTTTCTCTCTCTCTCCTATTACGTACGTTTCATTGCGTTTCATTACCTTGTCTCTCGCTCGTCGGGATATCTCGCAGCGCGAACAACGCAGCACACCCAGTCGAGTTTCGCTTACGTGTCGGGATCGTTTGTCTCTCAACGCCGCTGACCCAATTTCAGTCCTTAACTTGCATGCATTAAGTACAGAGACGCGTCCAAGGGAACAGCCCGAAAAATCCGGAACACGCCTCGAATCCGTCATCCACTGTTTGCTCACAATTTATCCGCGAGCTGTTCGCGCGAAACCGCGACCCACGATTCTCCCTGATGCAGAATATCAGCAAACTCTTCAGCTATATCAGGAACTACAACAACTACCATTGTACATTGTTTTCTTCGGATGAACTCTACCTAGCACCCCTAATAGCAAAATGCCCAGGCATCATTTTGTAATTAATAATTGTGGACGATTAACATTTAAAATTGATATCGTTGTTGAATGATCCATTAAAAAATCCTTAGCCACACACCACGAGCTCTGAAATTATGAAAGAATCGCCGACAGATATAATGCGTTAATATTAAAAAAGAATATGTGAAGGAAGGGGTTGAACCATCCCCAAAGAAAGATCGCGGGTCGTTAGTCGTTTCGACGGTCCTGTAAGCTCGACAGAACATGTTATTCGGTTCTCCCCGGGTAATCGTTTTTGCTCGACAAGCTAAAAGCTAATCCCGGGCCGGTTGTTAATCGGTTGAACGGGGGTTGGAAAAAGCCTCGCGTGCACGCGATCCGCCCCGCAATTATCCGGCGAGGGGCGGAGAGAGGTTCATGGTTCGCGGAGGAGAGGGATGGGGGATGATTCTCTTCCGGGTCCTGGCTACTTCAGAATTTTCTAGTAAGCAACAAGTTGTCGCGAGCCGCGATTACTTGTTGGCACGTAAATAACGAAAGCGACCAGAGAGAGAGAGAGAGAGAGAGAGAGAGAGGATGGTCCTCAGTACACAACACGTCGACATTTTTACATGAATTTAAGCGACGCTTCTGTTTCCACCGTGGAAATAAAACAAAAAATTCTGGCACCGTTCTGTTGATCATAAAACGATCGACGCCGTCCACAACTACACCCGGTAGTAGAAGCAATATTTCACGGCAATATTTTGTTTCATCAACAGTGATTCACAAGCTTGTTTCGAATATCAGGTTAGAAGCATTGTCGAGAAGACCGGAAGTTGTGGAAAGAACATAAACCAGCGAAATCAAGCTAAGATGTTTCTGGGAGGAAGTGTCCGTCAGAGAAATCTTAAAATTCTCTGCTTGGAATCCAAAGAATTTCCGTGTTTCTCAATCGCTTCTCCAGTAATGGGACTCGCTATTAATACGGCGCTTCAGAAGTCTAGAATTCTAGAAATAGAAATTGATCGGTTAACTAGACACATAATTTTTCGTTTGAATTCGCTAAATTTCATTAAGATTGACCACTGAAATATGCTCTGAACCTGCAGAAGACTTCCTGTCCACCGCAGATACGTATTTCTACTCACAGCAGAGAAAAAAAAGCCATGATCTTCCCAAAACTCTCCAGCCGTTTTAAAAATAATTCAGGCAGTCTAAGAACAAAAAGATACTACAGCAGATACTCGCGCAGTGCACATTTTTCAATTCTCCGAGAATTTGCCCGCGCAACGCTGTCCCGAAGTTTCACGGTGCAACGATAAATCTGTATTTTAATCGCACGAGATCCTCCCAGTACGAACGATCTGAAAGAGGATTCCTGATAGCCAGTCCCACCGATCCTACTCCCGAATGTTCGGAAGAGAGAGAGCGAGAGAGAGAGAGATATATATATGTTTCAAGAGAAGGAACGTTTCAATACGTTTCGCGATTCCACGGAAGTCGCGACGATACTTCCCGCGCGGCACGGTGTTTTAAATAATGTTTGAATAAAAAGCCCGAAAAAGTTTTTCGGTTAGACCGTGCTCGGAGCCAGGATTTACAACAAGGGTAGAATAAGCAGCCCCTCCACCCACTCGCTCCTTTGCGTCCCTATGCAGCCGAGGTAATAATAAAGTGAGACGAAGCCGGAAGGATGAGGCGGAGCAGCGGAAACGAGAGAGGCGAGAGAAACAGCCGGGGAAGACGGAATTCTCCTTCTCCCTTCTGCCTGTTGCTACAACTTCCATCTTCTGCTCTTTCCGTCCGTACGTCTGCCATTCTCTCTAGTCCATATCTCTTTCTATCTTTCACTCTCTCCACTCCTTATCCTTCTCTACCCCTCTTACTCTCGTCACCCCTACCTCCTTCTATCTTTTTACTCTCTCCACCCACTATCTCTTTCTATCTGTCACTCTTTCCACCCCTTATATCTTCTATCTTCCACTCTCTGTCCCTCCTCTCTGCGCCCCCTTACCTCGGTCTGTCTCTGTCGATCTTTGTGGATATTCAATTTCAATCGGATTCCTCGAGAGCTTCATCCCTCGGAATCCGTTACAAAAGTTCGGTCGCGACGCGAACCGAGGAACCGGACCGATTTCGACCGCTTCCGGTAGGCGGGGGCGTGTTTTAAAAGTATACGAAGGCACCCGAAACTTCCTCCCCAGCGAGTCGTTAACTTCCCTCGGAACCGTAACTCCGTCTTCGCTAGCAACCCCTTCTACCGGGGCTGTTTTGCCGGAGAACACGTGTTCCGACATGTTTCCGAAGTGTTTGCGATGGCGGACTCTCTAACTCCCTTTCTCTCTCTCTCTCTCTCTCAATCGCCACAGAATGACCCAACAAATTACCGCGCCCCCGAACAATACTAAATATCCAATGAGCCGAGCGAACGCACTTGGAATCGCAGCGAGCAATCTAGCAAGATTTCTTCGCACGTGCGAGAACTACTGATTACTAAGTGATTAGCTGACTGTGGGTATTTGTGCACTTATAAACTGTTTAATTATTCTTGATGTACGTCATATGAAAATCTGATTCAGTATTCTCTCGATCATGCAAGAATAATTGCGACCTACATTGAAGAGCAACAAATTACCTACAATCGTACCGATTGGATTAAATTATTGATACTTCAATCTTTTTTAACATACATCGCAAATCGATTGAAAAAAACCTCTTTCGTGAAGATTACAAAGTATTAGTATAATCCAATACTTCAATATTCAGCTGTAGATGTAACTACGTTTCCAGCAATTTTCATCATACAGAATCCTACTCCAATTATTAATCAGTCGAATGAAAATTTTATCAACGCAGAACACGATCTATTTATTTACAAATATATTGCATAAACGATACTTTCGATTCGGATTAAATCCTCTCATCGCGGACCCAATAAAAGCAACAGAATCGTGGAAATAAAGTATGACTGAAAGTTAATTGCAATTCCAAGTTCACAGTCGAAGAGTGTGCTCTCCTGAAGACCAACAGTTTATATAAAATGAATTTCCAGTAAACGGGCCAGAGGATTACGCGCTTAACCGAAGCTTACACGCAACCGTTGAAAATATCAGTAGGGGGAGGGTAGGGGGAGGACTAAAGCATCACTATAATTCGGATTTTAATATCGCTAGTAATGCGATATTCCATACTGAGCCGTTAATTCGCGGGATAAAGGACACTAAAGTCGTCGGTCCGAGCGCGAGCGGCCCGCGGATAAAACGACGCACGGTATGGAGCGGGGAAGAGTTCACGGCTGCAACAATTAATTAATACATTTTCGATAATTAAACGTGGCGATCATAATGGCAGTCGCGTCTCTAATTTCCGTCGGATAATAATTGGTTGAGAATCGGGTCGCGTTAATAATAACGTTACGCGGTCGGCATCAAACGCGTGGATTTTCCCCGACGAATTAGAAGATTCTATGTTCGGTGAACGAATCGTTTCGCTAAATTCTAATAAACAAACCCAGCCCACCGGGCCAAGCAGCGAGCTGTAATTTTCATTTCGACATCGAGCACGACGATACCGAGGACTGCGTCTGGAAATAGTGGTGCTACACGATTCCCTATTTTCAGCTATCTAACCGGTCGCAGCCGGTGGATCTAGTCTACTGGCCCAGAAAAAAATCAATTTTTTCGTTTTCCAATTTCTTAAAACAATCTTTAACGCAGCTCTAACTGTACCTCATCGATAATTAAATAATAATATTGAGTATTTTGACAGTAAGAAGAGACTACCATATTGTCTAACTAAAAAAACAGTCGTGATGGACCAGACATGTGTCCAATTAATGGAGCTTCCCGCTGTCAAATTTCTGATTTAACCGGCCCCGTGCAATTCTCTAAAGCCTCGTGTGCGCTCTTGTCACTGGAGCACGAAAACTCGTTAATCATATCAAGCAATCAATCCCGTTCGATGCTCCATCGGCGAGCGGCACCCGTGAATTCCGCCCCTGGATCCCAATTCGGACGCATTAACGAACTGTGGAAACAGAAAAACTGGGCCAGTCACCGACCGTTGCGAAAACAAGTCCACTCTTACGAGGTGGGTGGAGAAATATTGTTGAAGAGGTAACACGCTATCCGACAAACATGTTGGCAGCTCGAATCCGAAGCTTCGATGACCAACATTTTTCATTAATTATTACTAGGCGGCTTATCCTCTAACAGCACTTTTCTCAATGCGTGCATTATTTTCATGTTTTTCGTCCGAAGAAATAATAATTGTGTTTGTAAATTGTGTTTCAACAACGGTAACTGTAAATTTTAAGCAGGCTTAGGCTTTTAAAAACAATTTTGTAACAGTACGGAGTATGTAGATTTATACGAAGAAAAATTGTGAGGGATGTGCTCAAATAATGTTTGCCTCTTTAAAGAGAAAATTTGGATGTCTCATTCTAAAATTAAGTAATACAGCTTAAAATAACCCAGGTATTAATAACAATTGTATTTGCCAGAAATAGTGCATCTCCTTTTCTGGGTCTAAAATTTTGATGTGCCTCCAAGGGGAGTAACCGTATTAAAGCACGCGAAGCTAAAATTTGATTCATGATAAATATAGAAAAGTTTTGATTTGATTAGAAAGTTGGTCGGGCAACGAGGGACCCGACAATGAAAGTTGAGAGTACATTTTCGTATTCCGTAAGTTCGAGAGCTATAATAAACTCGGTGAATGATTGCATTCGCGGGCGGTGTAGTCTATCGACGTGGCACACCGGTTCAATTGGTTCATAATTGTTTCACATTACAAGCCTTTGGTAACGAATCCGCAAATTAACCGCAGAACGTCACACACGTAGCTGTGCTCTTCCGTCATTCGCTCGTGTTTCACCCGATAGTATTCATTTCAACGTCGCGATGCTCTTAACAGGGCCTTTCTATGTGTTCGTTTACGAACCACTCTTGGTGTGTTACATGTGTATACCGAAACGTCGTTGTTGTGTAACAGTCTAATGAAATGATCGGGACATTTATTTGACACCGCTCGACTAGCATGACACAATCGCAATTTCCAAATTGCTGTGTGCGTTGCCGATTCTATCATGGATATCGAGAAAATGGTAAATGGCAATTGTGTAGAGAATATGATACGATCCTAGAAAACTATAAACTAATCATTTACAGAAAACTTTATTGACAGAATACAGAAAACGAATCCTGTAATTACACTGTCCAACACAACTTTTTATGTTTTCATATAACTGTTGGGTGGATCTTATAGTGTTCAACGCTGATTCCGAATCTGGCCTTAATTTTTCTCCTACACGCACAGTTTTTGAGAAATTTGAATTTGAAAAAAGACATATTTCTCGACCTTGAACAAATATTGTGATGTTATTATATAAGATATTGTATTGTTCTTTACATCAGAAGATTCTTTAGACTTTCCAGAATCCAGTGATGTGCAATAGTAATACATTATGATTTTTTAGACATGTTTAAACTGCACCACACGATAGAGCTGACTTTTATCTTGAGAAATCACCCTGTCAAGTTGCGAACGTCGACTTTTTTACCGAACCAGAAAGCAAAATATCATCGCGGAATACGAGTCGCCTCCAGTGACGCTCTCCGCTAGAGCAAGCGTTCTACGGGATACGCCGCGGCGCGGTGATTTAGACATGTTTAAACATGTTTAAAGAATCATAATGTATTACACTATTGCACATCACTGAATTCCGGAAAGTCTGGAGAATCTTTTGATGTAAAGAACAATACAATATCTTATATAATAACATCACAATATTTGTTCAAAGTCGAAAAATATGTCTTTTTTTCAAATTCAAATTTCTCAAAAACTGTGCGTGTAGGAGAAAAATTAAGGCCAGATATATGAAAACATTTTTGTTGTTGGACAGTGTTATCATTATAATTGTCAGCAATCCCTTCATATAATCTAGAAAGAAATATCTAAAGAATTAAATTGATTTTTGCACCACAAATGTTTCGTAACGAAAAACAGAATTGATTATTTAACTGCGAATTTACTTAAAAAAAATGCAAACCTTTCCACTACAATATCCTTTTATTTCTTAAGAGTGACATTTTCCAAGCGGCAGGGAAGAGCAAATATTCAGTGAGGGGTTGAAAAATGATTTAATATCAGAACACCTCTCGTAAAATTTCATTCTTCTTTATCCTCTTGTTAAAAATATTCTAAAGCAAGAAGAAATTCTATTTTAATCCAGTTTCCCCGTAACTGCTAATAAGAATAGAAAGTTGCACAGACACTTGTTGTACGCCAATCTATTTCGACCAACCAGAGCAAACAAAATGCCGGGAATAGTGTTCGTGGAGCATACCAGGGACTGTATTGCATTTCCCAGCGGGTGTTTCCGGTTAAAATTCTTTGGAACGAGTCCGTGCACGTCATTATTGCATCCTAATATTCTTTGCAGCGCAGCTTGTTCGCCGCAAAAGAAAAATTTAAGAAAAAAGAACGCGGCAGAGCTGGCTCTCGTTACCGCGGCATGGTAGCGCAACCTCAGAACTTCGCCAGCTGCGGTTCCCCGTGTTTCAACTATTCTCGGCATTACGCAACGAGCGGGAACCTCTGGCCGATCACTTTGCAAGAAAACCTGCGAATCCTCCGTGAATTGCAAACAAAAAACGCGATAGCACTCCTTGCATCCCTTCGCGACCATTACACCCTCCATCAACTTTGTTCGCAAGCGAAAGTTGACCTTAGCACGTCGTCTATTTATGTGCAAAGCTTGGCGAAAGAGGTGAAACAAGTTCAACCCCATCGTCAGCTATAACTTTCGGGTAAGTGTAAAAATATATAATGTTTTTAAAATACGCTGATTTTTATTTTGAATTCTTCGGCGAGTTCACAAATAAACATTGAGTCACCGCCGTGTTTCCATGTTCCTAATCGTGTAATTCTGGCCGGGGCGCCTACTTAAGGGTTGAAGCTCTCTCACGCGAGACATTCTAAGAATTCATCCTTGGATCACGTTCCAACATTCTATTTACCTTTTTTTTCTGATGTTCTTGGCTGCCGAAGACACATCATTGTTTCGTACGTTGTTGACCCGCTTTGAAAATAATACCGAGAAATACGAATAGGCACGCATTCACCGTGCGCGCACGGTTTGAAATACAAGAAACATTTTCTACTCCCACAGAAATTCATATTTCATAACTCTGTTATAGTTCGCGCAACAGTTTATAATTGCCTCTATTAACCTAGTACCTTAACCAACCCGTCTTCACGTTATTATACTCGAACAAAGTTTCAAATGAACCAATTAGCCGCGAGTTCCATTTCTTCTCTTTATTAAAAAGACGCATAATGAGATAAGGCCAGCTTTACACATGCATCCTGGCGATTCTTTAGACACCGAATAGAGCTAGTCGTCATTAACAATTTATGCTAGTAGGTAGGTTCGGTGTAACACTTTATCTACTATTGTGTTGTACTATATGGAAGCTTAAAAATCTTTTTTTGATGATGAGTTTGTTGGTTTGAAGTTTGCTGTCGAAAGATCTAAAATATTGGAAAAGTACTAATCGCCAGTTGATAATGTGTTAATTGCAAAGCGGTGTTCAGAGCATACAAAACTTAACAGGTTTATTTTCATCCCTTTGAGCCTCCGGTGAAGGAACCTCAAACATTAGTTAAACGTCATTTCGTGGCGTGGGGTACTTAAGTTTTCATAAACACCAAAAGTGGGGAAGGTCCCTCGAGAGATGGATCACCCCCATCGATCCCTCGAGGAGGTACCATTCTCGGGTCAAAGTTCTCACCGTCCTCGAGCTGCGTAAGTCCCTATTCGCTGGCTCTCGATCAGTCTCTGCGAATCGGCGGCGGTGGAGACGAAACGCCGAGAACCGAACACATTCACATATCACACACAGAGGCGGGTTTAACTCGCGGCGATCGAGTCGTGATAGATCGTTCGCTGGACAAGTGAGTGTTCGCCTACGAAGATTCACCAGTTTCCGGCGCGCGCGAAAGAGGAGTGACAGAAACAGAGAGAAAGATAGAGATAGAAATAGTGAGAGAAAGAGAGAGAGATAGAGAAAGAGAAACAGAAAAAGAGAGACGGAGGTGGCACGGGACGAGCACGAATTTGGTCGCGAGCGAACGAGAACGAAAGGGGAAGGAGGTTCTCACGTTTCACGACACGTATCACGCGCGGGTCACTGTCGAGACCGAGACGGGCACGGTGCTTTTAGCTTGAGGGTTGCCGCGGTACTGCGAGGTCCGCGCTGAATCGTATCCGAGCCTACCGAGCACACCCGTTGCCTACCCTCCCAACCCGCTCGCCCATCCAACCATTGGTCGACGCTTTCGCGCCGGCTTTGTCCATTGGACTATTCAAACTTGAGCTTGCGCTCTCCTACATCGCCGAACTTGGCGCCTAACAGCTTCTGCTTTTCCAGACCACGAAAGTTTGTCCTTTGAACCCTTCAGGAACGATCTCTATGTACTATACTGACTCTGACAAATATTTCAGAATTTATTCAGGTTCCAGTGGCCAGTGCCACCTAACCAATTAAGTAGCAAATGTTTATTGTAAAAATTTTGCATTAGCATTATTAATATACATGCTGACCATTCCGCTCATTTAAATATGGGATACCGATTTTGCTAGTAAATATATATTTTTGGAGAATACGCGAAGTTTCTCAATCGATATCATTACTTCCGACGAGAGAAATCAAGCCGGCGTATCTCCTAATCTATTAATTAAACAACATTACAGCGTAGTTACCGAAACAATCGCTCTTCCACCGACCCCGAACATTTCACTCTGAAATGATCAGTCGAACTCGGAGCGCAGCGTTTACGAGATTCAGACCCCAATCTCCAAAGAGGACGTCAGACGCACATCAGATAAGAAGCAATCTCTCTCGATCTAGCATCGATCCCCGACGCATGGAGTTTAATTACACTTTCCCCATAACCGAAGGTCTACTACACACGGCGAAGCTTTTTCCCAAGTCCACATTTCCGGTCGAAATATGAAGCAAACATAGAGGGAGAACGATAGACGAGAGAGAGAGAGAGAGAAAACTGGAAATGAAATTACAACTGTTCGCGGTAATAGTAAATGTTTCCATCGCAGCGTGCTAGAACATTTGAAAGTGTAATTTCCCCGACACAATTATAACACTAGTTTCCCCCACCCCCGGCCACCCGGTCTCCACCCCAGCCATCCCTTTATGCTTAGTACCGCAATGCGCTTCTGTATTCAATTCAAGCGTTCACTGTCAAATATACACCCCCTGAGCTCGCAATTCACCGAGATCTAACTCAAACAAAATTACTCCACCTCACTCCCTCTCATTGTATCTGTGCTGACTCTCCCCTATCGATCGAGGGTGCACGTATGTATGTATGCCCAGGCTTTTTCCTCCGCCGTTTCGTGAGCGATATCTCGCTAATAACCTAGCCAGCCCGGCGCGTCAATGAAATCCGGCAACGTGATATACAAGGTTCGTGCGATACGAAAGTACAGGATCGTTCAGTGTGTGGGGAACCGTTAATTTATGCGAGACCGGAAGAGCCGGCATGATGGACGGCGCTAATTCGACGAGGCATCGAGATCCTTTCTCACGCTCGTCTCTCGTCTCCTCTCCTCTCGTCTCGTTCCGTCTCGTAGACCAGCTAAGATGCTACCAGACGTTACCCACCAACCGGAAGTTGCTCCAAGGAACACCATCCTCTCATCCTCCCAGATCGTTCTCTGCGAGATCTACGTCTAGAGAGAGTGAGAGAAAGGGGAGAAGAGGGAGAGAGCGAGAGCCACTTAGCCGAAATTACCCGATCCGACATAGACGAGTGGCAAGAAGCAAAGAGAAACGAGGGGCCAGGCGAGAACGACGTGGCCCACGTAATCTTGATTTGCGAGTGTTTCGTGATAGCAATCGATGATAAGCCACCCGTAACGATGATCGAAGGGTGCACGCCTGGGAGAACCAATTTGCCGTTTTCTACTCGATCGTAAATACCACTCGTTCGATTTAAGGAGCTACTACGATAGAAATTGTTTATCCGATTTGTCTAACACTTTTACAAATCAAAAATTCATCTTTCGGACAATTGTGATCACTGGTGCAGAGGACTGTTAACACATAAATTGACGATACTTTCCAAGGAAAATATGTTCTTTTCAGAGTTTTCGAAACTTTCCAGCTAGTACAGAAAGCGCAGCAGGTAAATTGTCGTAACAGAGTGCGTAAGCGGAGTAGCGATGATCCCCATTGGATAGTGTCAGCGAGGGAAATTTAGATAGCAAAGTTGGAGGTGGATAACGCCTGTCATCCCTCTTGCCGTTGGTGGGAGACTAAAAAAGGGGGATGGTAACAATTCACGGGACTTTGGACCGTGCGGATGCACTCGGCCGGTCCGAAGGACAAACTTTCCGGTCTCAACCCCCTCGAACATCTTCCCGCTATCTTCCCAAGCGTTTCTTCCTCTTTTTTTATAAAGAGGAATCGGCCTGGTCCCGTTAATCCTTTCCAACCCCCGGCGACCACCCTGTTTCGGGGGTGTAAAAACTTGTATCCAGGAGTTTCTCCATGCTTCTTCTCCAGCGTTATCCGTCGGACGGTTCTCCCTCATTTCTCATTCGTCCCTCGGAGAGAAGTGCACTTTAGCCGGTGTCACCTGTAGACAAAGATACAAAGGAATATTCCGTGCGTTCCGCGAGTATCACGTAGCCGGGGCCACTGGAATATTTCATGGGTGTGGGCACGATTCTACCCCATTTAACCCCCCTGCGAACCTCTTTCCATCCACCGTGAAACACCATCGTGTACGTCGGACCGGACCGGGACACTTTTATCCGTCCGCGAATGGAGGGACGCACAGCTCCTCGCGGAATGCATCTTGCAACAGGGATTGATGCACTTGCTGCTGCGACAATTCATCCCCGAAATATTGCACGCTCTATCGGCTGCGATCTGAGTGCATTTCCTTTGCTGTCGGACGTTCTGCCAGCGACGACGACATTTCTGAAGCGGTCGTACTCTCCTTTCAACCCCCTGTGTGATCATCCAATTGCACCACACTGCATAAAATATAAATAAACGCAGACACACAGAAGTGTTCCTTCGTGTAGGTGGAAAATGTTCAATTTAGATCTTCTGTAGGATCAAATGGAATATTAAAATGCTTCTTAATTTGAGAAGGCCCAGAAGAAATAGCCGTTTTAGATGAATTATATAAGAGGAGCAACTGTTTCTTCAGAGGGACAAAATATTTGCACGGCAGACATCGATCCCGCGTCTGGTAATTTCTCAGCGGCGAGGTTTGTCGCACGCATAAACAGAAGGAGGACCATTTCGACATTGAAGCTAGCAGCAAGATCTTGGTGAGCGTCGAGCCGGAAGCGTGGGTGGAACCATTTCGCTGAAGGTTGTCGCATCAAACTAAACAACGCTTTCAGGGGTAACGAAACGGGACGCGCGGGGCTTCAGTAATTTCGAGAGCGACACCACGAGAACGGTCGCGCAACATAAGTACTAATGAGATCCGAGGAAATATAATTATTTAAGCAACCCGACGAGCTTTCCCCATCGACTGCGTCTCCTACTTCCCCTCCCGATATTACCTCCCCCCTCTAATTATTTACAAACGTACCCCGTTCACTGCAATCTGCGCGCGTAATTAAATGCACCGCGACTGAATATGAACTTGTTCGCCACCCGACCGATTTTAATTGAGCAACGAATTTTTCCTTGCGTTTATTTTCGCGCTATTTAATGGCGCAGGCTTGAACAAGCATTTATCAAATAAATGAGAAAAGAGAACTGAAGAAATATTTTATAATAGATGATAAAAAATCGATCCGCTAATTGTACATCGTTATAGACCGCCTCAGAACACTGCCAAAAAATTCTACGACCCTTGGCCTGGCGTGTTGTATGGTTGAACTTCGAAGATGAGGTTCAGAACGTTATTTTGTCAGGCACCTTTTTGACTAGTCAGATCCGACATTATAGGTCGGCGAGGAATTAACGGAGCCCGAGGTCGAGCGTAATGAAGCCGTCGCCACTTGGCAAGCCAAATGAAAACGGATCATTTCCGTATCTTAGACTCTCCATTAGGGGACGAGGAACATCACAGCGCTCGTTCTCGGCCACTCGGTTTGCTGAAATGATCGCCAGCGCGTTTCTTTCGATCCGCCAGGAGACAGATTACTCGGCAGGCCAAACTTTATCGCACCCCCTCTCCCCTTTTCTTCGCCACCATCGCCCTGGATGATAGCCGCTTTATCGAATTCACTCGGAATGATGGATCGTCGGTCGCGAAACACCGGATTCATCTTGAACGTATCTAGGCGGCGAGCGATGAATTATCGATACACTTCGAGACGTCGCGACGCGTCTAGCGATCGTTGCCTCGCGGCACCCGCAGCAGCCTATGATGATAAATGAGCGATCATGCGAACGATATCCTCGACGGAAACTCGGCAGGTTCCGCGACGCGGTTCTATGAAAATGTTTGTCGGAGAGCGTGGACAGCTGCTCGCTAAATCTCGATATTGTCTTCGGTTGTTTCATTTTATTCCCTTCGTTTCGCTGGCGATTTATGGTACCCGTGGTCCATCGAATTTCATATTGCACTTTCATATTTCAACAAAATTTTACTATTTTTCGGGATTATGATTCTTCGCGCGAGACCGTGCACCGGCATCGTTAAACCTGAATATTGTCTTCGGTTGTTTCGGTTTATTTTGTACATCTGGTTGGCGGTTTATGAGCCTCATGACAATCAACCTCATGACAAAGAAAAAGAAATGTGCTGTGGCGAGTGTTAAATTATTAGAGCTAACATAGTAGAATATCATGGATAAACGTATGAATGCTATACATTCACGAACACCCATAATCCATCCTTGTCCCAATGATAACATTTCTGCAACCACTTTGTCAATAAACTGATCGATCAAAAATATTCTTGAGCAAGTACTCCAACATGTCGATATTCCTCTGGTGTTTGGGCAAAAGTGTGTGAAACAAATTTTTATGAAAACGATATAAATCACCGTATTAAAAAATGTGTCCAAATCAACTACAATTATTCCGAGGGAAAAGTTCCTGTTGAAAATTCGAGTAGGAAATGCCAAGTTCAAGAATAAAGTTATCCCAATGTCAAGGACCTTTTCTATCCGTATCTCGAAGTTCAAGTATCAAAGTTCACTCTCCGGTGGATAAGTGATATGAAATCCGAAAATGACGGGAACGAAGCCACGGAAATCGAGCCCTCTAAGCAGATCTAGTCTGCAGCGGCAGGTAGCCCGGAATTAAAACGTTTTATTGTTTTTCCTAGGTCCCCGGGCGCTTGTTGAACACGATGCACCGTACGCGTTACGGATATCAAACCGCAAATCGCCTCCTTGCGAACCTGCCTCCAGGGAGCCACACGTTATAACCGAATGGGAACGAACTTCGGCTGGAATTCGTTCGCATAACAGAACTGCTCGGAACTCCAGGGGAACATAGAGAAGCTCTACCTCTCTATCTCTCTCTGTCTTTCTCTATCATGCTCTCGATACCTGGTATAGTGCGCGACGTCTGATTATTATTCAAGTATTCCTGGATACCTCTAATCGCTCGTACCGTATTGGTGAACCTGATGTCCGATATTGAGCCCTGTAAGAACCGAATAGAGAACGTTGTGCAATCTACATTGCAATCATGCGGAACACAATGGATCTTCTACAAGATCCATCTTCAACGTCTACTTCAAGAATTTATTTATGGAAGCTGTTGATCTATTTCCCGGAATAAACGACGACATCTGAATATTGAGTAAAGTAATTTTAGAAGGAGAGAATATGCGATATATTTATCTTAGCTTTGATCAGATATTTACGATTTCGCACACAATTCGGAAAACGAATACAACAGATTTCAGGAAACAGAAATATATTCGTCACTATAAATAATATCTAATACAAAATAATGGGTCACCGTATTATTTTTCCGCCTTCTACGCGAAGCTTGCAAACAGAAAAGTTATTAATGATTATAAATGGCGGAATCGGACCATCCATTTCATTTGTGTGTTACTTCAACGCTGGAACTTCAAAGTTCTATTATACAAATACCCATTTGCTGTACTATATGTATAGAACTTTCGGATATGAAACAGGAAATAAATTCCTTTGGATTCGGCGGAAAAATCACAATAATTCTACCAATAAATAAAATATCATTAATTTTTTAAAATCTTCTAAATATACAAGCATTCTTGATTCAACTTGCTCGCGATGAGGAAAAAAATAAGTGCAGCCCGCGTGTGGCATCGGTATCATCCAGAACGGAATTACGCAGCCGGGTGCTCTCATAATTTTCTTCCGCGCAATTGGTCGTCTCGCATTACCTTCCCGTTTCCGTCCACGAGTGATTCGCCCATCCTTTCCACACCCACCTGCAGCCCCTAGCTCGGAGGCAGCTTCTCCGCCCTCCCTTTCCTTTCACCGGCAGAGAAATTCAATGTCAATGGTGCCATCCTTCGCCTTCTTCTTCACCCCTAACCTCGAGCAGTGGCGCCGAAGCAGAACGTCGGAGTAGTCCGAACGTATCAAAATCCTTTACCAATCCAACCCCTCACCATACCCCCTTTCTCCTGTCATTTAACTTTCATTTCATACATTTGACTTGGACAATATTTAATGTTCGTGACTATCTATGTTTTCTCGTATTTGAAAATGTGTGTGAATCGAATGATTTCGAGCCTGAAACATTTCTTATCATTTTTTACGTTTGGTCTGGATCGGCTCCACTGTACAGCTAGCAGACTCGCCAATTCGCCGTTCCTCTTCGCAGATATTCGACCACGCCATCTTCTAGGACCTTTTTTCTCGGATTATGAAAAGAGAAAGAGTCGGACTGGCTGCTGTCGGTCCCCGTCACGGGTACATCTCGCATTTTTCAGTTAGAACGCCCCCGGGGAGACGTGTTTTTCCAGCCGAAAGAATGCGCCCGGCTCTCGCACGGATGACTTCAGGAATCGCTTGGATCGCGGAGGAAACGGGGAAATCGTGCGTGAGCGGAATACGCAACAGCTGGCCCCGGGACTTTTAATTGCTTCGAGGAAGTCTACTGGCGACTGTGCTGCGTGCCGCAGACGGGGATGAAACACAGAGAATCAACCCCCTCGTAGAAGATGCGTTCGACCCTCGTCTACGACGCGGTCCGAGGTCTCCAGGACCTTAGTTCGTCCTCTGCCTCTGCAAATATGCCGAGGATCTGTTTGCAGTGATTTCTGGCTTGATTGAATCTACCCTCCGAGTCTCGCTTTCTAACTTCGTTTCTGCTCTATGAAAATATATTAATGCAGTCTGTTTACACTAACGAAGGTCTTAAAGCACGGCCGTGGTGGCTCTAACTGGCCATTGCAATGATTTTACTTGGTAGCTGAACAGATATTTCAGACGTTTCATCTAGTTTGGGACTCTTGTTTTGATGGACAAGTCACTTGAGAGTGGGCTTGTCGTCAAAGTTGAGTGTGGTCTAACTCTATACCCTCCGGGGACCACTCAAATTAGCTCATGAACGGAGTCTAGGTTCTGTTCGCTTAACGAGAGAGAGAGAGAGACTTTGCAAACATTCTCTTCGGTTTGTTAGCAAGAAAAGCGAAGTATAAATTGCAGAAATTTTTTTAACAAACTACCGGCACGGTGTAGTCTTTGAATCGCTTCTGGTCACTCGTTAGCGTTGTTGACAGTGGCTTCAAAGGCAGTTCCATCCACCGATTGTTTTCGCGTTTCCGTTCGCCTAGCCAGTCAGGAAGCAGACGAGCAACTCTTTGCGTTGTCTTGCACGGTTTTCAACCCCGCTGTTAATAGCGCGCCACCCCTGTTAACGCGCGACCGCCCCCGACCGCGGCCACCTGTCCCTTTGTCACCCTTCGGGGCAACGATTCCGTCGGCCTGGCTCCAGCGAACAATTACACGTTACCTGTCTCAGGTGAAACAACGGGTTAATCCGCAATCATCGATCGTTGTCGCTGAACCATCTTATTATCCGAGCTTTTCAATCGTTACTTCAACTCAAAAAACTCTGTTAATCTATTTGTGTAAAAAAAAATTATTAGTTTAGGAGATATTTTAATTATAATTTGTTAGGAAATCTCGACTCTCTGGTCAATAATATGAATTCAATGTGATAATGTAGTAGGAGAGTTGAGATTTCCTAACAAATTATAATTAAAATATCTTCTAAACTAATGATTTTTTTACACAAATAGGTTAATACTTTTTTGTAAAGAATGTGAAGGAGCATCAGCTGATGCAATAAAAAAATATATGATTCCATTTAAAAAAACATTAATGACCTTCATATGTCCTTTACACGACCACCTACAAAAAAATGTACCATCAGAATGTGCCCCTCTCAAAACCATTCAACTTCATCTGAAACACTGTTTGCTATGCGTAATAATAATGACGTAAATCAAGATGGCAAAATGTGGCGCCCCACCCTGTATATACTTATTTAGTGTGTTCAAGTGGACGTATGACTAATTTAGATCCTGGCCAAATAATAATCTGACATGCATGAAGGGATTAAGAAAGATCTATACATTTAGAATGACATTACTGATGAACTTTGAAGAAAGATTCTTACAGTGATTGGGAAAAATCCGGGTTTTGGACGACAGTGAGTTGGAAACGAAGTGGTGTCGTTCACCGTGGAACACTTCGAAGACGTCGATTCAACCACGAGAAAGTGGTCGCTGTGTAAAAGAGGAAAAAAGTTTGTTCAGTGAATTAACAGGGACGCGGAGGTAAAGCGAATAAGGCGAGCAAATATCGAGCGGACGAGAACAAGAGGGGACCATGTCGAAAAGATACCGACCCTAGCTGCAGGCCGAATGTGCTCGGGTAAATGACTCCGACGGACGCATAATGGGAAGGACGTGTCATACATTCGGGAAGATAAGAGCGCGCTTTGCTCCATTACCCTCCTCCTTTCCTTTCTCTCTATCTTTCCGGTGTTTAATTACACCGTTTTTGCGTTTGACGGAACGTAATCTCGCTCCCGCTGAAAATCCACCCCCGCTCTCGAAACCCCTGGAAGCCTAGTTCGCAAAATTATTTTTTTCCTGCTTGTATCAACCCCGGAAACATCAACCCTCCGGGGGAAACTTCGAGAAATGGGAACTGTGTTCTTGTTGGCGTCCGGAGTCCCTTGTAATTGTAAATGGACACTCTGCGAGGTATCGTAACTCAACGCTTTGGTTACTTAGTGTTTTCGGTCCTCGGCGAGCACTAAATAAACCGACGAAACGAATTTTCTTCTCGCGTGAATATTGAACCGGCTCTCTCTCGAGGCCAGCAATAAAATTGACTCAAAGCTTCCCTGAGGGCGATCCAAATAATTTCATAGCGAGTTTATCGTCTGCACATTCTCCTTTCATCGTTCTCGAACGTGTCGTTGCCTATTTCAAGAGAAACGCAGCGATCCGCGAGCAGGGTAAAGGTTTCGCGTGGAAAATTTTGCGAAGCGCAAAAACCGATCCCGAACGGTATCCGCTGGAATCAGTATCCTCTAAAGTCGAAGATAGCCCCCTGGAGTGCGACCGATTTCCTTCGGGTCAGATTCGAAGCGTTTCTCCGCATTTTCCGGACACGGTTGCCTGGTTGGTCGGGTCGGACTGAGGTAGGGTCGGGTCGAATCGGGCCGACGCGACGCTCCTGCATAGACGATCGTGCTGGCCGATCGCGTCCTTTTCTCGCGGCGAGATTGAATTCGCCGGAGTAAACTCTATTCAGAATCCTCTCTACGACCATCCACGCGATCTAGCTTGGATAGAGAGGGTCGCGGCTTTCGGACATTCCCCTCTTCACCTTGCAAACCCTAGCCTAGGCACAAGGTCGCCTCAATTTGCCGTTTCTCTTCGTCATTTTCCACTTAATTCTTCCAACAGCTTGAGGTCCGGTGAAACAGGATTTCTCTTCTCGAGAAAGAATCTGTCGATGGATTCTCACAATGGAATTTCTGGACCGAGATTTTCGATCTTGTGAGACTTAATTGGCTGGTCGGAAGTCTCCGAGACTGTATTAATTTTCGACAAAAACGAAGAGGTGAATGTTTTCTTTCGTTCTTTCTTTCTTTCTCCAGAACTTGCTGAAACATTGTATAATTTAATTGCATTCCGCAAAGAAAGAAGCTGCGGGATAAGACAAACGAGGTATTAAATTGCCCAGAATTTCGTTCCAGCAATAACATATTCTCGATTTAAGTACTCATGGCGGTACTTAAAAGCTAATTGTGTATACACATAATTTTAAGCCGCGGGACCATGAGTAGACTGCAAACGTTTGCACAAGCAAGTAATTTCGTAAAGAAAATTGGGTGGATTTTAGCTGCTGCTGGATTATGCTTTCTTAAGAAAGACGGTCGAACACTGAGTGCGGCTAATCGTTATACTAATTGTTAAGCTGTTAAACTACACGGCGGATCTGTATGTGAAATAAAAAATATTCTGCGTCAATTACAAGGTACTGGATAACCAAATAACAATTTTCGAGTTGACAGCCTATACGAAATACAGTGGGGCCGAACAAAATTTTTTCCGATCACCTGTGGACAGAGCATAATGGCGGCTGAACGAGGAACGTGTCCGCGACAGCGTGGTCGGCATACGCGTGGCTGCTCGGTTCGCGTGGTTTGCGAGAGAACGGGAATATGTAAATTAGGCGAACGCCAATTTCGCGTGTTCGTGACTCGCGGGCGGCCAATCGGCATTCGCAAGCACCGGCTAGCACGCCGTACAAACAGTACCCGCTAAAAATTTATTAAAACGCCGTACCGTAAATTTTTAGGCAGGAAGCGTCGAAAGGAACACGAACTGGCAGAGAACAGTAAAATGAACAAATAGAGAAACGAGAAGGAAAAAAGAAACAAGGTTGCCGGTCGGAAAACGAGGAAAAATCCGACACGATTCGGCTCGAATCGGTGGAAAATACAGTCTTGGAGCTTGCGAAACTGTAATTGAAGATCAAATAAAACGAACGACCGCCCCGGAAAAATCCCGCGCCGTTCTTCTGCCGTTGCAATTAGATCTCAAAGAAGGAGCAAGCCGAATGAAAGTAGTCTCCTCTAAGAAGCGAAACGTTCAATCGAACTTCCCGCTAGATTTAATCCCGGGGATTTGCTGGACACGCACCGAAAAACTTCGCGCATGAAAATGTCGCGACGCGACGCGTCTCGTTTCGTTTTCGACGATTTCGTTTCTTTCGCTGCGGGGACAGAGAAACGCACAATGAGGTCTCGCGATGAAAGAGCTTTTTCATGGCCGGAACTCGAGCCTCTCTGCTCTCTGATGCCCTCCATCCCCACCTTGTGACTAGCCTAAGTGGCTTCTCACCGAGTTTCTTTCCCGCGCGCGTTCCGAATATCTCGCTTTCCACCCGCGCCTCTTTCTTCCGACCCCCTTTTTTCTCTTTTTCCCTTCGTTTCCGTGGAAAGCCGGGAACAATGAGCGACGAAGGACTCCGGCGACGATAAAGCCGCGACGTGGGGTTACAAGGTTATGAGCAAAGCTATAAATACGCCGCTTCCTCGTTTACGGTTCGACGGTAAAACCCTGCACCCGGCAGCTTCGATTGTCGAGAACGAAAAAGGCCGAAGCGCTAATGAAACGGATCGTTAACGATCCTCCACCGTGCGAGAAACGGTGTCACTGTGCTCACACAGCAGGTGACTTCTGCGAAATGATGCCTTTCGAACTGGTTCCAATAAAGAGAGCGCGTCAGGTTTCAGATCTTCACATTAGAAGATCCTTTCTACAAGGGTCAACAAAATTTCCCATGCATCGGAAACGATCCAGTTGCATTTGCTATTTAACTGTCTGATCATAAACCCAATTCTACTTGATTCTCCGGAGAGATTGTCGTATTTCATAACGGAGAGGATCCAACGAAACGTTCATGAGTGCGGCGCGAGGCCGAAAAGAGGGAAGTATAATTGATAATGGAACCGGTAGCCGCGAGACTCCATTTTTTCGCAGTTTTTAATGTTTAGCGGATCGCCGTCACGCGGCCCGAAACAATGGAACATTCCTCCGGTGTCGTATAAATACTGCTTTGGTGGGCATGGGACTGCTTTTAAAGCTTTTATGGGGAGACAGGTACTTCGGGCCGAGCGTCATCCCCCGTATACCTTCGTTGTAGACGAGTTGCAAGGCCGGCTCCAAGCACATCCCAATTCACGGACGTTGTTTGCAGTCTTCCGGTGTGTATTCAGCTACAATGGTGCTTTCAGCCATGCGCGAAAAAAAAGATTTCATGCCGGAAGACTCTGTGTTTCCCTGGGACCGAATCGCTTTCTGAGGTTATACGCCATTCAGACGATCCTGCCCGCACACTCCCTTCGCGAGTGGATCCCTGTATTTGAATGTAAATAACGTCCTGGCATCGGAATAGACCCATTCGTCCGATCCGTTGTCTCCGAAAACACGTGGTGTGTCAATATTCATGATGCGAAAGAGCCGAGAGCGATTCCTCGTAAAAAAAAGTCACGGAGAAATGTAGAATATCATTTTTTGTTCGAATAAAGCCAGGACGGGATGATTCCACGTGCAAAACTGCATCGGAAAGAAAGGAATTTTTTTCGTTCGAGATCTCGTTTTCGAGAAAATACACTCTGAATATTTTATTACTCGAAGGGAACACGCTCAGCCACGGTCAGATAAATTCATTGATTCCTTCGAACGCGATTATTTCGACAACGAAGGCTCCACATTTTCGGTTCAGTTTTTCACGTAGAATCACCCTGTTCCCGAATTTTGCATATAAAATAATTCTATACGGTAGTTGTCGCTCCTTTTTTTCTCGCTGAACCATTTTCTCTTGATTATACCGCGAGTACAGGGGCGTGCTGTATAATTTTATTATGTCTGACCACGAGTGTCCGTTTCTACTTGCGCTGGCCGACCATGCCAGGTAGACACGGCATTATCTGCCGTTTCTGTTCTCCATTATATTGTTTTCGCTCGGTAGAATCAACGAAGACTCTTTCTCGTTGAATGCGTATCGATAATGCCGATCTTAAGCACGGATTCGCGCAATAACGGCACGAAAGGCGGTCGCATTAAAAGGATCCATTGAGAAGAATATCGTTGGTTTCCGCTCGAGTAGCTGCGCTGTGAATCGGGTACACATTCTATTTTTAATATTAACAACGAAAGAATATACGGAAGAATTCCTATGGTAATATAGCTAGGAATCTGACGACGTATAATGAGCCATTTTCATGAAACAGGTTGACTTAATCTGACAATTTCCGACAAAATGAACAGGGTTAGATGTAGCGAAAATATCAGATAAAATGTCCGAACACTAAAGGCAACAGATTCGAATGAAAAAGATTAAAATGGTATATAACAAACCCGCAGGCTATAATAGATTCCTTAAGAAAGTTCGATTATTTAAAATCGGACATTTCATATGTAAAAGCCTAATACATTTCTCGCACTGTGACTCTAATAATTTGATCGCACCGCGCAACTTATTATAGCCAAGCGCGAGAGTATAATTAAATTATCCAACGCTGCGGCAAGTTCTCAAATAAAAGGACGCTTTGGGCCACAAAGAGTTAACGCGTGAAAAAAACGCGCCGGCTTATGGAGTGACCCGGTATAATTAACAGAGACAGAAAATTTCGTCCGCAAGTTTTCGCGACTCTAGACCGCAGCGAAGCGCTCGTTGTTACGCTCGATCGTAGAATGGATAAGTAGGGAACGCTGTGCATGAAAAGCGCTGCGGTGGGGTGCAACAACTCGGCTGGTGAAAGGACATGGAAAAGCAAGGAAAAAATACAAATACAGTCGCCGCCGCCGCCTCCACGCCACGCCGCGTCGCCCCTGTGACGGGCATTCCGAGGGACTGACAGTGTCCACAACCCTTCGCCGACGCGAGCTGCGAAAATATTAAAGCGAAACGTCGCGACGCGGCCAATGTCACACCGCTAATATCATGCGGACCGGCGCGGCGTTCTCGACGAGAGAACCGACCGATCACGCGACCGAATATCCCGTGCCGCGATTTTACTGCTCCTTTATTAACAGGCTTCGTCGGCCGACGCGCGTACAAGCGTTCGTTTAGTTACACGCCTCGTCGTAAAAAGAAGAACGCGACCGAGACACGGGGGGAACTATTCCTTTCGGCTTCAAGCGGATGGAACATTAAATTCGGGATCGATAGCCTGCGGCACTGACAGGACAGCGAAAATGTTATCCTCAATGAAATTAATAAAGGGAATTTTTATATTCGATAAAAATCCACGATCCCCTGTAACCGCCTGCAAAAATGACTCGAAGAAATGACTCCCACAAAAATTGACGACTGTCAAAGTTGGCAGGACACGGTGTACAACAAGGGTAAGGCTAGGAGAGGCTGACAAGCTAAAAGGAGGGGGTCTGTCGATTGAATTTGTGCAACGCTGGGGGCCCGTCCTTATATATCAGAGATCCATTCAATCAATCTGAGAGGAACACTTAGCGCCGTCTTCCGCCCCCGGAGTAATTTAAAAATGGTTGGAGAACCTGTCGTCCCCTGTCCGTTTCTGCCGACTCATCTCTATCAAACAGCGATTCCGAGGGGTGGGCAGCCGGGCCATCTTTAATAAGGTAAACTAAGTGGATTCGAGACGGACTGGATCGGTTCGTAGACCTGGGAAACGAGGAAACTAGAATGAGGGAGAGAGAGAGGTAGAGTCTTCCCTACCGAAGCTTAGTCACGAAACTTTCGTCGAATCAAGGAAATTATAATTCTCGTAAGTGCTGGTGGAGGATGCCTCGCGAGTCGTCTCGAGTACGAGGAAATGCTGCCAGGCGAAGGAAAAACCGAAGAATTTCTTCGGTTGGTGAACCTGCGCGCATTTTCGACGGTGTCTCGCGAATCGTTCCGTGTACTCGAACCATCTAAGGAATTTTTCGATTTTCGACTGGTTGCCGACTCTTTTAGTCGAGGAATCGCGCTACCTTAAGTGATTAGATGTTGTTGGTTGACTATGGGGTTGATCTGTGCCAATTTTGTCTAAAATCTAAAGGCCAAGAACATGGGTGGTACTAGCCCGAATTACGAATAGCTTAGGAGATGTCCAAAAAGCGGGCCCTAAGCTTCCCCCCCCCCCCCCCCGCAATTGAAGGTAGATTATAAAAGGCCGAAGGTCCTAGATTGCGGTTTTTTTAGTAGGTATACTCGAGATCCACACTACCCCCTTTCGTGGGGTGGTGTGCGTAAAGGTATTCTTTCCGCACGTCTTTAAAGAGAAAAGAAAAAAGGTTTGTATCAAGCCTGACTTGCTGTTGCTTTTGATTTTACTCAATACAAGTTTGAATGATGTCTAGACTAGGTCTGAACACGATATCGAGGTCAGACGAACAACAAAGTCTGAGTTTAGATTTGAATTAGGTATGGATAGGAACCAAATGAAATCTACAATTATTCCGTAATAAATTCTGTGGAAGTCTGAAGAACTGTCCTGAAGAGTTCCAGCTTAGATCTAAGGCATATCCAGGCCAGGATCATTTTATATTCAGTTTGGCTGGAACCTACGTTTACTTCAGGTCCGATTGAGATCCAGGCGACGCGAGATCGAGGCTGGCTCTGGGTTAGACGTTTTTCCGGGGAGCCGGTTAGTTGGCCCCGCCGCGCCGTTGTGGAGATCAAACGGGAGACAGTTCGAGGACAGAGTAACTTGGAATACGCGATTAAGCAGGGAGGATAATTGAATCGCTTTCCAGAGCAGGAGCCGGCAAAAGGGTGGCGCGAAGGCTGTTTTGGACGGAACTTCCCCCAGTTCCGGAAAATGTTAAAGTGGATCATAATTGAGAACGGTTTAGTAATTAAATTGAGATTATGAAGTTACCGTTTCTGACCTGAATAAAGTTCGCAAACGTCGGTGGTTACCGGTTTTGCCAGCAGACAAATCGGCCCTGATGGTGAAAAAGCGTTGTCGCGCGTGCCCGCGAAAAAAGAAATGTCGTGGTTAGCCGAAGAATCGTTGGGAGCTGTTCATTGGGATTCGATTCTCCGATGGAACAGTTCCTCTTGACACGTTACCTACCGGCGATTATTTCATAATTTTTAAGAGCCCATGGTCCTTGAATATTTCTAAGCTTCCTTCTAGTACAGTGCAACTACTGAAAAATTCTATTATTCAGATTCCGGTCGGTAAAGTGATTTATCGGACACGATCAACCAGCGGAGCCCGATGGAAACGCCGTCCAGGCCCAGTGATAAATTACGATTCTCCGCGAGTCTATTAAGGCAACGAGCAATTAAGTCTGGATTCAATTTTTGAGTTGACGGGAAGAGTGTCCCGGGTGACAAGAGAGAGAGAGAGAGAGAGCTCCCATTTCCCAGAGTCCTGATCAAAATCTCATCCGGGACCGTGGAGTCGAGTTGCGTGGGTGCACCGGTCTCCCCGGTAATCGTTTTTCGTTTAACGAGCTGCTGCACGCGGCCGGCATTCGTAATCAACCCCGCTCCCAGAAAACGCATTTTAATGACACTTCGACAGTTACTCAGGCTCCATCGGAAACCCATATTGCGACGCCAGCCGATTCACACGTTCGCAGTTTCAGATTAAAAGTCACGCTGTTTTCAGTGAATTTATTCAATTTGCTGCTCTTGCCATTCGGCGCAGTTTCATTACGCCGAGAGGTTTATTGCGCGGCGATTATAGTAAAGAACTGATAAAGCGACCGTTTTTTCTGAATAAATTCCCGGTCCCATGTACGAAGATTTGTTGACGTGAAAAATGGCCCAGAAACATGTTTCAATGTTTATGAGGCTTTTAAAAAATACGTAAGAATCATTCACACAGCCTTTACGATTATAGCAGAAATAATTCTTACTAATATAGCAATTAAAAAAATCAATAAAAATCGTCTATCACCTATCGAAAGTTAAAATTACTTCTGGTTACAATACTACACGCAGCTTATCATGAAAGTGGTTCTATTGAAGCAACCGAAAAACTAATTGCAAGTGGAGCAACAATTGCTTGCGTTGTTCTTGCAACACGATCTACTGTAACAAACGGCTCGTACAAAACCACCATCGATACCAAAACGTTCTCCATGAATGTGGTTCCATTAGGACAACAGCGAAACAAAGCGGCAATCGTTTATGGTACTTTATTCTCGTGAAAGCGTCTCGAGAAGATTCTTTCGGTCGACTGTGTCGAATAAACGGGCAGCGAGAGGCGACTTAATTTCTTCGTCAGGGCTTTTATATTGCCGGCTGAGGACTTTATATTAAGAATACTTGTTTCCCTTTCGCTCGGCGAACTCGCGTACGCGGCGAACGTGTCGCAGACACAATCTGATAATAAGTACTACTTTCAACGGGGGCCCACGGTTTATTTACTCTTTTCGCAGAGCCCTTGAAAGAGGGAGAAAGCAGATGTAGTTCGTTAAAGCGGCTTTCATGCGGCGAGGCGCGCCGTGGCGTTTTCCAACGGAGCGGGCCATTTCCATCAGCCCCGGATCTCGCAATTGTGTGACGCGCGTCGTTGAGCATCCGACTGACATTATTTAATCGTGATAGACGACGCCAGACAAGAGTAGACGAGAGGAAGAGAGTCCGTGGGCGAGTTAAGGAAATGTAAACATCGAAAATTAATCCTCTCGGTTTTGGAAGGGGCGGGCATCGCTCTGCTCCCCCGCTTTTGTCTCCCAAGCGGGAGGCGACCGGCAAACAATGGAGATCGGCTTTAATGAGCACGTTTTCCTCCCGCTACGTTTCTACCTCTAATTCATTCCCGCACGCAGTTGAGCAGTCGACCTTACCCGATCCGACGTTCTTTCTGTATATAGAAATAGTAGGTATGTAAAACAAAACTGAGTGAAGAACAAAATTAAACAGCTTTCGTGGAAGCATTCAGAGATAAAGTTCATAAAACGAAACCGTCGAAGAAGAAGCTTGTTGATTATTTCCCAGTGCCAAATGCTCTGGAAAAAAGCGGTATAAATCCGTTTCTAAGGCAGTCTAGACAACACGCGAGTGGCTAAAATAAATATTGAATCGTCGGAAGTGTCGCAGGTACTGGGAAAACGTCAGACAAGGTCGGTCTGAAAGGTACAGGTGCGAGAGCATCGAAATGCGAGACAGAGGGTCTGGCTGAAAGGAGGGTTGTAGCGACTCTCGAAAGGTAAGAAAGAGTCTGTGCAAGGTGCAAAGGGTTGGTGCGTGTGCGTGTGTGTGTCGGTCTTCCGTAGCCGGTTGGAGGGTAACTAACCGCTCGGTGGCGAGATCTTGCATATTTTAGGATGTCATCAGAGGCTGACGTCGCGCGCCAAGGAACTGGTTTGAAGCGGATTCACTTGGGAGAGCGCGGAGAAGGTTGCGACGGCACGCTGATTATAATGTCTTTGGTACAACATGACGACGGAAGAAGACGTCGAGGACACGGACGTGGTGTTCTCCACCCTCCCCCCTCCCTCGGTTGCCCGGGAGCCGGAGCGAGAGAGACGAATTGATTTATCGAGGTACAAGAATGCATCCCCGCGAGAGCAGTCGAATTAAGAGCGTCTTAGACGAAGACGAGGCAACTGACAGATTAGTCGTCGAAATTAATTAGAATACGACCCTCGCCGTTGATTAATTATTAGGCTGATGAAGGCCACGGACGGGCGAGCTGATTAAACGCGAGCCTGTAACGAGCTCGAGAATACACTGTATCGAGAAACCATTTGTCGAAGAGTGAAACGTACTATGTTTCGACTCTTTACAATTGGAAACATTTCTCACATCGTCTACTAGCACTAGAACACGTCTATTTGTTTCTTATTTATACAAATAATTGCTTCGTTAAATACGTATACTGTAAAGGGGGCCTCCGGTGGTAAACAAAAATGTTTTCAACAGTCGATTGCGTTTCAAATTGAAATTGTAAAAGGGATACGCGGTGTTTCATTGGTGCTCGACGGCCATACGAAAATTAAGCGTCGGTCCACGCACCGGTCGAGGGTGGAAGAATTGTGACGTCGACGGCAAAAAGAAAATCATGGTGTTAATACAAACATCAACTTCCCCGACGTGTTTGCCGAGTATTTTCCGACGACGGCGGCAGCAGGCGGCGGCTGTTGAAAATTCTCCGCTCATTTTTCATACGCAATTTCTTCGATGCCGCCCCCGGCCTTTCTGTTTGTCCCCCGAGCTCCCCCGAGCACTTTTCCTCTCCCGCTCGGCGGTCGAGTGCGATTAAACATTAAACAGGCGGACGCGCGGAAAAGTTTCGCGAGGTAGAATAGAGGGGACTGAGGCACCTCAGAGAGAACCCGGAAGAATGAAAGTTTGTTCGGATCCGGTTCAATATGCGCCGGCAAATATCATCCGGATCCCCCGTTCGACGCGCACACGGTTTCGTTTCGATGAACACGGAAAACCAAATATTCTGGCTGGCGCACCTGTTGGCCACGAGGGACTAACCCCCGGTTCTAATTGGACACGAACGTAAACACTCGCTTTGAATAATACCTATCCCTAATTTAACCGGGAACGATCGACGAGACAGCACGCAAAAATCGGACTCGGAAAGTCTGTCGAAACGGTCGGGGAATCTCTTTATCGCAGCTTCGACGAATTATTATATTACATGACCTGCTTTCACGAGCTTGAACGCCGTTGTTTGGATTTTTATATTGGATTCGACATTTACGCTCTGTTTTATCGTCGTTTATGCTCTTCTTTATTCGGCCAGCTTCATGTTTTCGCATTGGACCGTGTCGTGACATTTGCAACAATGGAAATGAGATTGTAGACCTGATTGATGTGAGGCACGTCACTTCGGATCGATGTTACTATCGTTTAACAGTTGCGTGTACGGTAAATACGATTTTATATGGTTGTGTCAGGTCCTTTTCAGGAACCTGATCATGTAGTTGTTAGCATCAGAAAAATTTATCATTTGTCCTTTCTGTTTTTTGATAGACAACAAATTTTTCCATTTATCTGGCACGTGGAGAAGTTACAGAATTAGAGCCCAGTTTCGACGAAGAGCGGCTTGCAAGTTTCTCTGCGGGAAAAGCGCGAGAAAAGTTATAGAGACAGGCAGCGGGATTCAGAAAAAAGTCGTCGGACGAACGGTAATAAGTTTCCTTTGAATAAAAGCGGCGGAGTGCCGCTCGAGGATGTAGCCTAAGTATCTACGTGCCTTGTCGATCGCAATCAAGCGATTAAATCGGAAGCAATGAGTCGTTGTTCAAACTTCTGAGACGCCTCGGAGCTTTCGAGGCAGGTTCTTACCGTCCTGGCAGCGAAGTTCCCATTTCCCCTGGAAACGCCATCGCATCGATCAGAGCACCTCCGGGGGCCGAGCATCCAAAGCCCAGCCTCTGTTTACTCCGCTACATCCGCGAGCAATATAACGTTATAAAAGTTCGACGAACCCGCGAACGATATTTATCAGTGATAACCGTTGTGAGTGACGACGCGACCGATGGATAGAGAAAGAGAGAGGGGAAGAGAAACCCGGAAATTTCAGACGAGGTTTCGGCATGAAAACTTGAAAATAGTGGGAACAGGTTCGCGAGAACGTCTACTCGTAATTAAAAAGTCGAGGGACGCGTGATCCTTCTGTAACGTCCGCCGAAGATAACGATTTAGAGCGCAGCCGGCGAGGCCGCGATAACTGGGGCGTGAATAGCGCCGAGAATTATCAGAGCACGAATTGCAGAAGCAAAACTGTCGGCCAGGGATTGCTGAAAATGAAAGAGACCCGTCGAAGCCCTGCGTGCTCGAAATAAAATCTTCCGCGACCGGGCCGAGCCTCAAAGAACGCACCAAGGCCGGGAAATCCCTCATCGACCTTTCCCGTTGATTATTTTTTATCTTTGCAAAAATCTCTGGACCTGTCTTGCTCAGAAGCAACACCTTGCACCGGCGTCATCTTCTTGGTTGTAAACGAAACTACTGGAAGAATTTATTTCTGAATCTGCAAGCTATAAACAATCTGTAGAGTGACGATATGCGATATACATATTATACAATGGAGTATCAACAATTTTTTAACTGAATTGTCACGTAGAATGTGTATAATTATATGTGGTTTTCTAATAAAAGGTAATTTTTCGCATCATTAATAAAAACAAAGGGCGTCATCTTCTCGGTTGTAAACGAAACTACTGGAAGAATTTATTTCTGAATCTGCAAGCTATGAGCAACTTGTAGAGTGACGATATACGATACACATATTATACAATGGAGTATCAACAATTTTTTAACTGAATTGTCACGAAGAATTCGTATATGTGGTTTTCTAATAAAAGGACATTTTTCACATCACTAATAAAAGCAAAGGGCGTTTGTCGAGGTTCACGGCAGATTTATGCGAGTACGGCTCTACCTAAACGAGTCAAACGAAACATAACATGGTGCACGAGGCGGCCGTATTTTGGCCAAGAATAAATGAGAATTCGCTCGGCTGATTATCGTTGATCTAGCTGCGAGATACGTCCGACTGGGAAACGAGACCGGAACCGGGACACGGCCGCGAACAGAATTTCTGAGCCACGGGGATTGAATTTATTATGTGGCTCCTCGTGGCCGACCACACGCGTATGTTTACTACTGAATGATAGAGCGGCAGGAACACAACCGGAAGAGGAAGGAGAGGTAGAGACAGACAGCGCTAGAGACGTTGGAATTACGCGAAAATGGGTGACTGATATAGCAGCCGACTGTTGGGATACAATACTCGGTGAATGATAAAGGATTTAATGAAAAAGGCAAGATAACCAAAGTCGCGGGTACAGCTGGTAACTAATAAAAACGAGTTAGGGAATATAGAGGCAAATGTTTAAACGTTGGATGAGAAACCACAAGACCTCTAAGAAGCATTACTGGTTCAGCCAACAGAGCAGTGTGGTTGAGACGTGGTCTACGAATCTCGAGATCCAAAGGTTCCACAATTTTTCTTAGACCTTTACATAAATTTAATAAACAGTAGATGCAAATGTCCGTAGAAAAATTCTCTTCAATGGGACTTTGGGATTTGCTGAAGGGCTTTATTAAGAAGTAGGGTGTGTGGGAGGTCTCTTGATGGATTTATTGAAAAGCTTCTCGAGGATTTTCTTAAAGTGCTTTCTTCTATATGGACCTTTGATGAGCTAATCCAAAGGGCATCGAGGAGGGCAGACCCTTCTGAAGACTTTTATAGGGCGTCTACTGATAAATTCATCTGAAAACCCTGAGAAATCCATCGGTGGGTCTTTCTTGTGGGAGAAATCTTTAGGAAGAGTTCTCCAAGGGCCCGCAATCTTCTAGGGCTGCCTCAGAAGCCCAAATATCCTTCAAGATTTCTTCCTAGGCCTCTTCCAAGAACTCGCATTAAAGTTCTAGAATAAACTCGACCAAATAACTCAATAATCCCTCAAAGGACTTTCCTGGCACCTTAGGGATTTCTCCGAATTCATGCAAACCCTTGGAGGACTATTCCAAGGTACTACAAAATTAAGTGATCTTCTTTGAAATATAATATAATAATATAATAATAGCTGCTCAAGGAATATTCTCAAGAGCCTCACGGCTCCTGCGTTCTGAAGAGAGCATCTTGACATCTCGAGTTCCATAATGATGCCAGCGAAAGGTCAGCACACTGTGCCGACTATAGCGTAACGTTAATAGCACTCCAACCGCAACAAGACAGGAGAATATGTTTGCCCATAGTATTCCTACTTTGCGATTGAATACGAACTCGATCTCAAAAAGAATTGCTTGTGGTCTGATCTCCGATCGACAGCAGCAGCTTTTCTTACCAGCTCCGTTTATTTATTCAATTCAACTGACCCGGTTTTCCAATGGCAATATCTGGAAACGTATATTTCTCACGAACACCAAGGAAATCCCAGACTATTGAGAATATTCTGCCGATCAATCGACGGGAACGCGTTCGCATATTCCCCTCGCATAAACGGGGAGAGTCTCGCATCCCATGAGCGATTTGTAGCACGTTAACGGTATCGTCGATAGACAACGGGAGCTAACGGAGACGTATTCATTACTCGGTCGACCAATGATTCGATTATACATGTGCGAATCCTTTTTGTCTTTCCGGCGATGCGGAAACTCGAGAGAACACGGCGATAAAACAAAAACTGTCGTGTAACACAGAACGTGAAGGAAAAAGTATCGCTGTGGGGAATGTATTCTCGCGAGGATGTACCATGACGCGTCTCGGGGGGGTGGAAACGTGCGATAGATTGATGGGGACGGAGTGGTTGGTATCGTGCCAATTAGCTGGGGCCTGGGGCTACCGCATTTATCCTCGTTACCTAGGGATATTAAGTAATAAGAAAGAATAAAGATCCTGTCCGGCGATATTGCAGTAGCACGCGCGTACGTGACCGTCTGTATCCAGTTGCCCGGTTCCGTCGATCTGATATACGGCAACACGCTAAACGAGAAATAATTGCCGGACCTGAGGGCGAACAAAAAAAAAGAACTGCCAGCGGGACCGGGTGCTCTCCACACGCGACACTATTCCGCCGCGAAAATTACGAACATCCCAAGACCCCCAGACCATTAACCGTATCTCAGCAGCCATTTTCGACCGTGTAAATACGCGAAAGAAATTGACCGAAACGAACCATGTCCGACTACGCGCACACTCCCCAGTGTTCCCTTATTACTATACTGTAAATCTTTATGCAAAATAAAGATATCGACATCTTAAATTCCTTCTATAGGTTGATCCATTTAAGAAATTGATAATAATCCAGAATGAAATTGCTCAGAGAAACATCGATAGAGAATAAGCATGTTCGCAAACACTTCACTTAATTTTCCAAAGCTGGAGCTGTATTTTCAAGCAATGTGCAACGCGGGAACAGCGGGAAGCCGGACGCGGGATTATTGGCACGATAAACCGGCGTGAACCGGAAGGAAAATCCGCGGAATTAATTAATATGAACCGATAGTCCGCGAAAGGCGAGATTGTCGATGAGAAAATACGGTCCGCGTCCCAGCAGAGGCGTCCTCGGCCTCGCAGCCATTACCAAAACCGGGGTAGCAACAAATTCTAATTTTCCTAGCCGAGCCACGCGAGAAACTCGAATTAATTAATAACACCCGAACGAGGCCGTATCGGTGTTTTTTTTTGTTTCCTTTTTTTCCGAGTTATACAGGCTATGACCATCCGTCTATCTCCGCGGCCGACTTTCGCGAATATCCCTCTTGGGAATGTTTCCGGCGCGATAAACTGTATGGTCCGTAAATTTCTGCCGTTCCCCGGAAACGATAATGCAATTCGGTTGGGGATCCCGTTTCCCCTCTTCATCGGCGCGTTCTGCCGCGAGCAGAGTAATCCTCGTTGATCCTTTCTTATCTGTGCCTCATCTCGAACCGTGCCGGCAAAATGATATTCTATTAGCTACCGATGCGAGGCAACGCCGTGGTCGTTTTCACTGAGCAGTCTTTCGGTTTCGATATTCACGACATTTTTATCGAATCTTTTGGTATCCTAATTGAAATTTTTAAGTAATCATTTGACAAGAGAACAGCCCCGTCGTCTTCGATCGTTTCGGAGTTTCTAGCGAGGCTTTGGAAATTTTTGCGAACTTCGAGGAGATCCTCGGAGACTCCCGGCAACCCCGTCACAAAGGACGAGGAGTTATGTCGAACCGGGTAGTCAATAATACTTCAAACAAAGCGTTCCTACAGCCGTCTAGATGGGCCACGATCGTTCCCCGAAACGTATCACCGCTGGAATACGTAATTTACAGGGGTGTTCGGTCATCGTAGAACATCGTCGGCCGTCTCGGCGTCAAAATAAGCCATGGCTCAAATTTATTCTCGATCGCGAGCTTGCGACGAGAAGCGAGACGAAGGGGCGAGATTCAATTTTCAATAAATTCGGTCGACTCCGCGTGCTCTCCCACTCTCTCTCTCACACACTCCCTGCCTCCCTCTTTCTCTCTCTCTCCGTTTTTTCCTCCGGCTTCTCCTTCTTGTTCGCGGGCTCGAACAAACGAAGTTCAATTTATGATTCAATTTTCGAGCCGCCTCGAACACTGCTTTCCCCGCCTTTTCCCTCATCCTCGTGAAGTTTCGATGTTGATCAGCCGGGGGTTTAAGTAGAACACGAACTCGCAGATATCGATCAATTTGCCGCCTGAAGCTTGGATTCTTCGAGGCACTCGCGAAAGTAATATTTTCGTGCTTGCTCGCCGAGCTAGCGATTCGATTCTCTCGTTTATGTATCGTCTCAGCTTCAGTCGGGTCTGCCTTGCATCTAAAGCTTCTTGTTTAAATATCGCGGTTGATATATTCTTCGAAAAAAAGAATGTTAAGTGAACTTTCGTTTGGGGTTGGCTCCTTGGTCTCTTCGAAAACTTGTGTGGAAGAAAGATCGACTTGTCCCGGAAGAAACCCGTCGGATGAGATCTTACATCAATGTCAAGATATTTAAATTAATTACCGATCCTATCGCGGAACATCCATAAAATCCGCGCTCGGCTTGTCGTTATCGGAGATCGTTCGGCAGCCACGCGACATAATTGCGGCGGATCGAAAATCTGCCACGATATTGCGTATCGATCGTGCCCGTCCGCCTGGCTAGCTCGATCATTTTTTCATTTTCCAGCGAGCCATCTAGGAGCAAGAAAGGGGAGCGGGGACACCGATTAAGAATTTCTAATGTAATTAAATTAAACGAGATTCTGCTCCATGATAAGAGGATTCTGTTCTTCCGGGAATCTCTTTCTCGGGTCTATCGGCCATCTTCCGCGACAAAACGAATGGCTTAATTTCGCTTTAGGAATAAGAGATTGCGACGAATGGACCGAGGAATAGGAAAGACACGTTCCGAATCCTCTGAAAATTGTATCGTAAATTGCGCTCCGTTTGTTTCGCCCCGAAGCAAGTGCGAGGCTCGACGATAAAGACGGACGTCTCCAGGAAAAAGTCTCGCGGATGCATGGCCTGAATAGTTTAGAACTACTCCACGTCTCGGTTGGGAAATTCCGTCGAACCGTTAATCGAAAGACTTTCGAGTTTTGAATTTGATCCGCCGATACTGCACAGGTTTCACTGAAAGCATCCAATAACTTTGGAATAGTAAAGGACTTGGGATTTTATCATATCAGCCGTGTGAGCTTTCTCGCTATAAAATAGGACATTACAGTGTCTTTCAGCGCGAGTATGCGATAAGAGACGCACGTCCCGCGACACCGAGAGAGCCTCAGCCTCTCTATCGGTCTTTGATCCACCTCGGTTCCTTCGAATCACGTTCCATCACGATAAAGTATGTCGTCGGCCTGTTAAGAGAACGGGCCTTTACGATCCGGAACATAAATTAGGATCTATTCGTCTGGATGGCTCGGAGATCGTAACTTCGACTCAGTTTCTGGGGCGACAAACTGCGGTCCCGAGGATTGAGCCGGCGTTCAACGGTTAGCGTAGCGGCCAGCAAATTCTACAGTTCGAATCCCGAACATATATACATGTGCAATCTTCTAAATCGTACAATGGATCTATTGTAAAAAGACTTGTTGGACCACGAACAACTCAATTAATGCAGCTTATAGCGCAATCACAAAGGATTAATTTTATCCCACAATCGCACTTATGATCCCGCGCACGGTACGAGCAAGGACGAACAGAGAAACGGTTAGTTTGCACGCGAAAGTGGATCGAAAATGTAGAATTTGTTTCTGAGATATCTCGCGTTCGTGATCCCGAGATGTAGAAACGGTGAGCAACGAACACGCCAGGCGATTTAACTTAATAGTCCTACCTGATGAAGTTTCAAACTCTCTCAGAAATGAAGCTTCACAATTTTAGTCGTCCCATTTTGTTCCACAGATTTATTTTAAAGACAAAAGGAGTCGTTATGAATGCTGTGGAGGAAAGACGTGTTTCGTTGGGACAGCCTCAGTCTACCTATCTTTAGAAGACAAATAATTCAGCGTATCTCCATCGGACCATCAGTAATTTATGCATCGATGCAACATGTGAAATAGTTCATCGACCAGAGAGCACATGTATTACTATTTGAAAGGAGTACGAGAGTGCTCACTACTAACTCTCTATTAACAAAGAAGGAAACTATCATTTTAGAACGGGTTGAGACTGATATATCAAACCATCGAATATTTCAGGAACTAAAATTCGGAGGAGCAAGTCTGAAGATCGAATATCAGCAATGGGATACGAGGAATCGATATTTCCCCAAAAGCTGGCGCACAGAATTCGCAACTGGGAATTTGTCGCTCGCTTGTAGCACATGAGGAGCCATGAAACCACTAAAAAACTTATGGTCCCGTTCCTCATAGCCCGTAATGCGTAAATCTTAGCGGAATACGGTCGCGGAAACGACGAAACTTCCCCGAGAACGGGCATACGTTCAAGACGCGGCGGCAACTGTGGAATTACGGGTGTAATTAGCTTCGCGGCGCGTCCAAACGAGCGGCAAACTCTGCGAGCGAAAGTTGCCTTCTGGATTTTTCGAGACGTCGCGCGACGCTTTCGGGTTTATTAAAAAGTTCAAATATTGTTTCGGTACTACGGTATTCTGTTTGTGGTACGAATTGTACACGCGTGTTCGAGTAATCTCGCCGCGGTTCCGCTATATTTAATCGGATTCCGAGGAGACCGACTCGTTAAAAACACATTAGACATGGAAAGCACCGTTCTGGTATCGTTTCCTGATCGTTTCCTCGAGATGCTCTCTCTACCGCTCTTTCGTCTCAACACTTTGTTCAATTGTGGGATCGTAGTTAACCCCTTGCCGTGCTTTAACGAGTCTGACTCGTGATGAAAATTTTGGCCCAAACATGAATATGACGAGCCAGGCTCGTGAATAGTCTGATCAAACAGATCGTGGTAAACAACCATGCGTTTACGCGTTACCAAGTGTTACACTTGGGCCCGAGTTTCGTCGAGCTAAATGGCACGGCAAGGGGTTAAGGAAAGACTGGAGATACCTTAGAAATTTGTTTCTGCGTTTACATTTAACCGACTTGGATATTTTTGAGACGTTACAATAACTAGTTTACTACATCACACAAAAAGATAAATTTTCAGAGTATTGCAATTGATCAGATTGTAAAAAAATGTCAGAGCTTGCTTTTTTACGTATGCACAAAATATCATCGTATTTTGACATAATTCTCCGGAATTATCCAGAAAAATGTTCCCGGTCGTTTTAGAAAATCCTGGTTGGCAAAGGGTTCAATTCAGCCTTCGGAAAAAGTTATTTGCAGTGTCATCGAAACGTGGACACGCGCTATTGTTTTCGGTGGTGCGCACCCTGCCCATTCGCAAAACAACCACACAGCGGGAGCAACCCTTAAATAAACAATCGGAAAAGCAACGCCGAGGGATGAAGGGAAAAAATGGCAGAGTCGACTAGCCCAGTTAGAGGCGTATTTTTCCTCGGCAACCCCAATATCACGTGTATTCTGTACCGCTGTGTTTTATACGGCGAGGTATCACGCCGAAAGACCGCGTTTTCTGCGTGCAGAAACCTACGGGAACATTTTTTTTCAGCTACGCCGAAGGCTTTCGCGGGGGTGTCGTGTTTCTCGAGGGTTGGTGAGAGGGTGAGCGGGGTAGATCCACCCCATTTGTCTCCGACCACGTTCGTTATTTGTTCTGCTCCACCCTCCCGGACTCGAGAACGGGCGTTGCACGCGTTTGCGGCGGTGCTCGCAGCCAGCAGTGCAAATATTAATCCGCAAAGAAATTCTCGCCGAGGAAAATCGAGCAATCCTACGCCCACCCCCTCCCTGGTTGGCTTCCATCTTTTCTTTGTGGCCCTTATCCGTCCGCCATCGGACGCCCCGCGCAATTTCAACCCGGCGAGGGTGTCGTTCACGGGAAATAAGAATTGTCAGAAAGTTTACAGTCTCTCCCATACTAGGCTGCACGGTGGAAAAAGTCCTCCTCAGGCGGACAATCTTGTCCGAGGACGATATAACTAACGAAACGACGGAAAGTATTTCGCGGAAATTCTGTCGTTTGCCATCGACAATCCTAAATAGTCACGTGCTGGCCGATAACCATCGTATTATAGAAGATCAAATATAAACTAGTGAAGACATTTTATCTTGCAATTAATTCGTACAATTGTCATTTCACATAAAGAGGTTTCTCCAGGAGGAGTAGAACAAATTGACAACTCCAATCCTTGGTGAGAGTGTTGAGTGTAGTAAGTGCTTTGACGAGTAAAGATCATTCTACGATCAATCCGGGGAATGACGAAGCTTCCTGCGAGAGCTGATAGTTCAATAAGAACGGACAGAACAAACGGTGAGCGTTTTGAAAAAAAACTTGGTCCCCTCCTCGGACCTGGTTCTTGAGAAGCAGCAGCGTCGGTCTTGCGCTCCCCGGTCTCGCAAACTGCGCAATAAACGAAATTGCGAAGCTGAGTAGCCGCTTTGAAAGGTCGGGGAGCCGGGTATTATTTCCTCTGGCTGGGTTGTCCGTGGCTCTCGCCCACCCACGCCCTCGTAGCCAGCGTCTTGTGCGCCGGTTTGAACCCTAGCGAACGTCGGACGCACGTACACACAGAAAATTAAGGGAGGCCGAAGGGAAACGCGAACGAAAAGAAAGAGAAAGAGAAGAGAGTCTCGTTCTATTCCCCTCGCGGAGAGTTTCCACGGCTTTGAAACAATTGAATTCCAAGACGTCTTTGGGGTGGGGTGGGTCACGGAGGAGTCCCATTACGCGAATTACATAATGAATCCGTCAGACGTGGAAGAAAGGGTAGGGGGGAAAAAAGACGCCGGTTGACAGTCTAGGCTCGTTCAACCCGGCCCGCCTTTTCTTTGCGGCTACCGATGGAATTTCGGCTCGGACAAAGGGGGAATTCCGCGAGAGGATGTTCGCCACCTATCTCTCTCTCTCTGTCTCTCTCTGTCTCTATCTATCTACTATCTCGATTTACTCTTGTCTTCGAACGTTCTCTCTCGTTTGAACGCCCTCGAGAGCCTTCGAATTCAAGCCGCGTTCCTATCCGAGCCTCTCCCGGTCTTATCTGGTTATATCAATTATGTCGGTGCCTTTCTGTCCTCTCGCGTTTGCATTCTTTTCATCGTTCCCCACGGACGTTGACGGGGGAGAACAAACTCGTGATGATCGAATCCTCTGACGACACTTCCGGCCGATTGGACGCTAACCGGCTGATCCGCGTGACAGTATTGCCGTTTATTGCCTTACCAGGACCAACAAAAAGAAACGACTGCCCAAATTTGCAACCCCAAAGAACTAGATTCTTCCGCTGCAAAAGATAAGGATGCTGATCTTCGGAAGCGATAGATTCTAGTAGTACAAGTATAATGTGGAGTGGGTCCTAGACAACGTGTGATTGTTAGGGGGCAAAGACGGCGGCGAAGGAGGTACCAGTTCCCGACCGGAAAGAAAGAGAAATGGCACTTTGCTCCGGCGTTCCTGCCAAGGATCGTTAGTTCGGCGAGTTTTAATTGTGTTCCGGATGCATCGCACGTCGAGTTTCCCGGAATTCTCAGCGCGGAACGTGTTCCTTCAACTTCTCGAAAGTGGATGTGTGCCACATGTTTTGGAAGGCATCGCGACCGTCATAAATAATAACCTGCATACACAGCCGCGAACGTTCCGGTGCGGCGTGCCCCTCACCGATAATAAATTACCGAGAATGCAAACACCGACATGAATTATATTTGCCGCGGCGCGACTGAGTTATTCCGTGACTGTCGATAATCAGCTCCGTGACCGAACGGCTGCCAGAATTCATTCCGACCATCGATTCCCGCGAACGGGATTCACCGTTCTGCAACTTTCAGCTTGAAAACTCACTCACACTCTCTCTCCCTCTCTTTCTCTTTCCCTTCGTCTCTCGCGTGTTTCTTAGTTTTTACTAGAACCGGGTCGCTTGAATTAAAACGTTCAATCATTCATTCGCCATCTGTATAAACAGAAAGAGACAAATCTACAGGAGAGTTCATTAGGACGCTCGCCAACTAGAATTACCGAATAAGATCTTCGAGGAACGAATTTAAATCTTCTATTATTGAAGCTATTCGTGACGCAACGTTCCTCGACTGTTTCGTTCACCAAATAAGTGTCTACTCTAATCTTCGCCACATTATCAGGTTAGAAATATCACTGGAGACTATTCGAATAATTTCCATTAAATTATACCTAATATGCATATTATAATTCGTCGAATATCCTCCTGCGGATTTTGCATACTCGAGCAAATCAGTACAATATATCCGTCACGAACTCGGACTTCATTCACAAGCAGTGGAAACTCGGAATAAATTTCCCTACAGAGAATAAACAAGAATCGATTCCGGAATCGTTTCGGAACCAAAAAAAAACAACAGCATAAACCCGCATGGAAACCGAAATGAAAACCGTAACGGAAACAAACGGTAGTTGGAAATTTCGGTGCATCGTAACTGTTATTCAGAAACGAAGGTTCTTTCGCAACTGTTTTAATCAGAACATTTGCAGAACTGTTTTAACCAGTTATTTTCGTAGCCGTTTCGAGCCGTGCTAATTTCCGTCGAATGCTCGGCGTCGTTACCGAACGCGGCCGTTCGTTTCTCTCGGAAACGGCGGCGAGCACGGGAAAACAAGGGAAAGGATTAAATTGCGAGCATTCTCGCGTCGAATGATTCGTGGCGGGGACGTGCATCCCCTTCGCAACGGGCCGTGTACACTTGTAATTCCGTGGTACGTCGGTGTAACGGCCCGTGTCGTGAAATATCGGGCCGATTGCGAGGCGAGAGGGTCGCGAGCGACGAAAACCGAGCACCGTTTCGTGCTCGCTACCTTCTAAAACCTTCTCCAACTAACAGACACTACGTGGCCGGTTTTAAATCGCTGCCATTTCGAGAACCAAACAACCGCCTGTCATCTCCACTCGTCGGTGACTTCGCAATTCATCGTTCATGCGACCAACATCTGTCGAAGATCATACATTTGCAAGTCAATTCGATTCTAGAGGAATAGGGATCGTTGTCAGACCTAGACGAGTTGTTCTTAATGTAATTTGGGGCAATAGCTACTGTAGTGGCCCAGGGGAACTGAGACAAACGAGAAAGTACAGTGAGAAAAATAGAAGACAAGTGCTTGCATTATCTTAAAATCGACTGCTTTTAGACTCGAAACCTCGTACTTCTATTGTATTCGATTGCTAAGTGAGAATGTGTTGTTATTGGATTGGACTGGCTAATGTGGGGTCTATTCAGACCTACAACATTTTATTAAAATAATCAGCGAAGGGAAGAAGTTACAGTCATAGTTATTATTTTTATGTGCATATTTCACTGTAATATATAATATAAAAATGGTCTGGATGAACGATGAATTCGCCAGACCACCAATAACGATGCTACCCTATAGCTTTAGGGGATGAATTTTGGAGATGAAAGTTTTTTACAACATGAGGCCTATTGCTCGTTTTTTATTAATACATCCTCTTTTATAGTCCAGCCGACAGATGTTAAAGTGTCCTCTTTCCCAAGGACAACTTTACATTGTCGAGGGTCGAAGAGCCATGAATGTGAAATTAAGGGTGGGTTCCTTGGGACACGGACTTTATGATCACCTCTTCGCGAATAATGTAGCAACCGTTGCGCAATAGCAATTCTGCGAGCAATTGCTGTTCTCAATTTGATATCGACGGCCATATGATGAGTTTTGACCCTTCGACAGCTTCGAGCACTAACGAAAAAGTTCAGTGCCGGATTAAGCCAGCGCGGGGTCCATAGCAAATGTTACCAAGGGGCCCTATGTTTTGCACGATAACATAATAAAACACGATGAATGACCTTTTTTTTAGCAAAAATATCTGGGAACGGTATCGACCAAATTTTAGGTCAATTTTCTGGTGCAAGCGCGGGGCCCGTAGCATTTGCTACTCCTGCTACGGGGCTTAATCCCGCACTGAAAGCGTTTAAAGATTATTCGGTTTAAAAAACCATATGATTGGATCTCTCGACGAACTACGCGACGATAAACGAATGAAATTTATTGAAAATCAATTTCGAGACGGACTTGGGTCTGAACTATTGTTGGAGACATGGGAATAAGAGTTTGTTAAAGGGTTTCTCTATTTTCATGGACTGCAAAAAGTCGATACCATCGCTCTCGTCTAGTATGTGTTTTTGAACGGTTTCCATACTGTTATCGTTTGCACACTCGTGTGTCTTACGTGTGTACTTGTATGTAGGAGCTCGCGCGTAGTATGAGACGACGCGCCGGAGTATAGCCAAGTGCATATACACATTTCCAAGCCAGCACGTCAAGTGTGCGTGCAGGCTCGTCTTCATCTACGTATGCAGGTAAAGAGGCGCGTATGTACACGGTGACGAGACGCGTACGTGATGGCGACGATGAGTGGGCGTGACGTGTACGTACACGCATTACACGCATTCCTCGAGCAGTTTCTACACCGCGAGGCTCCCCGTGGATCAGGGAATCATCTGAGATGCTATGGTCGACGGTACACCTTCTGCGCAGACTGTCAGCCTTACGCGAGTCGTGTCACTCGATTAATTCGGTGTTTTCTTACGCCCTCTAGGATATATTGTGACTGAAATAAGAAACTGAAGGCCACCGACGGAATCTCGTCGGTGTAGAAGGCCACCCAGGAGATTCTCGTCGATGAGAAAGCGAATCATTACGGAATCACCGACCAGATAGTATTAGAAGACTTACATATTATCGTGCCACTCATATAATTCGGTGTTTTCTTACGCTCTCTAGGATATGCATTGTAGCCGGAACCAGGAGGGCCAGGGTGGACCAGGGGTAAACCAGGGACTGACTTCATGATTATTTCAAACCTATTCCCTTCCATAACATTTTGCAGTCACCTCTCCTCAGAACAAAATACATTATTCAATCTGGTTCATTTGATGCTTCGAACAGCTATCGTACTGTCACGTTCTTCGAGTGCCTCGATACAAAGCATGTACCACGGTCGAGTTTTAGTGAATATGTAACACGCAGACAAGGCATGTCTATTTGGAGGTATGCGTTCTCGTGGATCTAGTTCCGATATTTATCATTCGTCAGCGTAGAGGGCGTAAGACATCGAGATGTTGTTAACCGTGTCGGTATTTCAGATCGTGAGACACGAAAGCCTATATAGTGATTGGTCTACTCCTATACCTCGTCTGTGGTATCATTCAGTTTTGCACGTAGCTATTGTTTCTAGGAAGAAGCAGGATCTCTCGGTGTTCCTCGGTCACGAGAAATGACGTGTTTTGCCGGTCGATCGTGGGGCAGGCCAGTTCTCGGGGACCCCCTATATCAAACTCGTAGGATATACAAAGAGCTCAACGGTACCTTATCGGAGTATCCTGCATTCCTGTGCAAAGGTCACGGTTCTCTACTCGGCGAACAGAAAACGTAAGAGGCTATAGATCTCCTCTATTTGTAACGAGCAGACCGGCGTTATCAAGTTTTCGACATGATTCACCCTTTTTGGCCCATGGACCTTACTACCGACTTCCCAACACTGATTCACCGCATATGACTCATAGATTATGTCAAACAATATGGTCTATAACAAACCTTAGATGAAATCATCCATTATTCCTCCGAAGACCCAGAGGACTTGGGACTTCCTTAAATCAACACCAAAAAGTATATAAACCCACCGATCGACAATAAAGTGTTCATTCTTGGAGTAGAAGTCTAGGAGTTCATTTCTTTACGTATCCTTAACCTATTCGACCACGTATCCACGGACCGCGTTCGTTAGGTGTCAGTAAAACGCAAGTTACCGGTTTCCCCGTAACATTTTCAAATAGGATAAGCTCCTTACCAATTCTGCATTCACAATAAGTAAACTTGCTTTCCTACGCGGTGAGAAGAAGATGCAGAAGGCTTGTAATGTGTGTGTGCTCCAACAATCTCCCAGCTTTTTCCACATGGAACTCTTTGTGCATTCTGCACTCCTATTGAAAGGGGAGCGCTGCGGAGTGGCCGCTCCGCGCATCACTGCGCCCCACTATTCTTCACGCACTCGTAAACCGCGTATATACGAATCATGCCCACCTTTCGAACCCTTTTTGCCTACAATTATATTAGCTTCTGCGGCGGAATACTAATTAAGCCAATTAATTGCCTGTTTACTATACTTATGGAGTCTCTTTAACGGTTCCGATTTCGTCGAGGAAAATCCATTGTCATCCTTTTGACTAATTCGACGCAGCTCATACGAGGCATTGTTTTCAAGTATTTGGAATCTAGTTCAAGTATTGTTAACAATTTAATTACAGAGTTTCGTCTTATGACGTAAATATTGCAGGTGGTAGGAAACCGTTTATAATCGCAATTTACATCGATTCCTTGCCAATCAGACTGTTCATTACGGGTTTAAAGTTGGGATAATGCGAAACCGTGCTGGGACCAAAAACTAGGTGAATCTTCCTTAGAAAGTAAGTCTATATTTTTGGAAAATCTTGTCCTATAATCCTTGAAACTCGTTAATTGTTTATTTACTTCTGTATATCGTATTATAGCCTGCGATTGCGTCATAGTGACAAAAATACCCAACGCTAATCGAATCTGACGTTGACAAAGTTGCAGGCGTGATGAAGGCGTCTGAAGCATTTCCTGCATTTTTAATACTCGGGGAAATAATCCGCATTTAAACCGCAAGCATACAGTGTATACTCGACGCGATGATTCTTCGTGTTCCTGGCGTCCTGTTCCCGTGGAGTTCATTGGTACGTTTCCACGGTGCTCCGTACTGTAGCACCCGATGCAACCGAATCTGAATGACCTAGAAACTCATTATCCGCCTTTCCTGCACCGATGCAGCCTCCTCGATGATCATGCTGGCCGAGTGAACCGTCGACTCTAGTCGATCGACAAAAGTGTTTTGTGGCAGTAGCAACTCTACTCTCCGTACTATCTCGCGTGCAGATTTTTGTTGTGGACGATAGAGTTCACCAACTATGATCATATTTCGTCGACACATTTGTGTTTGACTAAATTCATGATATATAGCTAGAGGGAAACTACGCTACATTTTACGTACACAAATAGCAATAAATAATTTATTTAATTATTTACGAAATAAAGTATATCGATTTCAATAACCTTGAACTATACCACGAAGGTCAATATCCTGAGTACTTTCGCTTATGTATAACCGTGGTTCGTCTGCAGTTTTGGGCGAGATATACTTGATAATATTTCCAATAAATACATTATAATGTAGCATTGATGAGAGGTTTAGAATACGGTTTATTAAATTTTGACACACTATAGTATAACGTCGGAATCAGATCACAGCATAATGGCGTTGATTTAAAAGTTTCGATGGAATTCGCTGTTCTTGCAACTTGCAATCACGTGCACAGATTAACAGAAGATTGTTAGAGTAAATATACCATTACGGTAATAAATGAGTAACAGCATTGTCATTGTGCAACGAAATGTAGCGTAAAGTCAAGTTCCGCGAATTAATTAAACGATAGCAACTGTTTTCGAGACGAACAGCGAGGCATATTGTTTGCTCGCGATTCGTTTCTGCACTGGAATGCGCATTAATCGCAACAATCATTTCATTTTTATTATAGTGCGTTCTATCTGGTTCTATCTTGAGAGATTTCTATTTTTATACCGGCTGAGGAGCGCTCTCGCTGCCATCTGTGAACCGACAGGAAAATTCTTCGCGCGAGTTGTCTTGTGCACGACCTCGACTCTGGATTTGTGTGTTCTAGAAGAAATGGACGGTCGTTTCTACGATGTCCAACGCAAAAGGTATTTTTTCACGTTAATCATACGTCGAACAATAGATTAATTACTGAGAATCGCGTCTAGTGGAAGTAGAGATGAGACGCACGGCTAACTTTCTGCACGCCAGTCTGTTGCGCGCCAATGTCATAATTCGATAATCTTTTTTATGTTCCTCCGCAATCTGTTGTTTCACCGTGGTCCAAAGTCTCTGAAAGCCCGGCAATCTTTATCTACTTACGATAATGTCTCCGAGCGTCCGTCCTGTAACACGTACCACGAATCCCTGATAGACAGTAAACAGTTTAAAATATAAAAGACAATATTTTAGATCATCCTACAGATCGTGTCGATCTTTGACGCAGTATTTAAACGTAAAATTTTGGTATTTACATTCGCGATTTAATCATTGATCAGCGTACTTTCGAGAATTCCGTTTCGAATTTTGAAAACAACAATTGTCACTTCTCTGTAAATATTTCCAATGGTGTGCTTATTTCCTTTTAACATCTATGCTTTGACCTCTTTGGAGTAGGAAATATTGTTCTAAAGGCTCCAGTTACATATTTCAAATTCACAAGGGGATGTGTAGTGAAGTAAGAAACTTATGAGATGATCTAATATTATTTAATAAGTATAACATGTAAGAATATTAACTCAATTGTGTTGTGTACCTTCGTAGGTAACTACTGTGTGTCTTCCATATCCATTGAAGTTTCCCAGAGACCTGCAAATACAAGTTAAGAACATTAGTTTTGTTTGCTACAGAACAATTGGGCAACATGATCTCCAATTGCGGTGATACACCTGATGCAGCTGGTAATTATCATTCCAAGATGTATAAGACTCGTGTTATTGAGAGGGATTTAGAGCTTACATGGTGTCTTTTAGCTCCCTCACAACCGGTAATTGTGGAGGGTCTCTCCAGCACAGACAGTGTTGGCACGCACAGTGACATTTCTGGGCACACTACCATCTTAGGAAGGCCCAGAATGGATGTGGCATGTGTATTGGACCTACAACAACCGGAACACATAGCACAGAGGAGGAAAGCCTTGGAGGAAGTCAGACAAGCTTGTAATCTTGTTAATGCTAATATGCATCATATACAGGTGTAATTTTGTGTCTCATCAAGCCAGACTATCATTTTTGTAAAGGTATACTATCAGTGAATATCAATTAAAATTTGTTGTCCTAGTTTGAGAAGCTTGACTTTGGAGAAACAAATGTGCTAGACACATTCTACAATGCAGATGTGGCTGTGGTGGATTTAAGTATGCAGCTACAGCAGTCTGCCTTGTTTTATCATCTTGGTGTCAGGGAAAGTTTTGGTATGAAGGAAAATATTTTACTACACAATGATACGGATTCTGAAACAACCATTAGACTGAAGGTATGCTTGTTTTTATCATTACAAATAGCTAAAGAAATGATTTAAAAGACATGTTACACTGAAATTTGCAGTTGTCATGTGGAAGCTACACATTTGTTTCATACCGTGTGGTGGACTGTGGCTCGTGCGTAGCCACAAATCCAGCCACCACAAGAATTACCGGGGAGGAAGCTATAGATCCAAAGCAACACCTAACATTGAGGCTTAAGAAACTCTTCCAAGACGTTGAAGTACAATCCAAGTACGTTTTACTCATTCTTTTCTTATATAAGAAATAAAATGATAGAAAATGGAAATTTTTATCGCTGAGTGATTCAATTTTTCTAGAGCACACATGAAAGAAAAGTTTCTAGCAGACTTGCGGAAAGCACGAGAAACGTATTCAGGCGAGGAGCTTTCAAAAGCTTTGAACAACATGCGCAAACGTTTGGATGACCCGAACGTTCTATCCGGAGAAGTCGTTTTGAACGTCCTTATTTCTTTCCGAGAGATACAGGTAATAACATACACATGTATTTCATTGCAATTGATGTCTTACTAAGGATTGTCTTCAATTATCGTTTTTAATCTACAGGATTATGATGCAATGGTACAATTAGTCGACGATCTCAGGACTATACCAACGCACAAAAATTATATCAACACCCCAGCTATTCGGTACCTGTACGCGTTTGCACTGAATCGTAGAAACAAAGAGGGCGACAGAGAAAGGGCATTAAAAGTTATAGAAAAGGCTCTGGAGAAGAAAGAGAATCATGTTCCAGACATGTTGTGCCTATGCGGAAGAATATACAAGGATCAATTTGTAGAGAGTAGACATACGGATGAAGAGAGTTTAAAGAACGCTATCCATTGGTATAGGAAAGGTTTTGAGGTACAGTGATTTTTAGTTTTGAAACTAAATATATTATCGAATTATATAATTTTATTCAATTAGATTATTTTGTTCTCAGGTACAACCAAATGAATACGCTGGAATAAACCTCGCCACGTTGCTGGTCATAGCTGGAAACGAGTTCTCGAAAAGCGAGGAACTGCAGCACATAGGCATGGTGTTAAACAATCTGATTGGCAAGAAAGGTAGTCTGTCTAGTTTAAAAGACTATTGGGATGTGGCCACCTTCTTTGAGATCAGTGTGTTGGCCGAGGATTATTCGAAAGCTATCCAAGCCGCCGAGTGTATGTTCAAATTGAAGCCGCCTAACTGGTAAGTATCGATACATTACTTAATTATTGTGTGTTTCTGTGAAAATAAATTTTGAAAAATATAGAAATATTTATGAAGACGCAACTTCTTGTCCTTAGGTACCTGAAATCGACAATAGGGAACATAACGCTGATAGATAGGTTCCGTAAAAAGAATGAGGAAGCAGAGGTATCTCCAGAGGAGCAAATATTTAGTTTTTGGATGGACTACTTTGTCGAAGCAACGAAATCGGAAGTCGGCGATAGTATACGGTTTCCAGTAAGTTGATAAATGGAATCGTTCTACAAAGGATCCAGTTTCCAATTCGGGAGACTATGGCTTATAATATTGTGTTACCAATCCAGCTTACTTCTGTACAGTTTGGGTCAAAGTAAGAATAATATAAAACTGCTCTTAGTGCAGGTCCTTAGCTTGACTTTATAATCAATCAATCTTCTAAGAAGTACACGCGCTCGATGGAAAGAACGGATTAGTCACCGATCGTTCCTTTTTCAGCTCTTGGTGCTGGAACCGACTAAGATCTTCATGCCGAGCTATGTGAACGTAAACCTCGGAGCAGAGGAGAAGTCGGTGCAAATCTGGAACCTATGTTTGGACAATATGAAGAACAGTTGTAAGCAAGTCCACGACTGGCTCTTCACCGCGAACATGATACGCAGCGTGAGCCTGTACAAGCGGGACGAACGCTGCCTCTTTTTATACGTCCACCAGAACTCCGATGATTTCCAAATGTACTTCCCATCGGTCCAATGCAGACAAAGGTTCTACAACTTGATTTTAGAGATGACCAGAGATGAGGAAGGCATGGTCACAGATCTGGACGCTTATTTGACTGACGATAGAATGAAGGTGTGTGGGATGTCTATTTATTGAAGTTCCAGTAACACGAGATTCTACTGTGCTTGCTGCCTACCGTGTATTTTATTGAAATTGACACGTATTTATTTACATCGTGTTCATTGTAGTTTGAGTACGAGCTGGATGATCAAAGCAAACGAATGATCCTGGGTAAAGGTACATACGGCGTCGTTTATGCAGCTCGAGACCTAAACACTCAAGTTAGAATTGCAGTCAAAGAGATACGCGAACGGAACTTAGGGGATGTGCAGCCGCTGCACGAAGAAATTAAATTGCACAGTCAGCTGAGACATAGGAATATTGTACAGTACCTTGGATCAGTAAGCGAGAATGGCTACTTCAAGATATTCATGGAGCAAGTCCCTGGAGGTAAAAGGATAAAATACAATATCCTATGGGAAAGGAGATGTTTGGAGTATATTTATTCACTTTTTAATGCTTGCAGGGAGCCTGTCGGCTTTGCTGAGATCAAAATGGGGTCCCCTGAAGGAAAATGAGTCCACAATTGCTTATTATACCAAACAAATTTTGGAAGGCCTAAAGTACCTGCATGATCAGAAAATTGTTCACCGAGATATCAAAGGTAACTTAATAAATGTCCTAATTCTATAATTGTCGAGACTTCTGGATGCTGATTGCAACTAATTCTCAGGCGACAATGTTCTGGTGAACACATACAGCGGAGTAGTCAAGATTTCTGACTTCGGCATGTCAAAACGATTGGCTGGTTTATGTCCCAGTACCGAGACATTCACTGGAACACTTCAGTATATGGCACCGGAAGTGATCGACAAGGGACAACGAGGATATGGTGCACCCGTAAGTTTTACTTATAGAAAAAAAAAATTGCGTTGTTGAATTCTTTTAATCTTGCTACTGTTTTAACAGTACACTATGTAACAATTACATTTTAAGCGAGACACAAATATATTATAATCATTTTTACACAAATTGTAGGCGGATATTTGGTCTCTGGGTTGCACCATAGTAGAAATGGCTACTGGTAAACCACCATTCATCGAACTGGGTTCTCCTCAAGCTGCCGTGTTTAAGGTAATTTATTCGACTGTTTAAAATGTAAACCTTTTCGATAGCCATTTTTTTAATTCTCGATAGGTTGGATATTACAAAATACATCCGGAGATTCCATCAGAATTATCGGACAGGGCAAAGAGTTTTATACTTCGCTGTTTCGAGCCGAATCCTGACATAAGAGCGTCTGCAGCGGAATTATTAGAAGATCCGTTTTTAAATGAGTACGTGGCATATACATATAAATTAGTTGTTACATAAACAAATATAAAGAATGGTTCTTACATACATATATATATATACGTTCGCAGGAAAAAGAAAGCCAGTCGACTGGTGGCTCCACCCGATTTTAGTCGTAGCATCTCTGTACCTGCTGACAGATTCGAACGCTTAGGGAAGTTCGACAAAACAAACAATAGCCAAATTGCTGCTACGGCACCTATACAAGCTTCACAGTCGGATGATAGGTAATAGAACCATTTTACTTGCACAACCAAGGGTCTTGTTGCAAATTTGATTTATCAGTATTTTGTTTTGCTTGATCATCAAAAAGAAATTTGTATGTTCATGTCAACATAGCTTTTTGTGATAGTCGAAACTAATTAGGACGAGTCGTTTTTTCTGTAGTCAATAATAAATCTGAATACATTGCGTTCAATGTATTTCGAGTTAGTTAGTTCCATTACGTCAATCACGTCTTTTTTAATCATTTGATTTTTTATCGAGTCTCTATTGTGATGAAATGTAATTGAAAAGTGTTACACACAGTGGAGGGTTGACAAAGTCTAGCCCACTGAGGGAGCGCAGTCCAGCACACCTTCTGTCTCCCATCAGCATGCCCAGTGCAACCCTGTCTTTTAACAGGTATGGTGCTAACGTTATAAGCGGTTAATCCCATCCACTTTAAAGTATCACTAATAAAGAAAATAATATCGTAATGAATGGAAGAAAATTATTATTAACACTAGTTATGGCGTGTATATAATTAATACAGTAGATTCAACGCTTTGTATTGTCACGCATTCATAAAATAGGGGCAATGGAATTTCCTGTTGGTGATTGTAACATGTGCAAATTCAGTATAAAGATGCGAACACAACAACAAGTAATTTTTGACGTTTTCTTGCAAGAGCCACTTGTAGAAGCGTGCACAGTTTGCAAATATTATAGATATAGTGTTTTACTCTGAGAGCAACTGTCGTTCAACTAGCTGGCCGCTATCTCAGAAGCGTTTACACGTTTCACGAGAATTGCTCTCGCAACAAATGTCACAAATCATTTGCTAGTGTATTCGCACCTTAAAGTCGAGAAGCAAATCCTTAAGTAATTGTTCCATTATTTCTGCGTCTAATTGAACCTCGGAAGTTGTGTCCGTACGCCTGCCGTATTCCAAGCCAATAATACTGTGATCTGAAGCTTTATGTACTAAACAAGTACAATGAAAACGTATTAAAAAACAGGATTATGTAATACCGTACACATATGCTTCTAAATCATACTTGTACTGGCTGTCTCGCGACAGTGTTCCGAATCTACTCGCAGCTTCAGTGAGTGTTCTATGTATTCAGGTTTATTTCCAATCAGAACTATTGCCAGGAAATGTTCTTGCCCTTGTGACACGTGCATCGCGCAACCACAGAATTGAAAGCTTGAGGACGTGGACGCAAATAGGAGAGATAATTAATAACGATTCCTTGTGTTTTTAGTACAATAGGCAATACACCTTCCATAGACACGAGCGAATCAGAAACGGCGGGACCTTCAATGACCAGAAGGAGCTCTTCTGGGGGTTTGTTGTCGCCTGAAGTCGAATTGGGAGGTCAGTGCTCGCAATCAGTTTTTCAAGAAGGGTTTTTGAAGATAAATAACCAGAATATTCCTTAGCACTTTATCCAACAGAAGCGTATTGATAAGTTTTTAAATGACAAAAGTACTAATAGTAAATTTATTCATATTTTTTACAGGCCAACCAGGCCAGAAGACCGGTGAAGAGCAAGAAGGCTTTTATTTATTGAAAAAGGATAGTCAAAGAAGAATGACGCTCACAAGAGTCCTCTCACAGGACGAGGCCAAGATCTGTGAGGTGTGGATGAGAGGTATTCATCAGGCAGAGGGCCAAACAGTTCTCCAACTGGTAATTACTTCTGCAGCTGCCAATACACAAAGTAAATGGCTCCAATGACAAATTTATTTTCCTTCTTAGAGTCATCTAGTATTGCTAATGCGTGCTCTGAAGGATTACATAGCTGAACAAAATAATGAAGTCATAGGAACGGCTATAAGAACGTTAAAAGAAGAATTGGACTTCGACTCCATAGCTATTAATCACCTGAACCAAGCCATTTATCTCTTTCAAACAGCAGTGAACGAAGTTCTGCGAATGCACAGTATAAAACCTCACTGGATGTTCGCGTTAGATAATTTGGTGAGGAATGCTGTTCAGGCGGCAATCACTGTGCTCTCTCCTGGTAATTATTTAGTGATTCTTGTACATTTTGATGTCATTTAACTCGAGAATTTTTCTATTTCAATGATTATTGTTTCTAAAATTGTGTTTAGAACTCGGTGCCAATTTGCTGGGTCAAGAACGAGTACAGCCAGGTGGCCAAGGAAACGGGGAAGGATCCACTTCCGGTGTGTCCACAGTAAATTCTGTAAAGTCACAGAAAATGGGAGACTCCATCGACAATAAATACTGGAAGGAGTACCGAGATCAAATGGGAGAGTTGAAGGCAGAAAACATGAGATTGATCCAGGAGCTAATCGACAGTCAAAAGGCGTATCAAGTCCTGTTACAGCAGGCTCTGGAAGACCAGAAAGCTCGGATTAACACTCTAACACGACTCTGTGAGAATATTAACAGAAGAATTACCAGACCAGAATCAGGGTAGGCTTTTTATATTTTCAAAATTAACACTCTAACTACCAAAATAATCGATTAGGAAATCTTCAAGGAACATTTTTATGCTTGTAGTTACAATTCACCTTTCTTGGGGAACGTAAACAATGTACAAGTCCCAGTAATTATCAGCGATACAAGTTCTGAGATAACATCAGTCGCAGATGACGAGCTCGTATCTTGGCTGCGGGTTCTGCACATCGATGAGGCGTCAATCGAAAGGGTAACTACACGTTCTCGTGCATTTTAGTCTCAAATATTTATCAACTCGTTAATTATCTTATTATTGCTTGCAGATTACATACGAACAGTATACGTTAAATGATATTTTGAATCACGTTACTCATGACGACATACGAAGACTTAATTTGAGGTATTATATCTTTTTCATTATTGTGTTCTACTACCCCTGGCAGAAAATATTTGACCAGACCGTGAATGTGATTCTTTTTGGCGGCACCTTTACAATTACAATATTTAGAATGCTTCCTGTAAACGTAGTGTTAAACTAGTGTCCAATTGTTTGCTTCTGTATCTGTTCAATCGAATATCTTTTGCCAGGGACGTGTATTGTTCTTGTCACTGATAAATTGTTTCTTTAGAGGGGGAATTGAGCTGAGGATATGGCAAGCGATATTAAGTCACCGGCGGTAGAGCACACAAGCCAGAAGACGGTTTCGCTTTTAATATTACATTGAAATTGGTCAACTTCATGCAGGGTAAAATAATTGTTCAAAAACGTGGCTGTCAGAGAAAGGCGACGGACAAATGAGCTGAGTTACTAGATGGTTAAATAATTCGTGAAGTACCCGTGTCATTCGTTAGTACTTCGTGGACTGAATGATCACAGAGTTTCTAATGCACAAAATGATATTATTAGTTTACCTTGTAGTTCCTAATTGTAGATTATTTAATGGTCACGAGACGAGCGTGTACATAGGAGAAATTTTGCATATACATATATGATTCGTTGAAAGATGAAATTTACAGAATTCGTTGATAGTGAAGAGAGAGAGAGAGAGAGAGAGAGAGAGAGAGAGAGAGAGAGAGAGAGATCAGTATTGTCGCGTCGAATAAAAATTTATTAAACTCGTTAGATTAGAGTTCCGATCTTGCCAAGTTGAAGAAATCGATATCGTTGTTCAGAGGAAAATTGTTCAAATTTATCAACTCCAGTGCCAGAAACGATTGATATTATCGGAGAAAATAGTTACACGTGGATGATTGCAGTGTATGTTCGTTCCTTGTATTCCTGAATGACCAAAAGCGATGCGTGTTGATCTGGGATAAGAATCTGTTCGAAACAAGTAGAGGATGCTCCACAAACTGTATCATAGTCCGTATTGTTCACCTTCCTCAAATCCACGGAAACAATTAACATAAATCTGTGACAAAGATTCTGCATTTGAAAATGCTATATTCTATTTTTTACTAAGAAACGCGTTGTTGATGTAGTTCCTTTAATTGTTTCGATTAGCATTCTGCAGCCAATAGGGTCACAAATTAATGAAAGATCATCTCCCGAGATATTGATGCGTCCGAGTGTCGTGCCGATAATAACCGTGCACGCGAGTGCTACGAGTAATCGTTAAGACGTTTCCATTGCTGTTCCCATTCACTGTACTCGTTAAGATTAATTATCTCCGTTATTGTTGCAGGCTGAAATTTGTAATAAAGATTCCAGCGGACAGATAACGTGTTTTTTTTTCGTTCCGTGACACTTTGAGTGATTGGATGTACGAATAGAGAGTGAAAACGTGTGTGAATCATATGTATTTCTGAGTGCATTGCTTCATAAACTTGATTAAAATGTCTTCTGAATTAATGCTTTAAGACCCAAGTGAGCCAGCACATTTTCATAGATGAACGTCAAGTTAAAAAATATTAGTATCAGTGTGCGAAATCGTAAAAATCGTGTTGAAATAGGTAATTGATTTCACCATGTCTACGGCGACCGCATTGATATGGATGAGGCGTTCCCTCCTTATTCGGTTGTGACGCTCCGTTTAGAAGATAAGCCAAATAGATTCGCAGCTCATCGGCAGGGAAAGCCTCGTCGCGTCCTCCGGGCTTTTCTTTTTTCCTCCAGGATTATCTTAGCGATACGATCTGCTCTTCGAAGGGGCAAGCCTGTCGCCGAGCTTTCAACACACGCTCCCGAGATGTTCGCAGGGGGAGAGTCAGGTCGCGCAGGATGCTCGAAATTTTTTCAGGAGAAAGAAATGCACCGGCGAGAGGCAACCGACGCCCAAAATTGCGAAAGTTTCCAAGGGTCGGACCTATTCATTTGCACTACAAAAAAGCCGGTGGCTTATAAACGCACCCCGTCGAACCAGCCGACTATTTTCACTGTCGGGGCCCCTGCTTTTTTTCTCCCTTACACACACCCTCCCCCTACACCCACCGTTCACCTATTCGTCCCGATGCATTCTGCCGCGTACAATCCACCCCCGGTGAAATGTGTTTAACCGAACAAACTGTGCGTCTGTTGGAGAAATTAATCGCATTCGAGCTCGGGGAATGCTCTGCAGTAAACAAGATACAACAATTAGTCATTTTTAGTCAAAGAAAATTTAATATTGCCGTACGAATGAAATTGCGATTGAAATTTTTCTAAACAGTAACCGCTAGGGGTTGTGTTTTTATTCATCAAGTCCCTGCTCTTTTATTTGTTATTCGCGAAACAATTTCTGTTCTTTTCCCCAATCTTCCATCTCAATTATTTGTCGATATTCTGTCATTATCACGGCAGCCTAACATCGATTGTCAGGGATGATGATGTAGCTTCCCCGTTCGTTGTATGGAAAATCGCGTCGGAGGGCCGCGTTCCCTATGTATTTCGACGCTGCGAATATTTTTTCATGTTATCGGGCTGATTCAAGAGACAGCGACTGTTATTACAGTGACGGTAAACATCTCGCCCTCATGCCACCCTGTTTATCATTAGCGATTCCATTAGGGAATCGAAGACCTACAATCCACCATGGCTTTCCAAATATAAATGTTAATGTTCCTCCGTCGGGTTTCCGTATAAATTACAGGCATCGCGAAAAATTCACGAAACGACTGCGGGGGTGGGTGATGCTCACAGTTAGGCGATTGCAACCCCTGGAAAACGACTTCAACGTTTTGTTGTTTGGAGGTTTAATTACAAAAATTTCGTTGATTTTCGGAGGTCAAATATTTCAATTTCACTTTCGACAAGAGTATCGATTTATTTCGCATAATGTTGTACGAATTTCGGCCTCGTCGAGATTCACGTTGCTCGGATCGGATCGTGGCATTTTAAGGGAAAGTTTTTCGTAATTTCATGGAACGGATTACCGGGTACCGAAGTCGCAAATAAAACGGCGCAAACATCCAGTGGATCGCAGTGCGAGCGCAGAAGGGTTGCTTTGCCGCGATCAGGATACAAATCCCGGGCTCTCCGGTGCCATCCCTTTTTGCCTGCACCCTACTTCCTATCCTACGGACCTTCTCTCTCTTTACCTTTTAATTAACTAACTGCGCCGGCGGAGTAACTAAAGAGGATCCACGATTTTCGAGCAAGGCTTTCAGCGCCACCCGAAATAATCCATTTTCCCGAGTGAAAGGCTAAATAAGATTATCGCGTCAGGTTCCGCCACTCTTGGCCATAAGGGAGTGAACAGAGAGAGAGAGAGAGAGAGAGAAGGACGGTATCTCTGATAATCCTTTTCACAAATTCGTCTAATTGACTGCGATTTTTATTCACTGTGACAAAATTTTCGGAAGAATTGATCTTCGAGAAATTGTCTGGTGATCTGACCCCATTGAGATTATTTCATTAGCGTGCATTGTAATAATTTTCATGATTCCAAATTTTGCATTCGTTAAAGTATCAGTTAGAAAATAATGAATATTCTATTTCTGTTTGTAAAAAATTCTTAAGTCTCAGCAATTTTTTGATCTGTTAAGGGTAGCAACGTCCCTAAAGCGTATCGACAATTTAAATCTTTTCTGAAATGAAGTTGAAAATTTCACTGACTACAAATTCACCCACAGTGGCCCCAGCGGCTTTTCCTCCGGTTCAAAGCAAATTTGCAAGATTTATCGCGAGAGCGGAGTTAATTTCGCCCCCGGGGAGGGTGAACGTCGGCATTATTTTTCCTGCTTTTATCGAGGCATCTGAGAGATCACTGTCCACTCCCGTTCCTCCTCTATTTTCTGCTTATTTTTGCACAACAACGACGAATTATCTTTTTAAAATGCCTTTTACAGAGAGAACGCAAAGAAAGATTTGATCGAAACGAAGGACACGACGTCGTCGGTCTCTCGGCAACAAATTAAGGATTTTAAGCCGAAAGTAATTAGTCCCGGCGAACAAGGTGTCACTCCGTGGAAACGAGGAGCCGGAGCGAGGACGAGAAGTCAGGCCTCATTGTTCTCGCTATAATCCCCTGGGAACGTTCATAAGGTCGTCCCGCTCGTCTGCATCGAAGAAAGCGCTCGGAAAGGATGATTCCGGTTCCCGGACAGATTAATCGTCATATCGACGGAGGCTTTCCTACTTTTTTTCCCTTCTTGCCGTCTGGCTTCGCGACGACGGTGATTTTCTACGAGGAACATCCCCTGAGAAAACGAAAAATCCCGAACGTCTTCTAGCAACGTTTTGATGTTAATGAATTCCTCCAATGTTTTTACTGTTCGATATCTCATTGATCCATTAAACGGTCGAGGATAAAACAAAGGAACGCATTTTTAAAGAGTGTCTTGAAAATATCTACTTTGTCTGATATAATTATTTCGTGTGCTGTATCTTGCTGCCTCGTGGCAGGCTAGAAGGAATTAAAATATTACAAATTGCCCTCATTCTCACCCTCGTGCCGCCGAATTTCTTTATCGCAGGGCACGAGGGGACCACGGTGAGAAAAATGGACCTCGTTCCAGGATCCCTGGTGCCATTCATACGCAGCTCGCAGGCGTAATAATTCATACGGACGATTTAATTAAACGGCATCTATGCGCTTTTAAATTACACAAGATCGAGGGCGATCTCTAAGGGGCTGTACCCTAAGAGAAAGGGAGAGCGGAACTGAAGAACTGGATATCTCTCGTAGCTGGTTAGAAATTAGACCCCCGTTGGCAACTTCTGCCGGGCTGCGAACAGCCAGTGGACCGATATTGAATCGCGTCCGCACCCCTTTCTCTCGTCTCATAACGCCAAACCAGGGCTCGCGAGGCAACAGATGTACCTGATACATATTCATATCCGGGCTCACTGGGGCTCTCCGCGTTATTGTTACTGTTATTATTGTCAGGCCCGAGACAGTCGGCCGTAATAGCCTCGAGAAGAAACCTCGGAGTGCTTGACTCCCTCTGGCCACGGCTAATTTCACCTACAACCCCACGATTATTGTTATTACCAACAGGATTCTTTGACCATCTTTGGGGGTCCCGATCTTCATCGTTCGTTATTCTTTCCTGAAAAATGTGAACCTGCACAACAGCTACCTACCCTCCGATTTCGATAATTTTTCCATGTGTCAGAAATCTCAACATTTTGAACATTCGTCTCTGGCTCGCATTGGATTTATTGATAATCCTGAGTGTAGCTGCAGGGAGAGTGACGAAACGCTGAACCATGTTCTATGGCAATGCAACTTATACAACGAGGAAAGGCTCAAATTAATGAATAAACTCAGCAAAATAAATTCACAGCTTCCAATGGATGTCTCAATATTAATAACTAAATCAAACATCAAAGCTTGTCACTACATGTTATCATTTTTTAAGAGCTGTGGTCTTAAAGTATAAGTTTCGTCTATACTGTTCCAACTAATTATATGTCTATATTAAAATATCTGTGTATCTCTAATATACCACATTCTATTTTGTAATTATTATATTCTGTTTTGTATGTGGCGTATTTCATTTTTTTTGTAATTATGTTGAAATAAATCTCATATGAGATTTTCTAATAAAAAAAAACCTTTTCCTTTTAACGTTACTGGTGGTCAGGTACTATACCTGATATACTATGGCTACTATAGCCATGTGATGCTACATATCCAAAAATTATTCACCATAAAAGATTTTACTTTTCGCTGAGCTCCTGCCCGAATTGTTCTCCACGGGTTGGATTTCAAAATTCGGGGACGGAGTTAGACTAGAGCGCAGGGGAATGGAGAACTGCGAAATGTTCGTCGACAAAAATATCGCAAGGGGTTGCAGGAAATCCGTGAAACCGCAGAGGATCGAACTTTCCCCACCGTGGGATGAGGGGTTGGATTTTCTGGTTTGGTCCGACGAAACGAAGCCAGCCGGAAGTTCGGAACTTCTCCATAACGCGGCCGAATTAATGGCAATTAATGGCAGTCGTGTTTGCCGGTCGGCTGTACACAAGGGCATATTTGTGCTGCGAATTCGCCAGCTCGCGGGCCGCAGCACGTGTAAATTTCCACTCTCGATTTCGGAGCCAAGACGAGCCTCGATCGAGGGTCCTTTGCCAGCGCCCCGGCAAACAGAGCCTAATGAATTGCTTGTTATTCGAAAGCGGGCAAAAAATCCAATTAACCGGGGATCTGAGAGGATTTGCCGGCGCTTGTTCCTCGACGATTCAAACTGCTGACGCGCGGGAACAGCGAGTGCAACTGGACCGGACCGTGAAAGTTTTAAGAATGTCAGTAATTTGTGATGCTCTTTCTTTTTCAGTCCTTTCTTTGGATCCCAGTCAGGTATTTCGTTCAACGTCGCCAATAATGTGTGTTATAAGAATAATATTTTTAGAAAATGCAGAGCAAGTGTAGACGAATGTGAGATAAATGTCTGACGTCAGACATTAATGCAGGACGGCCGAGTGTAGGAATATCGAGAAATCGAGAATCGAAACAGCGGCATTTCTCAGTGTGTGTGAAGATGTGTGAATGCGTGTGAATGTGCGTGAGAGTTGAATGTCTGCTGTCTTTCGTATGATGTATTGAAAACTATTAGTTGTCTTTGACCAAAAATTAAGGATTTTAATAATTTATTTATGTCAGTTCTCTTTGACGTACAGAAGACAACTGATAGTTTTCAACACATCATACGATCGACATCAGACATTCAACTCTCACGCACATTCACATGCATTCACACATCTTCACACAACTCAGAAATGCCGCTGTTTCGATTCTCGATTTCTCGATATTCCTACCCAACTTTAAATGCTACAAGCTTCCCAGTAAATCGACTGTAGAAACTAATAAAATAAGCAAGGGAACATTTCCAACATACTAACCGCAACCAGCACTGAGAGAATCGTCAGTGGCGCCACGACGCGTTGCGACGCCAGGCAGGTGTCATGGTCGTTCCAATTTACGGTACAGGAAATCAGTAGTCGGTGGTGTGAGCGATCCCCATAAAATAACCGAAGAGGAAGAAACTTCTTCGCGGTTTGAAATCGAACAAACAGCGTCTCGCGCGTATTTTCGAACGTTCCACCACTTCCGCTGTTTTATGGCTCGTAAACAATGCTCCAGAGGAACGAGAACTCGCGAGAAAGCCGCGACCAAAACGGTCTGTCTCGTAGAGTTTCTATTTATTGTCGCGATGTATCGATCGTTCTTGTTCGTGATCCGTGTGATTCCTCGAGGCACCCGAAGGCGAGATGCCCGATAAGAAAACGTTTACGTCGTCACGCGGCAACAACACCTCGTTGCTAGGTGTTTGTTTGCCCTCGACGATGACCGCACCCTCGACGATCCACCAATTAGGCAACGGGGATGACGGCAATTAAACGGTGAAAGGGTTCGAGAGTTTCCGAGACAATGGTGCCGCGAGTTTTTCGGCCCTCCGCACGCGGAACATCCGGTTAACTCGAGGGAAATGTTGGTTTCCGCGGTCGGAGCTCTCGTGCGGACTGCCTTGAGCCCGTTTCGCACTGGCGAACAGCGCGGCTCTTCCTTTTGGTCGCCTTAAGCCCCTTTTACACCGACAGGTTCGTATCGCTCCTCGTTACACTTTTGCTTCTGCGCTCCGCGGCTAAAAACCCAACTGAACGTCTCTACAAACAGAAATCATTTTTAGTCCCTTCTCTAGTCTGAAATTATGTTTTAGGACATGTTCGTGTTTTAGATATCGTACATTCGATATTGTCACGTGTAATTTTCTTCTTGTTTGTTTGTTCTCCATTCTGTTCCCAACAAATTTATCAAGAGTGTTCTTCAAAAATGAGACCTAAAGAATGAAATTATACGTGACAGAAACGTAAAGATATTGTACGATCTTCACAGAAAACGGAACAATCGGAGACAGATATTTCCTACTCAGGGAAATGCCGAAAACCTTGTAGCTACTTAGACCGTCAGACTTCAACCCCTCGAATCTGAAAACCTGCGATTCGCGTCATCCCCCAGACTCTACCACTTTAAGGGTAGAAGCAAGAGTCCGAAATCTCCATTCCTCCCCGAGGATAGGGTGCATCGATCAACACCTCCCGGTGTAACAGGCTCTCGTTTCGAAAGCGCGTCGTTGCAAAGGTTCCGCGAAGATGCGAGTTTCCATCAGAGGCTTGGTCTCAGCCAGTCTCAGCGGGTCCGGGGTTGTTTCTCGTGGCGGAACGTCGTCGTCTGACGAGAAGGCGTCGTGACACGCGATAAGAGGACGTCGCAGGCAAAGTGTTTCCGAAAAGAACGCCGAAGCGAGTGTCGACGAGGGTGGCAGACGTTGAAGCGGGGGTAGGGGGTGGGTGTGGAAGAAGAAGTAGAGGAAGAACAGGATGAGGAGGCAGAGGAGGAGGAGCCGTGAAAAAGAAGAGGCTCGACGTCAGCAGATCGAAGGTTCCACTTTCGCCGGGGGGTGGCTCGGGTATTGGAAAAGCCTCGGGAAGAATGGGGAAAGGCCTCGGCTGCATGCAACCTTCGAATAATATCATCCGAATATTGGAGACGCGACTGCCGCCCGGTTGCTCGCTCGCTTTCTCGTGCACACGCTCGTAAACCGACGAGGATATGAATGCGGATAGCTCAATTTTCCGCGGCTGCCGCCCGGCTAACACGCAAGACGTGACGGCTTTGTCGGCGACGCTTTCCCTCCTCGTCCCGCGACCATTTTCCTCTCCGTTTCGCTCGCAGTTCGCGCCCCCGAGACTCGCAAACGGATCGCCGACGAAATTATTGCCCCCGTTCGAACCTAATCCGCCTGATCCCGCGGAAAACTACGCCGGATTACAAAACGCGCGACGGATCTCGATACGCTTTTATTGCGTCCGCTCCCAATCGCGTCTGATTTATGCGATTCCACCGGGATTCAGCGTAGGATGATCGATGCTCTTACATAGGAATTAAACGAGTCCGGTGTTGCGGACTGATTGCAGGATCGACCGCAGACATGTATTTCGTTTTTGAATTATTTTACGTTGATACGTGGTTTTCATTTGTTATGTCAGTCTGATGCATTCGCAACAGTTTACAATGCTTAGCAGAATTTTGCCGATGATTATAGACAGATTTGAGGAGACCGTGGATGTTTCAGAATGCTGTTGTCGTGAGACTTTTCGCAACTGGCACCAGCGACGACAGGAAAAAGGATGTCAGATTCCGAGGGTAGCTTGGAGTGCGTCCACGACTCGGAGAAGTCGGAAACGCGGGAGGAAATCATGGTGCCGGTGCCGAATCGGCAGAATCCGAGTGGCGACAAGCTCGAAGAATTCGAGAAGCTGCTTCAATCGATGATGGAGTCCCGTTCACCCTCGCAGGAGGCGGACGAGCCTGACGAAAACGAGAGCGAAAGGAAGATAGGTGCGTCCTCGACACTTTCGCTGCTGTTATCCCAACCGCGCGGTAATATCTCCCTACTTGGCCATTCCATCTCGTTTATCCTTCATCGAGACGACTTATTCGACGGACATATTATTTTGCCCACTTCTGATAAACAATTATCGAACACTGACCTCCTTCTGGTAAGACTTCTGGTACGATGGACTGCGAAGGGTAAAGTATCTCAAACGTCGCTAGCTTCTTGTTGTCGATTGTGAGCCACCCGGTAGGGAATAAAGACGTCGTCGCCAACTCTCGAGAAGACACGCGTGTAAGAAGCGGGCTCTCGTCTCGCGTGGTTCCTTCGCTCAGTTTCTAGAACAGGGGCGTTCGGGGGTGGGTCAGGGGATGCAGTTTCGCAGTAGAAACTCAGGTAACCTGTTGAGAGGGGGTGGTGGAGTGGGCGAAAATGGAGAGCTTGCTGCAGCTTAACTCCGAGAATTTCCCAGACGCTCGCCAAGGGCATTTCCAGGGAAAGTGGCTCAGCAGCCGGTTCAAGGGGAGCTCGGGAGGAGGGGGTGGAACAAGGTTCATGGGCCAGGTGGGGGGACCCTCCCATGGGGGGCAGGAGGGTGGAAATTTCTTCCCGTGGCTTGGGGATTAAGTTCCGCCGCCCGAAACGTCTCGGTCCCTTTCTCTCTCCCTTTCTCTTTCTCTCGTCTTTTTCTTCCCCTCGGTTCCATTCTTATTCGTCCGCTTTAACGGGGCGAGTGAGCACGGGCAACCAGATGGTAACGCGAACTTTAATGATCTTTTTCGTGGCTCGGTAGACCCGGCCGGAAATTAGCGAACGCGAGAACTTGCTAGCCGGGAGCCCTTTTGCTTTTGTATTCCGTCGTCGTCGTCGTCGTCGCGAGATCCCTGGCGAGAAAAGAGGGAAAAAAAGATTTTTCGAACTGTTCTGGGAGCTCGTTTGCATTCGTCCTCGTCCTCCAGCGTTTCTTTACCCCCAGCCCTTGCACGCCTATTGTTAGCAGATACTTGGGAAACCTTGTTGAGATACCTGAGAGAAGATTTTTTTTTAGATCCGCGATGATTCCGTTCGTTTTTTCGATCTTGTTAATCGAGGTACGTGTCAGGGGGTTTCTGGGATGGTGGGATTCACCGTTTTACGGGGTGGAAATTATTCCACGAAAGGCCAACGGCGATGCGGCTCGCCGCCCACGCACGTGGAATTAACGATCGTCGCTAGAATCGAAGCGTCGACCTTTAGCGAGCCAGTGGAATGAGTCGGCCTTGGTCAGACGTTTATGTGATAGTTGTTGAGAATACATATTTGAATGTTATTGGCGCGCTGGTACGATCATTCTTGACAATAATTAAGCTATTTTGCAAATTTACATAAAATATTTCGACGTTTCGATCCACGATTTGGATCATTTTCAAGAAACTTATTTGATTGTAATTGCGTCTGTAAGAATTCGTTTTTAATTAGTACATGGTTGTTAGACCAAATGCAGAATACGTTGGACATTCGAAGTAGCGACATAATTAGCCCAGTTAGAAGTACTACTATTACAATAATTACTACAGTGAGAATCTTTATACAAGTTTTTCCTATACCTCTAACATTCAGGCATTGTCATAAATCGCTCCAACCACCATTTCTATGGCATCCAAAGCTCGCTGAACGAATATCGAACAAATAGAACAGGTTATTTGCTCCAGAGGGAAATATCCAGATCTTGAACGTCGAACATTTCCTCTTGCCTTAGTATACCACAACATCCAGCGTAATAATCGCACAAAGGAAAATTCGAGGCTATTTCCAACTCGATCAGATATTTCCATAAAAAAACGAATTCTGAGTGGCTTATTCGGCGAGATGGCTCTCCCACAATACGCCGGGACCCCCAACACGCTTATCGACGTGTTTACGGTTATTTCTTGGCCACGGGGCCGTACGTTTGTGGATAAGAATCGGACGAACTATACTGCTCGGTTATTAGTGATTCAGGAGGGCAAACACGGTATCGCCGAAACTTCGAAACCTCGAAAAGATCGCGATACTAAATCATCCGCGGTGAAGTTGTCGGGTGAAAGATGGCCGGATATTTATTTGTGGTCCTGTTGGCACAGAAAATAATCAGGGAATCTCGTCGAACCATCGTGTAACGTAAGAACGTGCAAAGAAGAATCCTGGATTAATTTTCGATAATTTTTGCCGGTTCACTCGAGTCTGATCCTTCAATTCGAAACTGCTGAGTCCCGTTTTGGGACCAATGTGCACCGTTGCACGTTCCGTTCGATATTCCCGCGGTGCAGCGGCGGCAACCGCTTTAATTACGATGCATCGAGGAGATTTAGGGCGGCGTATAACGACACCGGGCGACCGCAGCTGTTGCCAAATTCGCGTCGTCGTCGGCTCGCGGCTTCTACCCGATCCGACCCGCCACGACCCGCCCTAAATTCGACCGTGAATTTCCCGTAGAACCGAAACGCCGCTGTCCCGCGCGACGTCGGCCAAATTAAACTCATAAAATGTCCGGAACCGACGCGACCTCGCATTAGAGACAGCTCCGAGGGCCTCGAACGCGTTCTCCGGTATTATATGACGCCATACGCTTGTAAACCCTGCGAGCTCCCGTTAGTATAAGGGCTGAAACTGGTCCGACTGCTCGGAACTGTGTGGAAGACAAATTAGAAGTTGTCGAACAAAACGGAATTCATTATTGTCCATCATTCGAGGAGATTATTCTTCATGTGAGTTATTCTTGCAAAAATTCTTATTTTACAGAAAGACTTCAACCACCAATATATTAGCAAACAATTCTTGAAACTCAGCTTGTAACATAATTGAAAAATGACTCAAGTATAATTATCGCAAGCCACAGGATCAAAATTGTAAACCGTCTACCCCTCGGTGAGGGTTGTTACCAAGAATGATCTCGCGGAGATCAACGAAGTTTCAATTACACGCGCCTAAGCGGTGATGAATCTGATGGTCCGCGAAAGTGTCAGGCCAGTAACCGTGATTAAAATAATAAATTGTAGGGACGGGTTGAAATTAGCGGCAGCGCAGGGGTACACATCCCCCGTAGTTTCTGCTTTTCGCGCCGCAAAGCACAGATACTCTGAATTATAAATGCCTCTGAGGGCGTTGCCTTCCGCCGCGGCGGTGCTCGTAAGGAAACTCTCGCCGAAGGGAGGACACAGAATTTCGTTGAAACTCGTTGCGACCCTGGCGACGGGCCAATTCGATCTCATGGACTACTCGTTTTCGGAATTGTGTCGTTAGATTTACGGAAAAAGTGTTACAGTTCTCTGGCCCGCCCTTAGCGACGGCCACGATAACCACTTGATGGCATTTATTGCGAAACGGGAACGCCGAATCGTATTAGTGAAGGCCATTATCAAATGGGATTTGGAGAGCGAAAGTGTACTAGTTCGGGGACAGATTGGAATGCGAGATTACGGCGAATTATTTCGGTAGTTCAGATCCGGGTAATAGAAACCTGTTAATATTCCGTGTACTATGAACTTTCCGTCTAGTTGGAGTAACTATTCTTGGAGATATTGCGGTTGTAGATGGAGGTAATTATTACAAAAATTGAAACAGCCCATACTGCGACTCCAGCCGGAGTCGCAGAGATTTCGTTGCCTGGCCCAAGTGGTTTATGGCACCCCCACTTCAGAAAAGGGACCGGAGGTTTCTCCAGGGACGAACCAGCCCAGTTGTCATCCCATTACAGTAGAGTACACATCGCAGCATCACTAACGTTACAGCTTTTTCTTTTTTTTTTAATTTATTTATTTAATGTTGCTTTAACATCAAAAGTCATTAGCAACACGGTACATTTTCTTACAATATTTTGTACATTTTAGTACCTGTGATATATTGGGCAAGACCGACAATGTGTTCGTCAGAACCTAACAGAATGGGTAAAGATCCATGCAGTTTATCATTTTTCCTTTCGTTTTCATATTTTTTGCATTCCAGTATAAGGTAATTTATATTAACTGGTACTTTACATATATCGCAGAACACGTTTTCGTTTTTACTTCACAAAAATGAATGGGTTACTTCTGAGTGCCCAATTCTAATTCTAGAAATTGACGTTTGAATTTGACGATCTATTGGACTTGGAAACTTTTGCCACTCAAAATCTGCTCCTTCGTTATGGTACTTTTTTGCATAAATTCTTTTAATATTATAAGTTACATGTTTCCTGAATATTTCATTTATATGGTTTTTGAGGTCATTTAGTCTGGTATAATGAGTGATTTGTTTCATTTTTGTATTTGATGCTGCCAATTTGGCTGCTCCATCTGCGTTTTCATTACCCTGTATACCCATATGTGATGGAATCCAGCAAAAGGTAATGGATTTGCTAGTTTCAACAGCCGAGTTATAGCTTTCTTGAATTTCCTGAATACACTCATCAGTTGTTTCCGAATCTTCAATGGCCATAATTGCACTCTTTGAGTCTGTAAAAATTGTGTATCTGTTTCCAGTGGAGATTTTGATTGAATCTAGTGCTTTGGATAACGCTAGGATCTCACTACCGAAAACTGAGCAAATGTTGTTAAGAGCTTTTTCTTATTTCAATACAGTTCGCCTTCGTTTCTTTCATTCACATTAGGATCGCCGTTTTAATCCACTTTGTAACTTTGTTTGCTTTAAATAAATAAAGTCATATTGTTTTAAGCCAATAAAGTTTTTCAACTAAAATGAATTGGTGCAATTTCAAGTAGCAAATAGAATAAAAGAATTTAGGAGATTAAGAATAAAGGATAATTGCGGTTCTATGAATACCGGGAGATTTTTTTGGCTCAGGGCAAAAGTCTCACCTTGCCACGTGCTTTCGCTCTCTTAAATCCAGCCATTTTTAAAGGTTGCGTCTTATTAGCAGCCCCCTCGACGTTTTCCAAGTGGAGTGTCAATACACAATACCCGGATTATCATAATATCGTTCCTCGGGCCGCCACGTATGCACGTACATGCTCGCAGAGTGACATCTTGCCACCCCTAGCTCTCGCGACGAGAGAGCTTTAAGCCTCCCCTTCAGGAAACTTTCCTGGATCCCGCCAGATGCGTTGCCGTTTCTCGCGAATGCCTCCCGCCGGCACTCGATTAGGGTCGAGTTCATGGAGACTGTTCCACTTTTATTTGTTCTCGGCCCACCTCGATCCACCGGATAGCCGTCTGTCGCGACGAACACTTCTGGATTACGTGAAAACATAGTAATTTCCACGGGGGAATGCATTCGGGGACCTCTTTACTTTTACACACTCTCGAGGTTCCTGACAACATTCGAAAATATTGAAGCTCTTACGTTGATGGCCCGTTCTACTTCGAACACAATGTTCTCCACTTTTAGGGACCTCTACTTTTTGCTGAGATAAAAGAGACAAAAGATGTTTCCGATGTGTCCGTATCCATTCTAAAATTGATATTCCATTCTCCGAGGCAGTTTAACCGAAATTTCTGCAGCCGGCAGCTCAAAATACGATCTGTGGAAACTACGAGGACCATCAATTTCCAGAACAACACACCCTCTCTCTGGTAGAACCGACTCAGCAAAATTGAATACGGGTACCCCACGCGTGAGGTCAGGTTTCATAATCATCGCGGTATAATTTCACAGTAGAGTCGTTCCCCCCCCGTAAAATCGGAAAACAGTGCGAGAAAACGTGGGCGGAACTATTGAACGGCGGGCGTGTCGAGGGACGAACGTTCAGGGAAGCGTGCGTGAAAAATGACACCGGGTGCGAACGGTCCCTAAATAAGAAATCAGTGGAACGATGGGTACGTTAGCTTCTGGAAGTCGAGGAAGCTGCGACGATCATCAATTTCCAGAAGGAAAAGAGAGACCAACTTTTGTTTCACGATCGTCCTTCTCGCGATAAAGAAACACGGAAGACAAATGGCAAGTGGGACAAATTTCGGCGGAGGGTAGATAACGTCCGAAATCATTATCCTTGGTTCGTGTAAATTGTTTGGCGATATTAGGACGAGAATCCTACGTGTCGCTTTCTGCGACTCGACGATTTCGATTTGGGGAAGCGCGAACGAAAAGTGATTAATGAAGTTTGACCGGTGAGGGCTGGATCCAACCATGAATTGATTAAGGCTGTTGCGTCGCGAAGCAATCGAGAAGATTTATACGCTGCTTGTCTTGTAGCAGATGTCCGCCATCATTGGTCGATAAATGGTCAAGCATCTTTTTTTTATTATAGAAAATCTCATACGAGATTTATTTCAACATGATGAAGAATACAAATCGAAAATTACAATAGTAGAATATTGAAAGTACAAGAACATTACAATGAAAATATGATAACCGAACACAGTACATATTTTACGCATTCACACCTATCCAGTCTGTACTACACAAAATCAAATTCTCAGTTTACATTTTTTCAAAAACTTATAGATTAGAAGACAGGCCCCAATATTTGGTCGGGCAACCAACATTTCCAAACTTAAGGGCAACTGAAGTTTAATTTTATGCAACTGCCGAATTAGTTCATTCCGCTGTAAATTGAAGAGGCTACATTGCCAAACAGTATGATTGATATTCTAGGACCTTCCAGGAAGGTTTTAATAAAAATTTCCTCTGTAACATTTTTCTGTAATTTTCCGAACCCACGCGTACCGTAAACAGCTTCCATGTAACTACCATTTTAGCACATAAGAAAATAACTTCGCGTTCTACCAGGAGGTTCAATTAGGTCGGCTCAAGCCGCACACATGGATGTGGCAGACACAACGGCATAAATTCGCGTTTTCCGGCGGGGATGCGCCGGGTCTCGGCCCGCGTCGATCCAATTTGCGCGATAAGTATCCAGCAGAAGGAAAACTCAAGGGGGCAAGGGGGCAAGGGAGCTAGTGGATGTAATTTGAAGCGGCGGGCATGAGGGTGCTCGTGTTCCTTTCGCTTCCTTTCCATTCTCTTTTCCTTTTTCCCTAATTCGACGCAGCGCGAGCAGCGGCTGCGGAATGAAAAGCGCCTCTTTGTGCGTCGCGTGCACACGCGGCCGCTTTCCTAAAGCCGGCCGTGTGTGCTCGAGCACTGGAAAATCTCGAGCCTTTTTGGGAAACGGCTAATCTGTCGACGGGAATCGGATCGACGCACTCGAACCGAGCAAAGTTGCCCGCGAGCACCGGGCAACCAGATGGTCAGCCCTGTCGTTCCCTTTTTCAACGGGCTTTTTTCGGGTCTCTTTTATTTTCTGATGGATTCAATGACTGCCAATCAAAATTTCATCCACGAACGCTTTGTATCATCAAACCTTTCTAACACTAGATCGCCTAAGGAAGTCATTTTGACTGCTTTTCAATTTCAATTAGAAAAACAATTGTGTATATAATGACACAGCTTCTTAGAATTTTGTGACTTTTTGTACAACATATAAATGCGTTTATTAATCATTGTAGTTGCCTCTCCCCCTCATTCATTTTCGGTATATGTATGTGTTATAGCTGTGTTGCCCAAAAGCAGTCGTTTTGATTACTTGGGAAATTTTAAATAATCAAATGACTTTTATTATTGAATTGAGTAAATTTCTTATATGACCAGATCGGCTCCGAATTCGCATAACAGTATATATATTTTTTTATTACAGTCACTTGTACGTAACTTGTTATTCGAATCTTTATGCCAGGCCTGCCCACGCACATCATTCCCCTTAAACGCGCGATAACGTAGTTCAGGGGAGGAAGATCACTGATTGTAGGATCACTTACTGTAATAGGTACGCTTTGATAGAGTGGAGGACCGCGAACTCAGTAATAACTTGTTGTATGATTGTAAATAATATAAGAAATATTAAAAATTAATTTTAAACAAATTTCTTTACACATTAGTTATTCTTTCACAATGCAGTCATTTTGACTGCTTTGAGGCAATATAGGTATATACTAAGTTTCAGTCTTTCTAGTGTTAACAAATTAGAATAGATGCATAACAGTAACGTGGAAGTTAGAGCGAAGATAATGACGAACACAAATCGACGAAGTGTTACTTCGATCGCGTTCAACGTTCTGTACATATTGCGTGGCATTGTGCGTTATGGGGGTTCTACGCCACCCTCTAGCTCTCGCTCTTAATCTCCGAGGCCCAAACAATGGTCCTAATGATCGAAAAACGTCGCGGGCCATTCCCGGCTGGCTGAAATCCAAGGGTAAACAGCTGCACCAACGAAAGGGAGCCTTCCTATTTTTACGTCAGCGTGGTTTCCACACCGTTTTTACGGCCGATCGATCGAACTGATCGGGGTTAGCTGCACACCCTGGCAAGCGATCGTGGCACCACGGGTTTTCCAGCGATCGCGCTTTCGTGTATTGTGCACGCGGCGAACAATCGGCGACATCGTCCGATGGCTCGAACGAAAGTCTGCTTGTGTAGAACGGTTGGAACGGTTCTAGCAATCCGCTATTGTGCGACCTGTTAATCCCTTGCACACTGATAATGCTTTACTGTGTATGTTCCTGGTATAAAAATATTTGTAGTGTTCGTAGATTATGGAAGAAAAACAGGAGGAATATTTTGTTGCTTCGTAGTTATTGACTTGGAGACTTGTACGGGTGCAATATATTATTTTATTCACTCTATATGGTTTTAGCATCCAAGGAAACTTAATTTCCTCGCCGAATGTCAGAATCAGGACAATTTCCAACAAAATTTGAGAATGTACGAAGTTTAAGGGTCAAACTGAACCCTTTCGCTATCAACGACTTCTATCATTCGCAAGAGAGGCGAACAGCTAGGCGTACTCACCTCAAAGAATTCCCGCGGGTCTCCAAGGAATCGTCGGAGCCCGTTGCACTTTAATTACCATTTCCAGGGATAAGATCGACCGGTTGACATTTGCAGGCAGTCGGTGTGTACACTCGCGTGTCGATCGTCTCGAAGGAAGACAGAGGAGTCGTTGTCGGCAGCGAAACACCGACTAATATCGTCGGTCGGTCGCGGAAGAGTAAAATGGTACCTGCCAGTACGCGGGAGGCGGGATCGCGTGCAATGTCAGTTGCTCGGATATATTCCGTGCGTCCCGCGACAATAGGGAGCCAACGAGCAGGCCCACCTCAAAGACACGATCGGCCAATGTAACGTCGGGTTCAGTCGGTGCCTGGTCTCTTGACCTGCTTGCTCGACGGCCACCATTGGCAATTTTTCGCCGTTTATAACCACCCACAACCCATTCCGCCCACATCTGTCTCTTCTTTCCTTGTATTTTCTGCGGCTGAAATATGAGCCGAGTTTCATATCGCGAGCGTTGCCAGCTCGCTCGATTCCAAGGAACCGAGTCCTCCTCGCGTTAACCATCCTCGTGTTCTGCCGTTCTCTGCAGAAATGGCTGCCCCGGATGGCCCATCGGACTTCCGGTTGGAGTACATCGGGGCTTTCGTGCAAAAGTCGCTGAAACTGAAGCCGGAAAAATGGGGCAGACTCCTGCTCACCGAGGAGTACCGAAACGCCGTGATGGACTTCTTGGATAATCCGTTGCCCGCGGCAATTTTCGTCGTACTGACGCCCAACGCGCAACTTGTCGCCTCCTCCTCGTTCCCCATACCCTGCCAGAGGACTAAGGGTGAGTCCTGAATTGTTTTCGGTATTTTTCTGGACAAACTTCGGTCGGTGCAGAAGAAGAATATAGTGTATGTAACAGTCGAGGTCGAGTTGAAGCTTTTTGAAAAAAATGATTGCAACATTGAAAATGAGAATTATATAGCACATACAGTGAAGAAGGGTCTATTGTACCTAGCTACTGATTGCTCGAAATTGAATTCAGGTATCTATGCGGTGAAGATCAAGCAGATACCGCTACCACGGGAGAAAGAGGCTTGCGCGTCGATGTTGATCGTCGGCGATTTATCCTCCCGTATCGTGGATCAACTAGCTACTCTGGTCGACAATGTGTTCGCTCCTCTTCTGAGGAAGCCGGAGAACCACAAGGATTTGCCTGATGTGGCAGTGCAGGACATCTGCAGACACGTTCATGCTCTTCGAGGCACCCTGTACCAAGTAATTAGAATTTGAAAAAGATCCTGTGATACCAACTGTAGATTTCTAGAGGTTGATCTGGAACAGATTGGTGTCCATCAGTTTTGTAAAGGGTCGATCTTTACTGTCACAGGTGAAAGGACAGGTGAACGGTAGAACGGTCCTCCCAATGCCAGCTGGAATGGAGAAGGTGACCGAGGTGGAGAAAATGGTCAGAGCAGAAGGGCCTCAGGCGGTCGATCTCTACTTGAAGAGTGCGATCGAGGGTGTTGTGATAAAGTGGGCCTATTTGGTGAACGACGTTGTTACTCAGGAATCGGGTGCGGCCTTCGAAAATAACCAGAATCCTACTCCTGACGTTGAGCTCGAGTACTGGTCGGCTAGATTAGCGAATTTGAGGTAGATTGGGTCCAGAGTTAATCGAATAACATTGCAAGTGATTGTATCACATTTTCTCAAATTGTTATATACCATGTTCCGTCCCATGTGCCATCTAAATACTGTGGTGCCCAAGGTAGTTCGGAACCCACCTTTATTCTAAACTGTAGGTCCCGTCGCGAAATAATTCTCACGTAAGAATTCAAAAAAGCGACGTTAATAATAAAAAAAATTGTTATATACCATGTTCCCAGATACATCTACGACCAGTTGCAAGAGGACCGAGTGAAGAGGATGGCGAGCATCCTGGAGCTTACAGAGAGTGCATACTACCCTTGTTTCCACACCCTGTTCGAGAACGTGGTGTCCTCGATGGCAGAAGCAAAAGAGATGTCTCTGTACTTGTCCCCTCTGTCCAGGTGTTTCAAGGCGGTCGAGGAGGTGGATTTCTCGGAGGCCAAACCATTAATGGCCACCCTGATACACACGGTCGGATTAGCTTGGTCCAAATCCAGCCACTATCAGAGCTCGTCCAAGGTGATCATCATGTTCCGACAGATTTGCAACCTGTTGATACAGGAGGCTCGTCGATTCCTCGACCCGTCGTCTATCTTCCAGAGCGACGTGGATGAGGCATTACAGCGCGTTCAGATATCGAGAGGTTGGCTGACGACAATTCGACGATGACCTCGACTATAAAATCAGTTTCTCAGTTTTCTTAACCCTCATCCACACTACGTGGTACCCGGGTACCTATTTCAAATTCATTCACATAATATTC
>CM052332.1:15031244-15061947 GCA_028455615.1 Lasioglossum zephyrum | reverse complement strand
TATAAAAATTACCCGTGTGGATGAGGGTTAATTTGCAACAACATAAATAGAACCTTGAAAACGAACAAAATCAATAGAAGATTGATCTAAACGATATTTAAACGGTTTCATAGGGGTTCTTGAAGAGTTCCGATGTCAGTTCGAGCTAAGAAAAGACATGCCAGCGATGAAACCGCATGCTCCGCCCTGGAATTTTAACTGTAGTGCAGTGTTCGGACGTTTGGATGCATTTTTAAAGCGACTGGCTGATATAGAGTGGTTGTTTAATACTGTCATGGAGTTCTCCAAGCTGGAGAAGATAGAAATCGGTGGAATACTAGGTCGATCCCTCAGCAGTAGGATCATCAATGTTTATAAGGAGTTCCAGCAACTCTTCGTCTCGTTCACTGTGAGAGCCAACGATGCTTTGGAACCTGACGACGAGTCCTTTGCTATTGACTGTCAGAAATTTAATGAAGCGATCAACGATTTGGACAGCAAGCTCGCTGCCATTCTCTGTCAAGCTTTTGATGATTGTGGAAATTTGGAGAGCATTTTCAAGGTATTGAGTCAGTGCAAAAGTTCGTGTCCGATTTCTTGTTATATTTTTATACGTAATCGGGTTCGAACCTTTCCACGTTCGACTGCTCTCCGTTAGTAATTGATCGAGATTACAGAAGTTAATTCCAGGTGGTTGATTCTTTTTTGTAACCCCATCCTTCCAGCTGATAAATATCGCCGGCTCCGTGCTCGACAGGCCAGTGATAAGCAAGCAATTCACGGACCGCTACACCAGGATTTTAGATCTGCTAAATGTCGAGCTGACGGTGGTCGAAGTGCTGTTCAATCGCGGCACCAGAGGCGCGCTAATTAATCTTCCGCCGCTGGCGGCGGCTCTCACGTTCACCAGCATGCTGCGGCAACGCATTGACCTGCCAGTTCAATCTTTCAAGGCTATTCAACACCCGTGAGTGACTCCCATCGAGATTCAGGACCTGTAAGAAGCACGACGGGGTGTGGAGATCGCTTTTGAAGTGACATTAAGTGTACAAAGTCGCGACACACACTTACTAATCCGAATCTTGGAACTTACTTTTCTCATTTTTACGACGTTCGTTGGTACTACACTCTGCAACTCTCAAAATTAGAATACTATTCCAAAAGCAATTTCATGATGCTCGAACTATTCCTGCCAGCATTCCCGATTCTACAAACTAACCAAACTACCCTCTTCTTCAGCATGGTAACAAGCGAGGAGGGCCAGAGCATAGAACGTCGCTACGAGAGACTGATTAGGATCTTCAGCGAGAAGGAGGACGAGCTCTTCACAGAATGGGCCCAAACGGTGCCAGAAACCGTGGAAATCGGCCTAAATCGCAACATCCTAACTCGCGAGAAGGACTCGACGCTCCTCCTGAACTTTGACCAAGAGCTCCTCGCAGTCCTCAAAGAAGTAAATTATCTGAAGCAGATGTCTCGTACGGATATCCCCGACGAGGCAGTAAAGGTTCGACCAAAAAGATTATTCTCGGATGAAACCAAGTTGCTAGTTTTACATTTATTCAATAAACAGTTTATAACTTGTACGAATTTTCCTCAAAGTTATGCTTGCGATAAGATCCAACAAAAACTGCAAAAACGAATCGTCGTTTCAGGTATCGGAGGACGTGGAGACGTTCCGGAAGTTCCGCACGTTGTTGGGCACGACTGTGAATTCGTATAATAATATTCGGAAGACGACCACGCGGGTAGAGTTCCATCTGATCGAGAACGAGATCACAAGGATTGATTCGCTGGTGTCCCGCGGTGAGAACGAGCTGTGTTGGAGGTCCGCGGGCGTTCTGGAATACATCGTGGAGCTTGGCGAGCTGGTGGAGGGTCTCTGGAGGCGGATCAAGTCTGCCCAGACGAACGTCGGCAAGATCAAAGCGATCCTGGAGCCCTGGACCAGGACGCCGTTGATCGAGAGGAAGGACCGGCGCAAGGACGCTTTATTGTCGTTCGAAGAACAGCCGGAAAAAGTATCGAAACTGTACGGAGAGATTGAGAAAGCCGCCGAGCAAATCCACTCGTTGGTGAAAGAGAATAGGACGCTTTTCCAAGTCTGTGAGGAGATCGAGGAGCCATGGCGCAGATACGTCGAGTACGTCGACGACATTGTTGTGGAGTCCCTTCGGAGGGCTTTGGGCTGCTCGTTAGGTTTCTATCATTGACTTTCTCTCTCTCGTTGATGGACGGTCTTCCTACTTCGTCTACGAAGCTTTTTTTCTATGTTCGTTAGGGTACTTGGTCGAGAACATGGATTCCGTCGGAGAAGGAGAGCCTTTGCTCGAAGCGAAACTCGAGCTCAGGGAGCCTGATCTTTATTATGTCCCTTCACTGGAGCCCGACGATCCCGACGGACTCGATCAATTGATCCTCCGTTTGCTGGACGATATCATTGGAATGGCTGCACTGCTGCCGAGATTGAAGGAAGACTCTCCCGGCTATGCACAGGAGCTGGAGGAGGACCCAGACATCAAAGGGATGAAGAACGAAATTTTGAATAACGTGGCCACTGCTGTCGAGGACGCTACCGAGTTCTGCAGCAATTTCGAAGGTCATTAGTCTTTGGTTTGCTCGAACCGAGAGGTTCTGATACAGTGCTGTCGCTGGGCAGACGATTTTTATGCAAAAATATATATTTTCATCGACTAATTTGTAGAAATTGTGAACGAAGAAAAATTTGTTCCGTTTACTAAAGGTCCGATTAGATTGAAATGAAGCTCATTGTAAGTTCAAATAGTAATTTTATCAAGACAGAGAATACTGTAAATGATTGATGGGATGAAGGAGTTAAGGATCTAGCAATGTCGAGTCGAGGATCGTCGAAAACGGTCGTCTACCGTTAATCACGGAACCGTTACCGGCGTTTACCATTCGATCCCCGGTGATCCTTCGTCGTTTTCTTTTATCAGGGTACGCCTATCTCTGGTTGGACGACAGGGACATGGTGATGCAACAGTTCCTCGAGTATAGCCGACAATTGACGATAGAGGAAATGGAGATGGTGACCGTCCAGGATCCCAAGGGGCCGGCGCGGTCGCCGCCGAAAATGGAGCAATTCCGCGAGCAAATCGACCTTTACGAGGGCCTCTATCTCGAGATCGAGGAAATGGAAGCGTCGAAAGTGTTTTGCGGCTGGTTCAGGGTAGACCTGAGACCCTTTAGACAGTCGGTGCTAAACATGGTCTGCAAATGGTCGAGCATGTTCAAGAGACATCTGGTCGACCGCGTCACCAGCAGTCTCTCGGATTTGGGGTCGTTCATCAGGTGTTTCCTCTACGACACTAAAAATACACTTCCTACTAGATTTATGCATCTTCATCGAACTAGCGAGAACCTAACTAAAATACATATAATATGGTTCCTTTCTTAAGCAAAAAATACAAGGTTGATTAGTCTAAAAATATAGAGAATCAACAATTAAATGTTTGTGCTTCCCTATATTATCTCAGCACAAGGTTTGTATAGCACTTGTGTTCGTAGATTTTTATAATTAAAGGTTTTTTTTATTTGTTCGTTTACTCACGAATTATCAAAATCAATTATCAATTAATTGTGCGTTTAACTGTCACTCTGTATGTCACACTTTTCTAAATTATCTAGTCCCGCCCTCTCTCGAGCATATATGACTCATCGAGCTGTACACAAAGCTTACATACATCTTTTCTAATCACTTTTTCTAATACAACATCTACAGAAATAAAAAGAAATTCTATTAAATTCAAATTCTTCACTCTGGAGAAAATTTTTGGAATTCTGTTTCTTTTCTAAGGAGAGGTACCTTACTTCCATTGTCCAATGTGACTTTCTATAAAATTTCTGCAGCTTCCAAAGAGATTTTGCTGAAATGCTAAGGAGGTATAAAACGTTTAACTATAACCCTCGATGGAATGCGAAACATTTTCGGTTCTCAGCAGAACCCTCCCCATGCTTGACGCAATACGATGTTTGATTCGCCGCTACGGTTATTTCAGATTATCACGCGACGAACGACAGACAATAATAAGAATATGAAATCCTTAGGAGAGCAGACGAGGGTCTGCTCCAGCCAATCCAGCCGGGTGACTATATCGGCCTAGTCAGCGTGATGGGCTATCTTCTGCAAGTGAAAGAGAGACAGCCGACCACCGACGAGATGTTCCAGCCACTCGAGGAGACGATCGAGCTGCTCAAATTTTACGACCAGGATATTCCGGAGGAGGTGAATGTCCTTTTGCAGGAGCTGCCGGAACAGTGGGCCAACACGAAAAAGCTCGCCCTCATGATGAAGCAGCAAGTGGCCCCGTTGCAGGCTGGTACGCTCGTAAATCTCAGGAAATTTCCCTTAACACCTTGTCATTCGAATCGATTGCCTCCCGTTTCTGTATGCTCAAAGTTTCACGATATTTTTCCATTACGCACCCGATACAGAGCAACAAAATTAGCTTGATTGGTTCACTTGAACGTCGACTGTAGACATGTATGCATAACAGGTGAAGTGTCCAGGATCAGAGGACGAATCGCCGCATTCGATACAACTATAACACACTACCGCGAGGCTTTTCGTCGTTACACATTCTTCAAATACGAATGCCGTAACCCTTACGAGCTCCTGGACGAGGGTCACAGGGAGATCCTGATGCTGGAGACGCAGATGAAGGACATCCAAGAGTCTGCATCACTGTTCGAAGTGATCGTACCAGAGTTTAAAGTCCTCAGACAATGTAGAAAAGAGCTAAGGATGCTGAAGCAGCTCTGGGACTACGTGAACATAGTGCGGAGCAGCATCGAGGGTTGGAAGACGACGCCATGGAGGAAGATCGACGTGGAGAACATGGATATTGAGTGCAAGAAGTTTGCCAAGGAGATTAGGGGTTAGTAGTTCAACTTTAAATTCGCATCAACGAAGAATTCTTTCAAGTTCTGATATTTTAAATCAACCTTACTAGCTTTGGATAAGGAGATGAGGTTGTGGGACACTTACGTGTCACTGGAGGCAACAGTGAAGAACATGTTAACTTCCCTGAGGGCTGTCGGGGAGCTCCAGAACCCTGCCATCCGGGAAAGACACTGGAGACAGCTGATGAACAGTACCAAGGTACTGGCGAGGTTCGAGGGACGGTTCAGAAACGCGAAGAAAATGTTTCGGGAGTACAGATACATATGAAGTTTGTAATATTTTTGTACGAAAGATTTTTGTATTTTTGTATTAGAAAGGTAACTCCGTGTGATTCGAACGGTTTCGGAGATTAGGTACGTGGTTAGGGAAACGGGAGACGATTTTGTATTCACGGGAATACTAGATGTTAGTTGCACAAGCTGTATATACGCTATCGGTGTTGCAGAAGCTGGGCGACATGACTCCAGAAATGACCGTAAGTCCACTGTAAATACGCGCACGATTATGATTTTTATTGTTCGACTCATTGATTATCGTTGTGCATGCTCTGTACGCATCATTCATCCGGCATCGTTAGTTCCAAACTTGTATATATTTTTATTAATAAATTGGTTCTGCGATGAACACGATCATTTAATCACCCACCTGCTTCATCCTCACACGTCATTCTGAAAATATATTCTGTATTATCACTAGACTTCGGGTCCTTATGCAAATGAAACCTAATTGCTACTTTCACAGATGTTTCTACCATTCACTGTGTGCACTAACATCTCATATGCCATTACCACATAGCAACAGAACAGTCACGTATTTTTAACCCTCATACGTTCCTCAGGGTGAAAATCCACCCATTTAATATTTTTACATACTATAAAATGATTGGTGTCTCTTTATCCGTATTGTAAGATGTGTTTCTCTAAAATGTGACGTGATAAATGAAACAAAGTTTATTAGTTTAAAGTGTGAAGCAAAAATGGCTGAGACAGTATCATAGAATCTTTCATGCAACTATTTATAAGAAGCGTACGAGGGTTAATTCAATTAAACCCTCAAACCTAAACCTTTCTAGTTACGAGTTAATTTTGTCTACGAATAAATATTTTATATCTAATACTACGAAGCTTGCAACCGCAATGGAACATCAGAGAACACACTGAATAGCGATTAATGCATTTAGGTTCGATTCGTGATGGACGAATCAACTACTCTGGCAGACCTGTTGGAGCTAAACCTCCACGACTGCGAGGAAGAGGTGAAGAACATCGTGGACAAGGCCGTGAAAGAGATGTCAATGGAACGATACATGCGAGAACTGAACGTTACATGGTCGAAAATGGAGTTTGAAAAAGAAACTCATACTAGAACCGGTGCCACCTTGATCAGAGCAAGCGAGGAGCTAATCGAAACCCTTGAAGAGAACCAAGTACTCGAAGAACCCTCAATCTTCTGTTTAAAACAATTCAATAGAACACAATCTAACATTACAATCTATTCCAGGTCCAACTACAAAATCTCATCACCTCAAAATTCATCGCTCACTTCCTAGGGGAGGTCTCCAGCTGGCAGAAGAAGCTCAGCATCGCAGATCAAGTGACCACAGTCTGGTTCGAAGTTCAAAGAACGTGGATGCATCTAGAAAGCATTTTTACCTCCTCTGAGGATATCCGGAGACAATTACCAGTCGACGCAGAAAGGTTCGACAGGATAGACAAAGAGTTCAAGCTGATGACAGAAGAAATGGCGAAAACACCTAATGTGGTGGAGGCAACTAATAAAGAGGGCCTAGCAGCAGCTTTAGATATCCTGCAGAAGGAGCTGGTACTTTGCGAGAAGGCTCTGGCAGAGTATTTGGAAACGAAGCGTCTAGCTTTCCCTAGGTTCTATTTTGTTTCATCCAGTGACTTGTTGGACATTCTGTCCAACGGGAACCAGCCAGAAGTGGTGGCCAAGCATCTGACGAAATTGTTTGATTCCATGGCTCGATTGAAGTTCGATGATTCGGCTGATAAGGTGCCCAGTCGAGTACTGGGTAAGTTAATTCCAAAATGCAAGAGTTTTTAAATGATTGGTTTAGCTATGAATTATATGTAGATTTCTGGAACATAACGTGTTTGTTCCTGTTCAAAGGTATGTTCGCCAAAGACGGCGAGTATGTGGAGTTCGCGAATTGCGAAATGACGTGCGAGGGGGCCGTAGAGGCATGGTTAAATGGCCTCCAGAGAGCCATGAGGGTGACCATAAGACACTACTTCAGCGAGGCAGTGGTCGCTTACGAGGAGAAACCGCGAGAACAATGGCTGTTCGACTACCCAGCTCAGGTGTCGCTCTGCGGCACGCAAATCTGGTGGACTACCGAGGTGAACATCGCGTTTTCCAGACTAGAAGAGGGCTACGACAACTCGCTGAAAGACTACCTGAAGAAACAGATCTCGCAGTTGAGCATCCTAATCACGCTGCTGATCGGAGAGCTGACGAAACAGGAAAGACAGAAGGTGATGACGATCTGTACGATCGACGTGCATTCAAGGGACGTCGTCGCGAAGCTGGTCCAGTCGAAGGTGGAGACCTCGCAAGCTTTCCAATGGCAGAGCCAACTGCGACACCGGTGGGACGAGAAGGAGAAGGATTGCTTCGCTAATATTTGCGACGCCCAGTTCAAATACTCGCACGAGTACCTGGGAAACACTCCCAGGTTAGCGTCATAAGTCCTGGCACATTGGGGTCATTTGTTGAAGCTTCTATAGAAATCGGTTGTTATCGCCGTAAGGCATTGTTGTAATTTTATTTTCTCTCTGCGGATCTTTATGCAAAATTGAAGTTCCCTTTCTCCTTCAGGTTGGTAATAACGCCCCTGACAGATAGATGCTACATCACCCTAACGCAATCCCTCCACCTAATCATGGGCGGGGGCCCAGCAGGTCCCGCGGGCACCGGGAAGACAGAGACCACAAAAGACTTGGGCAGAGCATTGGGCATAATGGTCTACGTGTTCAACTGTTCAGAGCAAATGGACTACAAGTCCTGCGGCAACATCTACAAGGGTCTAGCGCAAACTGGAGCATGGGGATGCTTCGACGAGTTCAACAGAATTACTGTAGAAGTCCTATCAGTAGTAGCAGTCCAAGTAAAATCGATTCAGGATGCAATCAGAGACAAAAAAGAGAAGTTCAATTTTATGGGAGAGATGATTAGCCTGGAACCTACTGTAGGCATTTTTATCACTATGAATCCTGGCTATGCTGGTCGCACGGAGCTTCCAGAGAATTTGAAAGCCTTGTTCAGACCTTGCGCTATGGTGGTACCTGATTTCGAGTTGATCTGCGAGATTATGCTCGTGGCAGAGGGCTTCCAAGATGCTAGGGTCCTTGCTAGGAAGTTCATCACGTTGTATACTCTGTGCAAGGAGCTTCTGTCGAAGCAGGATCACTATGATTGGGGTTTGAGAGCTATAAAATCCGTGCTCGTGGTCGCTGGGAGCTTGAAAAGGGGAGATCCTGGCAGACCTGAAGAAGAGGTGCTGATGAGAGCTTTGAGGGACTTCAACATACCTAAAGTGGTGTCCGACGATCTACCTGTATTCATGGGATTGATAGCAGACTTGTTCCCAGCATTAGATGTTCCAAGAAAGAGGGACGCAGAGTTTGAGAAGATGGTGAAGCAAGCTGCAGCTGACTTACAACTTCAGCCAGAGGATGGGTTCATTTTGAAAGTCGTACAACTCGAAGAATTACTTGAAGTGAGACATTCGGTGTTCATCGTGGGAATCGCTGGCTCTGGCAAGACCCAGGTCTGGAAAACCCTCTTCAGGACCTATCAGAACATGAAGAGGAAGCCTGTGTACAACGATCTAAACCCAAAAGCTGTTACCAATGACGAACTCTTCGGAATTATCAATCCAGCGACCAGGGAGTGGAAGGATGGCTTGTTCTCCGTGATCATGAGAGAGCAGGCGAATTTAGGAGGCGAGAATCCTAAATGGATCGTCTTGGATGGCGACATAGATCCCATGTGGATCGAGTCTCTGAACACCGTCATGGACGATAACAAGGTTCTGACTCTAGCTAGCAACGAGAGGATTGCTCTGACACCTGTGATGAGACTGCTTTTCGAGATCTCGAATTTAAGGACTGCTACCCCGGCCACGGTGTCTCGTGCTGGGATCCTGTATATTAATCCTCAGGATCTAGGTTGGAACCCTTATGTTACAAGCTGGGTAGAGAAGAGGACATCGCCGATAGAGAAATCGAATCTGGTGATGCTGTTTGATAAGTATATCCCTCCTTGCTTGGATACTTTGAGGACCAGGTTCAAGAAGATCACGCCTATCGCTGACATGGCGCACGTGGAGATGCTGTGCCATTTGTTACATTGTTTGTTGAAGCCTGAGCTGACTAGCACTGATTTCTTAAAAGAGCATTATGAGCTCTACTTTGTGTTTGCTGCGGTGTGGGCTTTCGGATCCTCCATGTTCCAGGATCAAACTGTTGACTACCGAGTGGAGTTCAGTAAATGGTGGGTAAACGAGTTCAAGCAGGTCAGGTTCCCCCAACAAGGCACCGTTTTCGATTACTATATCGACGCTGAGACGAAAAGCTTCACTTTCTGGACTGAACGCTTGCCTAAGTTCGAGTTGGACTCCGAAATGCCTCTGCAAGCAGTTCTGGTTTACACATCGGAGTGCATCAGGATCAAGTATTTCTTAGACTTGTTGATGGTGGAGAAGCACCCGGTGATGTTAGTAGGCACTGCTGGCTGTGGCAAGACTGTGCTGGTTGCTGAGAAGCTACTGCATTTGACTGAGAACTATGCAGTATCCAATGTACCTTTCAATTTTTATACTACTTCCGAGATGCTGCAGAAAATCCTGGAGAAGTCGCTGGAGAAGAAAGCTGGCAGGAATTATGGTCCACCTGGGAACAAGACTCTAGTTTATTTTATAGACGATATGAACATGCCTGAGGTGGATGCTTATGGGACTGTCCAACCACATACTCTGATTAGGCAGCATTTGGATTATGGTCATTGGTATGACAGGACCAAGCTAACGCTAAAGGATATTCATAATTGCCAGTACATCAGTTGTATGAACCCTACCGCAGGATCTTTCACTATAAACCCAAGGTTGCAGAGACACTTCTCCGTGTTTGCTGTTAGTTTCCCGAACACTGATTCATTGACCACGATCTATGCCTCCATTTTGTCGCAGCATCTGTCCAACATCGAGCATAGGTAGTTATCATCATTTATGAACTGCGGCTTTTATACATTTACCACTGAAACGAGTGAAACAATTTAAAACGTAATGATACTTTAGGTTCCCTCACGCGGTCACCGAACTATGCAACAATATAGTGCAAGCCTCCATTCAATTGCATCATCGCTGCGCTCAGATGTTTCTTCCAACAGCAGTGAAGTTCCACTACATCTTCAATCTCAGGGATCTATCGAATTGTTTCCAAGGATTACTATTCAGCGGCAACGAATGTTTACCATCCTCTTTAGATCTAATTAGACTCTGGCTTCACGAGACTCAGCGCGTTTACGGGGACAAATTAACCGACGAGAAAGACATCGAGAGCTTCACGAAGTTACAGTTGGACATCCTGAAGAAGAACGTGGAAGAAGTCGACGAGGGATCTGTGCTAGAGAAACCGAACATCTACTGCCACTTTGCAGGTCATTTTACCATCCCCTAAACTTTCGTACTGTCTCTCTTAACCCTTCAATGTATGATTTTTTTGATTGGGATGAAAAAATTGAAAGAGGGTCAGTTTTTATGTTTCATTTAAGGGAAAAATATTGAAAACAATTAAAACAACATTTTCAGAAAAATAAACATAGTTTAGAATAGTAAGAAAATACATTCTTAGTATACTGTGTACCAAATTTGTTAACTGTATTAGATATGATACACTATGCAGCGAAGAATTAATCCGTGTATTTGTTATTGCATCGGAATCCAAGAATCATTGTCTGCAGGCGGAGTCGGCGAACCTAAATACATGCCAGTGAAGGACTGGGCGACACTACATCGATTGCTATCGGAGGCAATGGTCAGCTACAATGATTTAGTAGCTGCGATGAATCTAGTGCTCTTCGAGGACGCTATGATGCACGTCTGCCGCATAAACAGGATCCTGGAATCTCCTAGAGGCAGCGCTCTTCTAGTCGGCGTAGGAGGATCTGGCAAACAAAGTCTGTCTCGACTGGCGGCGTTCATAAGCACGTTGGAGGTCTTCCAAATTCAATTGAAGAAGGGTTATGGAATCACTGATCTCAAGCTAGAGCTCGCTGTTCTTTATAACAAGGCTGGCTTGAAAAACATGGGCCTGGTGTTCCTGATGACTGACGCGCAAGTACCAAACGAACAGTTCCTCGTACTGATCAACGACATGCTAGCTTCTGGCGAGGTGCCAGATCTTTTTGCCGAGGATGAAGTGGAGAATATCATTGCAGGTTCGCTGCTCAGCAATATTATAAGTAGACTACGGATTTTTATGGAAAATAAAATTTTGGTGATTCTGCTCCTGGCAGCGATTTTATTAGCGAGGGTGTTACACCAAATCGGTTTCCATTCTGCTTCTCCTTAAACGTCCTCGAGGAAACTAGCTAGGGTTCAATGTATCCAACAACCCTCTATGATAAACGACCAAGTGTAAAACTCATTCTAAACGTTCACAGGCGTCCGCAACGAGGTGAAAGGTGCCGGGATGCTAGACACCCGCGAGAACTGTTGGAAGTTCTTCATCGACCGGGTGCGCAGGCAGCTTCGAATAGTTCTCTGCTTCTCCCCGGTGGGATCCACTTTAAGGGTTCGCTCGAGGAAATTCCCGGCCATAATAAATTGCACGGCGATAAACTGGTTTCACGAATGGCCGCAAGAAGCTTTGATGTCTGTGTCGAAGAGGTTCCTGCAGGAGTTAGCCGAACTTCCCGAGAGTTATAGGTATTCCGGCGCGTTCTGATGGGAAGGGAAACGCGAATAGTATCTTCGGCCAATGGAAATGATTGTTGAGCCGGACTTTAGAGAATTACGCGTGTTTCGGACAGAGTCTGAGAACAGTCGAAATGCACTTCGATGCAAATCGAATCATTATTATCCTTAACTTTGCCGGACCAATTGTGGTGATGTCTGAGTTCTTTCGCTAACAATTCTGATGAACAAATTCTCTGATGCAGAATCGATCACTGGAATTGATTAGTTTAGTATCTAACAGAAAATTAATTTCCTGATGCAGGGACTCGGCAGCAAGGTTTATGGCACACGCCCACACAAGTGTCAACGCAGCCAGTCGTCACTACTTAGCTAGCGAGCGTCGTTACAACTACACAACTCCAAAGTCCTTCCTCGAACAGATCAGTCTGTACACTCGTTTACTGAAAACAAAGTCCAGCGAGCTTCGAGCTCGAGTTGCCAGATTGGAGAACGGTTTGGAGAAGCTCAGGTCCACTGCTGTGCAAGTGGACAAACTAAAAGAGAAGTTGGCAGTGCAGGAAGTGGAGCTGCAACAGAAGAATGAAGCTGCCGATACGTTGATCACGATCGTTGGCGTGGAGACTGACAAAGTGCAGAAGGAGAAGGCTATAGGTACCCTACTGCCCTCTGGGAATTCGTGTCTATCTAAAATTCCATTGATGTAATTGAACTTCTACTTGTATACAGCTGATGAGGAGGAATCAAAGGTGGCAATAATCGCGGAAGAAGTGTCCAAGAAGCAAAAGGACTGCGAAGCGGACCTGTTGAAAGCGGAGCCAGCTCTGCTAGCGGCTCAGGAAGCTCTGAACACGCTGAATAAAGCAAACCTAACCGAATTAAAATCGTTCGGCTCGCCCCCAGGTGCTGTGACCAACGTGACAGCGGCTGTGATGGTCCTGCTGGCTCCAGCAGGCAAAGTGCCCAAAGATCGCAGCTGGAAGGCTGCCAAGGTGAAATGAGGTCAATGAAAGACAATACAAGGTTACCGGAAACATTCTTCTACCCTTCTAGATCGTGATGGCGAAGGTCGACACGTTCTTGGACTCCCTAATCAATTACGATAAGGAGAACATCCATCCGGAAGTGATAAAGGCCATTCAACCATACCTGAAGGACTCCGAGTTTGAGCCTGAGTTCGTCCGGTCAAAATCAGCGGCGGCGGCGGGTCTCTGTGCCTGGGTCATCAACATCATCAAGTTCTACGAGGTATTCTGCGACGTCGAGCCTAAACGGAAGGCCCTGGCGCATGCGAATGCTGAACTGGCTGCTGCTCAAGACAAGCTAGGCGTGATCAAGCGAAAAGTTGTTGTATGTAATAATTTCTTTAGCTGAACAAAATATTGTTTCAATAGTCTGACCATTATTTGTGGGTTGCAGTCTCTCGAGGAACAATTGGCGAAGTTGACCGCAGACTTCGAGCAAGCCACAGCTGAGAAACTGAAGTGTCAGCAGGAGGCGGACGCTACCAATGCAACTATTGCACTCGCCAACAGGCTGGTAGGTGGTTTAGCCTCGGAGAACGTGCGCTGGGCGGACTCTGTTGCAAAGTAAGTTTCAAGGAGTTCAACAACTCTCTTAAAGTTCAATTGGAAAGTCAAGTGAAACGTTAAATGATTCTTCAAGTTTCATGCAGCAAGCCTCAACGCTGCCAGGCGACGTGCTGCTGGTGACAGCGTTCATATCGTACGTCGGCTGCTTCACGAAGCAGTTCCGTCTAGATTTACAACAGAAGCAATGGTTGCCATTCCTAAGAGCCATCGAGCCCTCGGTTCCCATCACAGAAGGTCTGGACCCGCTATCTTTGCTAACAGACGACACTCAGATTGCCAAATGGAACAACGAGGGTCTACCAAACGATATGATGTCTACAGAGAACGCTACCATTCTGACAAACTCGGATCGTTGGCCCTTGATGATCGATCCTCAGGTAGACGCGTCACTCTAGGCACAATCTTCGCATAATTGTTTCTGAAACTGTCAACTTTCTCAGCTCCAAGGCATTAAATGGATCAAGCAGAAGTACGGAGAGGAACTGAGGGTCATCAGGCTTGGGCAGAAGGGTTGCCTGGATGTCATCGAGCAGTCCTTGGCATCGGGATCGACCGTACTAGTCGAGAACATCGGGGAAACGGTGGATCCGGTGCTGGATCCTCTGCTGGGCAGAAACTTGATTAAGAAGGGTCGCGCGATTAAGATCGGTGACAAGGAGGTCGAGTACAACCCGTTGTTCAGGTTGATGTTGCACACAAAGCTGGCTAATCCACATTACAAGCCCGAGATGCAGGCGCAAACTACTCTGATCAATTTCACGGTGACGAGGGACGGTCTTGAGGACCAACTTCTGGCGGAAGTGGTAAAGGCCGAGAGACCGGATCTTGAGGAGCTGAAGGCAGAGCTCACCAGACAGCAGAACGACTTCAAGATCACGTTGAACAGCTTGGAGGACTCGCTGCTGTCGAGGTACGGGTGGAAGGAAATATTCTTGATCTTTATTATGTAACGAAGAAGGCTCCTGTCATATTAATTTATAGAAATTATTGATGAAAAATTGTGAACCTGGTGTGAAATTTGATCGGCTATTGTAGATTGAGTATTAACAACGACAAACCTTGTCGAAGTATGGGTGGAAGGAAATATTCTTGATCTTTATTATGTAACGAAGAAGGCTCCGTCATATTAATTGATAGGAATTATTGATGAAAAAATGTGAAACTGGTGTGAAATTTGATCGGCTATTGTAGGTTTAGTATTAACAACGACAAACCTTGTCAGAGACGGCTGGAGTCTTCTCGGTTTCTCGATATTTCCCGTGCATTCGCTATCTGTGATCGTTTCCCAATGACGAGCTGACAATCGTCCGCAGACTTTCATCGGCTGGGAGCAACGTGTTAGGGGATACGTCACTAGTGGAGAATCTCGAGACGACGAAGAGGACCGCGGCGGAAATCGAGTCGAAGGTGACGGAAGCCCGCGGGACCAGCAAAGAGATCGACGCTGCTCGAGAACTGTATCGACCAGCGGCAGCCAGAGCTTCTCTGCTCTACTTTATCTTGAACGATCTGAACACCATCAACCCGATCTATCAGTTCTCGCTGAAGGCCTTCAGCGTCGTCTTCCAGAACGCAATCTCGAAGGCGGACCCGGCGCCGGACGTGTCCGGCAGAGTGAAGAATCTGATCGAGTGTATCACCTATTCGGTGTTCATGTACACGAGCAGAGGACTGTTCGAGTGCGACAAGCTGATTTTTGCCTCGCAGATGGCCTTCCAGATATTGCTAGCAAGGAACGAGGTGACTGCTGGCGAGCTGGATTTTCTTCTACGGTTCCCCATCACGCCCCATGTGACTTCGCCCGTCGACTTTCTCACTAACACCAGCTGGGGAGGAATCAGGAGTCTCGCTAGTCGAGAAGAGTTTCGGTCAGCTGAGTTCATTGCTTGAAGAATTCTTCTTGTTTCAACATTTCACGTGCAGCAATCTAATAATATCATTTTGATATCGTTTTCCCGCACAGCAATTTAGACAGGGACATAGAGAGCTCTGCAAAACGTTGGAAGAAGCTAATAGAATGCGAGTGCCCTGAACGAGAAAAGTTTCCTCAGGAGTGGAAGAACAAGACGACGATCCAGCGTCTGTGCATGCTGAGAGCTCTGCGACCTGATAGGATGACATATGCAATCGCAGCGTTTATCGAGGAAAAACTAGGTCCTAGATATATCGAAGGGAGAACAGTCGAATTTGCGAAATCATTCGAAGAGACCGGTCCATCAACCCCGATTTTCTTCATCCTTTCCCCTGGAGTGAATCCTCTGAAGGTCGAAAAAATCTTCTATCTCCCCACAAGATCATCCCATGATTATCCTCCAGATTTTTCTGTAGATTCATCTGCTTGCAGGACGTGGAAGACTTGGGTCGTCGTTTAGGGTACAGCCTGGACAACCAGAATTTCCACAACGTATCCTTAGGCCAGGGTCAAGAGACGGTAGCGGAGCAGGCGATGGACGAGGCGGCTAAGAACGGTCACTGGGTCGTCCTGCAGAACATTCATTTAGTAAAGAAGTGGCTGCCATTGTTGGAAAAGAAGCTGGAAATAGCCGCGGACGGTTCCCACCCCGAGTATAGGGTGTTCATGAGCGCGGAGCCGGCCAGCACGCCCGCGGGACACATCATCCCCCAAGTAAAAGCCTCTCTTTGTACTCTGACACCCTCTAACTAAGGTGAAGTAGTCGAGACGCTCAAACGAGACGAATTAGGGGATCCTGGAGTCGTCCATTAAGATCACGAACGAGCCACCGACGGGGATGCAGGCGAACCTCCACAAAGCCTTGGACAACTTCAGCCAGGAGACCCTTGAAATGTGCAGCAAGGAGGCCGAGTTCAAGGCGATCCTGTTCTCACTCTGCTATTTCCATGCGGTCGTCGCCGAACGACGAAAGTTCGGCCCGCAGGGCTGGAACAAAATCTACCCCTTCAACGTCGGGGACCTGCACATCAGCGTCAGCGTGCTCTATAATTACCTGGAGGCCTCCTCCAAGGTGCCCTGGGAGGACTTGAGGTGAGCGTTCACGTTACACAATCTTGCTGGCGTTGATGATCCTTAATCCCCAGGGTGAACTAAGACGAAAAATTTCATTAAAGCATATGTGCATCAGAAATAATTATAGGATCTGTATTCGTTAAGGTACTTGTTTGGAGAGATCATGTACGGAGGACACATCACAGATGACTGGGACAGAAGACTCTGCGTTTCCTACCTCGAGGAATTGATGCAGCCTGATCTAGTGGACGGGGAACTTCAGTTAGCGCCAGGTGAAGCACTTGAGCGATCGATTAAGATAGCTTTTGGTTCGGATTAGGGTCGGGAAATATCGGTTTCTTTTTTCAAGGATTTCCCGCACCTCCTAATACCGATCTCATCGGCTACCACGCGTACATCGATGAAGCCATGCCTCCGGAGTCCCCTTATCTTTATGGTCTACATCCTAACGCAGAAATAGGCTTCTTGACGATGACTGCGGAGAATCTCTTCAAGACCGTCTTCGAGATGCAGCCTAGAGATTCTGGGAGCTCTGGTGGACAAACTGTAACTCGGGAAGAGAAGGTAGAAACCACTGCTTACTAATCAGTATACTACATTTGCAGTTATATCAAAACTGAGTAGATGAAATATGAAATAGTGATCCTAGTAATCGGTCTGGAGCAAAGTTGGCATTCAATTAAAAGAAAGATTCTTTTCATAATCCAATTGTAATGTGGATGAGGATCAAGATAGTTAATTAAACGATCGTCCAGGTGAAGCAAATATTGGATGAAATAATGGAGAAGCTGCCAGACGAGTTCAATATGACGGAGATCATGGGCAAGGTAGAGGAAAGGACGCCGTACGTGATCGTAGCGTTCCAGGAATGCGAGAGAATGAACTATTTGACGATAGAAATCAAACGATCGCTTCGCGAGCTGGATTTAGGTTTGAAGGGTGAGCTGACCATCACGTCGGACATGGAGGACCTGGAGAACGCGTTGTTCCTCGATCAAGTGCCTCCTGTGTGGGCCCAGAGGGCTTATCCTTCTCTACTGGGCCTGGCCGGTTGGTTCGTGGACTTGTTGCTGAGGATCAGGGAGCTGGAGACCTGGTCCACGGATTTTGTCGTAAGATACACCATCGTAGACACTGTAAATGGAATCATGCTGAAGAGCCTCACCTAGAATCTCGTTTCAGCTACCAGCATCGGTTTGGCTAGCGGGATTCTTCAATCCCCAATCCCTTCTGACAGCCATTATGCAATCCACAGCCAGGAGACAAGAGCTACCCCTCGACAAGATGTGTCTGCAATGCGACGTGACGAAGAAGAACAAAGAAGAATTCACGTAAGCGACGAGAAAGAGAATGATTTGGTAACCTATATCTGATCTAACTGTTTTCTGTGTTAGCTCGGCACCAAGAGACGGTGCATACATTCACGGAATTTTCATGGAAGGCGCCAGATGGGATGTTCAAACAGGAATCATCGTGGACTCGAAGGCGAAAGAACTGTTCCCTGGGATGCCTGTGATCAATGTCCGAGCAATCACGCAGGACAAGCAGGACCTGAGGAACATGTACGAGTGTCCTGTCTATAAGACGAGGACGAGAGGACCCACCTACGTGTGGACTTTTAACCTGAAGACCAAGGACAAGCCGGCCAAGTGGACCTTGGCTGGAGTTGCGCTTTTACTTCAAACTTAAAGTATATTATTGTTAACAAAATTCTTCTTCACTATTATACATTTCGGAAGTTAACATACATTGCTATAATGTCGTGTCAGAGCCGCAATGTTGAACAGAATTTAATGAATATTAATGTTATTCCGTTGAACTGAAATAAAATTCTATTTCTCCACATTCGGCTCCACATTTTCCAATCTTATTTCTTCAATCACATATAACAAATTAATTGTTGTTGTTCTTATAAACTGCAGATTTTACTGTTTTAAACTTCAGCCATAGAGTATAGAAGGTTTCAGAGGTTTCTCAAGAAAGAAATTATCGTTCGCTTCCTAACTCTGACCGCTCCAGGAAGTTTCAATTCCGTCCAAAGAGCCGTAGTCCAATCACGAAACTCCTAGCCACGTTTCCATCGGGTCTCGTGCCCGAAATTGTTCCCGTCCACCACAACGACCGAATAGAATGAGTCAAACGACCGGTTCGCCTGTTATTAGCGATCGATCTGGCAAAGTCGGTCGTTTAAAAAAAGCGAGGGGGCGATACACGTGGCTGGTCGGTTCCGGCGGAAGAAGAAGAAGAAGAAGACAATAATTCGAGCGTAAATCCCGGAGGGCCCATCGAACGAAGCAGATATCTGTAGGTCTGCTAATCGACCAAGAGTTAATAAACCGTAACACGGAAGAAAACTGACGCGAGGTCTCCGGAGGAGTGCTCCCCGTTTCCTGTTGATTCCTGGGCGAATTCTTCGAGCTTTGAGGCGGCACGGGAAGGGAATTATCTGTCATTCCTCGAAATAAATCCCTCGCCGACCGGGATCGATACTCGCGAGAACCTCTACACCACCGCACAGTAGAGCTGTGACTTATGAGATACCCGGGTAAACAAAAATTACTCGGGTACCCGGGTACTCGGGTAAACAGCATTACCCGGATACCCGGGTATTCGGGTAATCAAAAATTACCCGAGTACCCGGGTATCATGAATACACTGCGGATCTTTATGCAAAATAAAAATCGTTTGCATCAATAGGAAAAAGCAGACGATGTATTACGATTACTTATTCTCTTGAACGATTTTAATAAATTTAAATTAACATATCAACGTTCTTTTAATTTCATTATTGTTTTAAATTGCACAAAATCATTTATGACTTATGTCTTATGAGATACCCGGGTACCCGGATACTCGGCTATCTCATGGGTACTCGGGTACCCGGCTATCTCATATACCCGGATAAAAGTCCGAGTTCTACCGCACAGTGGGCTGGAAATTCGTTTTTGGGGCTGAAATTATTTTAGCATTGTTTGAAGGTTATAGTACCAGTACATCGTTGAATCCGTCTCGACACCAGCTAGAATAATATGAAATGAAAAGTATATACTAACATTTAAAAAATCGGAGTAACCTCGTCTCCGAAGAGGTAAAAGAACGCGTGGATACAGAAATCCGGGGGCCGCCTCAGGAACATAAAAGCTTTCAGATTGCGGCGCGGGATCAAAATTGTATCGTGTTAGCGAAAGAAATTAGATTTCCCTTCCGACGGGGACGTCGAAGCGCGCAGCGGATATCGCTCGGGGAACGATCTCTCGCTACAGAATGGAATCCCATCAAATATGCAGAGGTTATTAGCTTTCGAAGAACCGAGGAAAAATGTTTGCCCTCGCCAAGGAGGAGGATCTCCGATCCCTCGCCCCTAGAACACAAGGCGAAGATAAACTCCTGTTGATCAACCTGTTAACTAATGCAACCGATGTTTCCGACGTGGGGTTGCTGCTTTATAAATTCTACATCGGACCCGTAAGTAGTTCTAAAAACCTCTCTGTTTCCCGGGTCGCTATTTATTTAACCCCCGGCTTCCTCGAGATCAGCCACGGAGCCGGAAAGTTACCTTGTCTTCCCAAAAACGATATTCCGAAAAGTTTGGAACTCTTCTTTTCGGTGTTTTAGTTTTCTCTCTGTTACTAGTTTAATGTGTTTCCTAAAACGTTGCAAAAACCTTTGGTTAAATGCAACTTTCTGTAATAATGCGAATTTCTGGTGCGTCCTAAAATAGCGACGGATTGGTCGCGTGCACGAGGCATCGAATCCGGGATTTTCCGGCCCGCCTCCGTTATAAGAGTTTCATTAGCCCGGACACAAAGAAAATCCGGATGGCACGGACGGTGCACTCCGGGCAAAGTCAACTCATGAATCCCATCGAATCAAAGGGGCAAAGAGAGAGAGAGAGAGAGGGAGGGAGAGAGGAAAAAAGTGCTCGGACGGAGGGCGGTGATTGGCTAGCAAACACCCTCCTCGTGATTCGTGGCGATCGATTGGCCCCTCGTGCACCGGCTTCAATCACGGTTTTCATTAAGCCTCGCCGGACAACGGAGGGCAAGAACAGGATCGAATACCCGGTGCTCCTTGCGTCAACCATCGTGCTCGAGAACCTTGATACGCCTTCCGTTAGCCTCGCTGACAAATCGACCAGTCAGACATGCCCGCGAATCCGCAGAGTTTTCTTAGAGGAACCACGGGCCTGTGAACAGAGGATGAACAGGAAACGAGGAAAGTTTGGAACTGTGGCCTTTCGCGGGCAAAATTCGAGCTGGGAATAGATAGCACAAGAGAACCACGAAGGACTGATAGACGGCGAAATTCGAGAATTATTGTGATGCGTATGGAAATTACGCTGGAAAGAAGATATAAAGCGGATAGGATGAATTAGTGATTTTAAGGGGCGGCTTGATGTCTGTATCGATTAAACAAGTGGACGGTGTTGCTTCCAAAATCGATGTATCCAGAAAGTGCGTACGTTATTGTTGAACGTTTTGGGGCTCCTGAAATTTTGTTATTGTTTATTTACGTAGTCATTTATTTTCTTGTAGCCATCACTTGAAATTTTGCTGCGTGATAGCCAAAATAATATACAATGTCTATACTGCCGAAATTGCTCGCGGAATATATTTCGTGGAAGCGGGGCCATGAGGTAGAATATTTGGAGAGTTGTCTCTGGTAACGAGCGATCGATAGAACATAATGAAACCGACAGAGCCGAGAGGCTTCCGAGAAGCAGGAGTGGCTCTTTGACAAAGAATTCTTCGCGACGAGTAATCTTCCCCTTCGGAATGCTAATTTGAACGGCGAAGAATGGGCTCCGCCTCTCCTCTCTCTCTCTCTCCTTTTTTCTCTTTCTTCCCCTGAGAGAGTACAGCCTTGAATTAATTCACCGAAATTCCCTTGCCGAACGGATTTCTAGCGTCACCTTTCGGAATCACGGATCGTGCACACGTGTCCGCGGTTCTGCATCTGTTGGCGACGCGGTCGTTAACGGAGGCTCGTTAGCGTGACGAATCGGTTGTCAAAACGACGTGTCGCCGATACGCGATCTGTTTCACTGTGTCGACGGTGCTCGATCGATTCGAGATCGATGGGCCCTCGAACCGGTTCGGGACAGAGAATTCAATTGGGTGAGAACAAGCTTGAAACGCTCGCCCGTTCGAATTCATACGATACGATATTTCACGTGCACGAGAGATGAAAGCTTCGCCGGAACATTGACAAAGGAATATGGTATGAGAATAGTATTCAACTAGACTGTTGATTTTATACAGTTATAACTAAAAATCTGTTCGAAATTTTTTGCAAACAGTATGAGATTCGTCCGACGCGACGGTCTGAAGCATCTCGAAGAAATAACTCATCGAGCCGGGTGCAAAATGAATGAAACAAATCTAGGGAAACGCAGGAAATCAGCGGATCTTGGGCACGGGTCGCAAGGACGTCGCGTTCGCGATATTAAAACGCGCTCGAACGGACGTCCGCGATAGCCAGGCCTGACGTGGCACGTAGGGTGTGCGAATTTATTCGTCTGCGGAAGAAAAAGCGCTGGCTGTTGGCACAACATTAGCGAGAGAATTCATAGGGGCTGCGAGGGAGAGTTATGGCGAACACGTGCCGTTCCTCGGACACGTACGGGCGTACCTGTGTTGCGGAGACCTCGCGATACACCCCCGCGGGGAAACTGCAGAGAGAACGAGCGCGGTAACCACAGCTCGTGGAAGATGCTGTCGATTTGTCAAACTGACCCGGGGTACGCTGGTTCGTTTCCGGAAAAAAGCTAACCGGAAAGAAATGACTCGCTGTGCGTCACGTTCGAATTTCGGGGGAGGGGGGGCTGGTAATCGTCCGCGCGGCGAAACAATTCTAATTTGAAAGAGGGGCGCGTCAGATTCTTGACGGACGTGAAAAATGTCACTCGTATGCAAAGCGAATCGTGCCGCTGCCTTTCATTATTTCGTCGCCGCTGCCTCGGGGCCTCGGCTTTCTCTCCCTCGCGGAAAATTTCATTCCATCGCCTCCGGAAAGTCGCACGCCCCGCGAACGCGACCCCTGTTCCCTTTAATATAAGATCACGAGGAGAGCTAGCAGCGAGCACGGGACACCTGCGGTCGCTGCTTTAAAAATGATTAACCCGACGGAGAACCGAGGCCGGACCGGGCCGCGTTGACGCCGATGAAAAATGAATCCCGCCCCAGGCACTTGGAAAGTCGCCGCACTGTCGTTAACTCTTCCCTTGATTTTTAATGATTTCCTAACGGCTCCCATCTGATGTCACCCCATTCCTTCAGAAACGCGTCGATTTATGCCAACAGTAAAATTAATTACTGTTACGATCAATTGTAGAAATATTTACAGCGCTTAAAGCTATACGGTTTAAGAAGAAGTGTACTGCCGTAAGAACCGAGGAAGTCCAAACAGTTTTCCGTTACCTTCTTCGTAAGACTTGCAAAGTTGTCAGTTAAACGGGGTAACAGAATTATCCGGCGCGTTTAATTAGCTCGGCGAAGATAGCAGAATCGCGACATTCGAATAATGGAGCACGAGAGAGGATCCCGTCGTCCGTTTCGTTTCTTCGGCGTCTCTTTTCGCCAAGTGTTCGTCAACGAGCGTTCCTGGCGATTCGTTTTTCTCCCAATTAAGCGTTAATTTATTTATACACCCTGATCCGGGGACCAAGCGTCTTGCCACTTCGCGAAATCAAAGGTGCTAAGTCTCGAAGCAAGGATTCGGTGGATAATTAATGAAACACCCGCGAAAGGAGGAGGATGAGGGACGACAGAAGGTTCGGCAAGGGCCGACTCGGCTAACTAGAGAGACCTTTGAGCGTCTGAGTTCGGCTCAGCAGATCTGTAAACCAATCAGTGACGCCTCGCCGATACGGGAGGCTAAGTCGACGTAACCGGATCGCTCGACTAAACTGCTTACTTGATTATAGCGTTAGTTAGCGCCCCGTGGCCGTCCGTCTGTGTCGCGAGGAACCGTCCCCGTGAATTCTGATCACGTGGCACGGCCCAATTTTTGCTGTCCTACGCTGTCCCGAGTCGACGCTAATGGCGCGACAACCGACACTGATTTCTCTCGTTTGATGAATCCTCCAGGACTTTCATCCTTTGAGGATTTTCCCCTTTCAATTTGCGGAATCCTCTTCTCCTTCTTCGCTTTGACGTCCTCTGTTGTTTCTTAGAATACTAATGGCTCTTGCGTGAATCTTAAATACTGGAAGTTGTCCTCCATCATCAAACTCGAGAGACCACTTCCACCGATTTCTTTATAGAATATTGGCTAGAGATTACCATACCTTTGACGCTGGAGTATCTGTAAGACCCCACGGATTTATAGGTGTCTAGCAATCGCAGGGATCTTCAAGGACTCCGTCAGGGACCTCGGAGACCACAAACGGCCCCATCGAGGGACCACCACGAATTCCCAGGAATCCGTAGGGACACCCGTGTATCCCCAAATGCTCTCAAAGGCAGCTATAAAAGTATATTATTTTATAGGTACATCCAAAAGACTCCCCCTTAACATTCAAACGTTCCTCGCAGAATAGACGAGCATTCTGCATCAGCTCTCATCCGATGTTACTCAGTGGATAGCAAAACATTCCGCTATTCTCATCGATGGAGTCAAACGGGAGAACCTAGAACGCGGTGCTCCATTCCTTTTAACCTCTCCCTTTCAGCGCAACCTTTCACATCGTTTCAGACGTTCATAGAACTACTTCGCATCGCGGGAGATACTCCACATGAAAGTAGAACTGGATAGCAGGTACACGTGGAGTTCAAAGAGCTCCCCCGACCCCGTGGATTCTACCTCCCCCATAGTAATCGTCGACATTGCGGATCGAACCAACGAATCCGAGGCAAACTGATGAGAGAGAACTGGGGTGAGACGGGACGTGGTCTCGATCCGGGCAAGGAATATCGAGCGTACGTGCATCGGCTCCGCTCTCAGGAGATTACAAAGGAAACACGACGAAGAGTGTATACACAAGGGTGGCTACTAAATTTGTACTACGTGGATCCACAGCCTCGGATACCTTGCCCTCCCTCCGCCCACGCAAATACTCCTGGGACGGGGCAAGTTATTCGATAGGTTCGAGCTTGGCCAAACATCGACCAGTCCGATTCCGCGTCCTCCCTTCGACGTGTACACCAGGGAATCACTGGTTCCTGGGATCGCAACTGCCTATTGTTATAATTAGACCGGTCGCGATCATTATCGTCACCGGGTTATCGGTTCCGTTGAGACCGAACTCCAAAAATATTGATGCTACGCTTACGACCCCGAAAATGTTTCATAAACATCTCTACCTCTCTGAAACCGTCGATGGGTACTCGAGCTTTCACGCAAATCCAAACAGACGAAAACACAATGTTTCTTGTATATTTCTTTCTGCATCGACCCATTTCTTTCTTTATATCGCTGCCCATTATTAACTAGATTTATTTCCATACGTCTCACAGTGCGGCCGCCTATGGACAAAAGTCGAAAATGCAACTATCCTCCACACCTTGTTTGGCTTTACTAATCCCTTCAGAAATGTCTCTAGTATATGAAACAAATGCCGGGAATCTAAAATTAGCACAACAAACGCCAGGAATCACGTTTGCATAAGTGGCAGAGAGATCGTTGGACAGCTCATCGGAGAAATCACGCGAGACCTGGCCCAATCAATTATTGACTTTCTGTAATCAAGAACGTTGTTTTGTGTCCTTTCTTTAAATTTTGAATATGGAAGGTATCGAAGAAGGTGAGGAATATCCACTTTTCCTGTTTCATTAACCGTTAAAATAGTTTCGTAGCAATAATAAAGCACTAATTTAGAAGTAAGTTTTATAGGCGTTAATATCTTCAGATAAGCTTTTCTCAATTACGGGTCAAAACATCCTGGGGTTTTGATATATTTCGATTTCACAACTATTATACTTCACAAATATGTAAACATTTCTTGCTTCAAACTGCTTCGAACGGCTCTGTGCTCTTCTTTACCACGCGTATGTGTCAAATCTTGTAATCGAATTTTAAGCCTCTTCCCATAGACCAATCCTACTGAAATTTTATATAGACACTTGCTTCCGATGACAATAGAAGTAGAAAATAAAATATATAAAAAACTTTTTAAAAACCACGCTTATTTTAAAATGCACTGAAAAAAGAGAAGATAATTTTTTTCCTGGTTCTCCGTAAAATACCGAATCCAGTTAAATGATTAATAATATTTTTCCCCAAAATTTTAAGCTACTAATAATTTATAATGTTTATAAAATATTATTTGAAATTCAATTTTGAATAAAATTCAATTTAATTTTTGGTCATGTTTCCTCATTTTTGTAGATGATGCATTGAAGAGCACTTTTTCTTAACTGACCCCTGTTTCCATCACTTGGAATATACAGTGTGATCCCAAACGAAAGAAAGATACTTTGAGGTGTTATAAGAAATTTCACACTGATCACGAATATACCATGTATTAAGAGTCACTGAATGGAGTTTAACCGTTTATTCAAGCAAAAAAACTCGAAAAACTTCGAAAAAACGGTATTTTGCGGAAAAACTGTTAACCTCTACTCAGAGACCCTTAATATATGGTATATTCCTGATCAGCGCGAAATTTCCTATAAGAATTCGTCAAGAACAGACTTTTGTCCCGTCCGCCCATAAGAACGCCGCGCTGTGCGTCTCCTTCATCTATTCCTCCACTTCCGGAGGTTTGTTTCAATTTTTAATTATCAACGATATCGATGAAGAATAGACATTCAAAAATCCATGAACAAATACTCACAAAGATCAAGGCGATAACTGCGAAACCCTCAAGACAAATTTGACTTGTGTCTGTAAAATATCACTGCGACATTGTAAAAATCGATCAATTGTCGTTACAGCTTATCGAAGGCGTGCCTCTGTTGCTCACAGGTCCCGATACAAAGGTTAAACAGATAAAGAGGATTTTTCCGGCTAGCCAGGAGTCGGCAATGGCACAAAGCGGTGAAAAAATACGACTGTTTGATCGTAGACAATTTCGGAGCAGAAATAGCGACTGACGCAACGCCAGGCTCCGAACCACTTGCTAATGCGAGTCGCGTTCTTATCACGCGCGGCGCGGAGTACTCTCCAACTGGTCTGGAGTCCGAGGCGGAATCTGGAAATACCGGCGTAAACACGAGGTCCAGGCCAGCCACGGCACACCGACATTTCGAGAGAAAATATTGTAGGCTAATATTTACGTTCCGGCAGCGGCGCGCGAGGCCCGAGGCGTTTATCGTTAATGCGATTAAGTCGACGCGTGATTCATTCTCGAGCAGACATTAATCACATCGGCGGACGTGGCGCGAGTATTATCGAATTTTAGAGGCGTCCGGGGAGACCCGGGTTCTAATTGCTCGCACAGGTTCATGGAGAAATCATCCGGTGGCTAGACAACTAGTCTGACTCCGTTGCGTTGCTTCGCCGAACCTCGCGGAGCTGTATTTTATAGATAAAAGTTGATATTGTTGGTTCTTCTTCTCTAGAACATTAGAGAACACAGTTTAGTGAAATCTAAACATGTCCAATAAATTTATTGATCGAATACGTGTCGATTTCTCCGGTACTCTAATTCTTTTCAACCCTTAAGGGCATTGTCAAGGGGCTAGGTCTCCTGATCGTAGAGTCGCAGTTTATTTGGTACACTCCTGACGCTATAGAACCACCTTAATCCCTTTCATTCACGTTGAATAGCAGCTTGACTGAAACACAATGGCTGCCATGCCCGCACTGGTGAAGATCCTTCAAAATCAAAACAACTTATAAGTACTTGCGATTTTCTTGTCAACGATGAACTTAACTATTCGACGTTGTCGATGGATTATCAGTTTGCTTTTGTACGGTCAACATTACATGATGTTACAAAAGTCTTTTGATGATTCAAACTGTTTGATATTTTCTCTAGCTATCTCTCAATTCCCAGAAGAGAATCTATCTTCTATAATCAATTCTCAAATATTCCTCGGAGAATGATATATTACATCAACACACTCGCCGATAAAACGCGTACCTGCTGTTAACCTTGCGGTCTACGAACAAGTATTATTGTACAGTAATTTTGCGGTATCTTTGCGACGAGTCGGACACGCAGCTCGATCGATACGCCGTCGACTGGTTTTAAGTAATTTAACAGAGGCCTACCGGACGCATAAACAAACACGTGCGCGCTCATTGCTGTCGATTGAATATTCATGCGTTGTCCCGTATTTACATTTCGTCCGGAATTATCATTTCCACGGACTGCTCTGCGAAAATCTAGCTGGTTAACGGCTGTCCAGAGTTTGGGATCGACTACTCAAGAAAATTTGCGGCCGCTACCCCCGGGATCTCTGGAGAGATTCGCAACCCCGAAGAAGTTCGTCGAAACGACGGTGGATTAAATGGGCTCGTTGGGGTTCGTGTTCTTTCCTCGATTTTGTTAATCATCCGATTGAGTCCGAGCTTGGGGATCGTTTGGACTGAATTAGTCGATGATTTTTCCAGTTCCTAGTAGAATAGCAATTTTTTAGACAGCGCCTTCTTATCGCAACAATTTTCTGAAGATAAGTGGGGTAAACTTTACCTTGACGGACTCAAAATGTACAAAAATATACTTATCACGCCCGGCTGACTCACAATCTCTGTACGTCACACCCACCGTGACACAACGCAATCAACGTGCAATTCAACCAATTTTCACATCGCTTTGTTATATTGTGTATTGTCTAATTTAACTGAGAAATATACGTTAGTTAACCATCACTTGGAGTCACATCTTCTCTTCACTCCCATCTACCACCATTTCCTACTAGAGTTTACAACACAAAATATCGGCCTTTTCCGAATGAAAAAGGTGATCGCGCGCCACTACAATCCTAAACCATTAATCCTAGAGGATTGAAATCTCGACTGTATCCGTGCTGGGTACAAATTACAAATCACCTGAATTACATACCAAATTCATCATAATTCAATATTTAATTTAATGATGCTTTCGGCGCAACCGTTTCGATCACTTAATAAATCTAGCAAAAATTTATTTGTTTATTAAGTGATCGAAACGGTTCCGCCAAAAGCATCATTAAATTAAATATCAAACATTTACGATCAATTATCGGGATTATTATATCGTAATTGGAAAAAGGTCGAAATTTTGAGTCCGTCAAGGTAAAAAGAGCAGCCAATGAGTGCAAACAAGTCAAAGTTTTCTGATCGCTATAGATGTGCCAAACTCAGTACTGCACCGAAAAGAGTCATCACTGCCACGCAATATTGAAAATCGCTGTCCACGTACTTACATCGCCGTCCCCTGCAGAGAGGTAACAAAAGGTCCGTTCAAAGCCGGCTGAAAGCGGAACAGAAAATCGGCAATGATGATGCCGCGTAATCCAGGTGAAACGACGTCTATGCGTGTGTGTTGGTTGGATAGGAAGAAGCCTGTTCAATCCCCAGTCTCGCCTGCACCGCGGCGAACCGGAACGCGCGGATTCATGCGACCAGGTTTGCACAGAGGGACGACTCGAAATTCCGTCGAGCGAGCCATTGAAAACCGGTGCGGCGCCTAGCGAGCCGGGTGCAACCCTTCGTTCCGAGGCCGTTCTCTGTTTTGGCAGCGTTATCGGTGCTCCCGCAGGGGACGCAGGAACGCTCGGCCAGCTCGAGATTATCCGCGCAGCATTGGGGAGCCGAGAGACAATGCCAGGATTTCGTTGCCATTCCTCTTCGTCCAACTCCCTTTCGTAGTTAGCACGCGTGACTCGGCGACCGGGTCTCGCGAGGATTCGAGGATCACGTCCTTGAGGCTCAAGGTCGACGATCAATGCTGGTCGAATGGAACGAGATCGACTGATAAATGAACTGTTGACAAAAAATTTTTTTCACTGTGTTGGAACATCTGCAAAAGAAAGTCGAGTGTTGAAGGATACTAACAGTGTTCTTGTATATTTTCACGATTCTCGGGTCAGAAGTGGAAAGCCTGCAGTCTTTCCCTTCTAAAAGGGCCTGAGCAATAAACTTAGGGTCCTCATGTGTCAGTATTTCCCGATTGGACCCAACAGGGGGTTTCCGCCCACAAACTTTCTCTTTTATATAGCTTCACTTCAGTTTTGGCTTGCAAACCGTATAGACGTCTTATATATATGACTCGTTTCCCTCGTTATACTAAAGAACAGTATTTTGGATTCTTGTGCGTGATTTTTCTCTATTAGAAATACCCATTTCCATTACACTGTACTCGTTGTTCAAGTGGAAAATGGATATTCGTAGTATATAGACATTCGTAATTGGATAATCGCAGGTTATCATGTTAGATAATGACCGGGAATGACACTATCGTTGGAACACGATAGTTCGAACGTGTATCTAACGCGTTCGAAATTGCGTAGTAAAAATCCAGCGTTGGAAGGTTTCCCCTCGCGTTCTGAAAGAAGGAGATCCCAGGGAATCATCAGTCGAAGTCGCGGCGTTAATGGAACAGCTCGTCGGTCGATTTGTAAAACTTCCAACTGGAATTTCGTCGTGCTACCCGGTTTTCGGGGGTAGAACATTTTCACCGGGCTCCGTGCAAGTGGCCCGTTTTCTCACCCTCATGTTCTCAGCCGGCTATTTGCTCGGGCCATGGCGCTCGCTCGTACGAATGATCGGCAAATCGGTCGGAAAAATGATTGGGTAGTGCGGCCGGATGCTTGTCGAGCAGAATCGCCGAGGCTGTCGACCGGGACGAACGAAATAACGGCAGTGAGCAAGATAAATACGTTGCTAGTCGTAGAGGCTGGCCGAAAGTAGGGTGGAAGATACGACAAAGATTTCTATTAGGGGTATCCTGGTTTCTCATTTTCCAAGCATCGATTCGGTTTTTATTGTATCGTCCGTAATTATAAACGCTGTAGAGTATGCGTACAGAAGGATTTATTAAAGATTAGTTTAAAATAGTTTAACCCTTCACTGTATAGTGTATCATATCTGATACAGTTAAAAAATCTGGTACATATATAGTAAACTATGAATGTTTTTTCTTACAATGTTTATTTCTTTATTTTTCTGAAAATGTTGTTCTAATTTGTTTTCAATACTTTTCCCTTAAACGAAACACAAAACTGACCATCTACCAATTTTTCCATCCCAATTAAAAGAATTGTGTAGTGAAGGGTTAATACAATATAATAATTTAATAAACACTAGTAAAGGTTAAGTATAGGTATAAGATAGTTCATAAGTTAGACATAAGAATAGATTGTAAGAGCGAAGAGTGCAAGTGAGTGATATAAGAATTTATAAGAGTTTGTAACCCT
>CM052332.1:14795341-15031144 GCA_028455615.1 Lasioglossum zephyrum | reverse complement strand
CTGTCTCATCGTTTCGCAGTCACGTACCTGTTACCAAGATAGACACCATCGTACCGTCATGGACACCATGCTATCGCGATCCGTACTACCCGACAAACGGTGACTCAGCCAGTCAGCTGCAACTGCAACCCGTGCTGCACCTTTCGCATCCGTTCCGTGCGGACGCACCGCTCAGCAGGTAGCTACATTGTATCCTGATCGCGCGAACGCGTTTTGTCGATATCCTTCGCAGGGACTCGTGTCCTACCGTGAAGTGGGCGGGTCCTGGAAGTTTCATTAACCTGGATCGATTGTTCCGCTGGTTGCAGTTTTACGCTTTGTTCTCCTCGAAAATTTTAAGTAGTCGTTACTGCTGTCTTTGTTGCTTGGCATTTCTTATCGAGACGTTTGATTAATCGATCCTGCGATGCCTTTCGAATCACGCTGCGTTCAGCTTTGGAAAATGTTTCGGAGGATTGGCAACAAATCGATCAATTGAACTCTTCGATTGGTTGAAAGTCTCTTCGATGAGAAACTTCATAAAATATAGAACCATTTGTGTAACGACTGCATACAGTTTACAAGAATTTCTTTATAGTCTGTATAAAATCCATAATTACTTGGTCAAGGACTGTATGAAATCCACAATCATTTCATTAAAAAGTATCTAAAATCCATTAAAACCAAAAATTGTTTTGGTTTTCTTTGTCTTTTTGTGCATGTCCCTTCTTTCTTATTAGATAAGTAGTCTTGTATCCTTCTCTTTTTTTCTTTTCTTTGTAAATACTTATGTAAAAAGGGCTTCTGCCCGTCTATAATAAATAATAATAATAATAAAAACATTTCACCATTGCTGTTGCTTAAATAGAATCGAGCAACAATTGATGTTCGCCATGAAAGCAAACGAGCGACACTTCCTGAAATCAAGAGAAGATGATGGAGCAGAAAGTAGGTGAGAAAGGATGAAAGCAGCATCACGGGAAACCGATCGACCGGAAGACGTTTCTCCCCGTCTTCGGACAGTAAAGAGGATTCAAAGGCGATGGAAAAGGGAACGTTAAGAGAATTCACCCTCTGTAAAGTGGACCTCGGCCACGCGAGAATCGGCCGACGTTTGTTTGCGGGCCACTGGCACCAGCCTGAGGATGATATCGATAGCGGGCGGCGGGCTTTCCCGTGAGAAAAATGACATCCGTTGTAGCCGAGAAGTATCCACTCGCGGAGATTTAACTGTGGAACCCCGCTACCCTCTATGGAGATCGGCGGAAAGAAATTGTCGGAACGCGCGCGGCTGAGTGCTTCGCCATGGATCGCGAGAGCTCAGATACATCATGGATGGTAAAAAATTCGTTGGGGGGTTCAAAGTAATTCCCCATCGTTGCCTGGCGTCGTAGAATCGCGGTGGAATCACCTCTGAATCATTCTCGACTTCATTGTTTCGTCTGCCAAAAAATCTTCTGCTGATTCAGGCAATTCGATCGATGGTTCGAATTCGTTCTAGTTATAATTAAAACGAGGATTTACATTCGACGCGGTAGAATCTCGTTTATTCGACACGTCCTAATTACAGCTATGACTTATGAAATACCCAGGTAGCCGGGTTACCCGTGAGATACCCGGGTAAACAAAAATTACCCGAGTACCCTGGTATCTCATGAATACACTGCGGATCTTTATGCAAAATAAAAATCGTTTGCATCAATAGGAAAAAGCAGACGATATATTACGATTACTTATTCTCTTGAACGATTTTAATAAATTTAAATTAATATATCAACGTTCTTTTAATTTCATTATTGTTTTAAATTTCACAAAATCATTTATGACTTATGTCTTATGAGATATCCGGGTACCCGGATAGTCGGCTGTCTCATGAGATACCCGGGTAGTTCTACTCTACCCGGGTATCTCATAGGTACTCGGGTACCCGGGTAAAAGTCCGAGCTCTAGTCCTAATCGATTTTCGTGTTTGGTAGGTTTATTGTTGATCACATGATGATTGAAAAAATAGACTTTCGGATGATACACATAGATCATTAAAATCGATGGGGTGGATTCGAACAGAAGTAATAAATCGACGTGGATTTATGTTCTCAGAACAGTTGCGAGGACGAAAATATTGACAGAACCTGGTAACGAGACACCTATAGGCTCGAAGGCATTCATAGCCACTAAATGCACAAATACATCCCTAAAATTGTACCCTAACACCGAGGCTCCAAGCAGCACACCCCTCGAGTTTGACTCGCGAGGACAAAAACGCATAGACCCGTTGCTTTCGAGAGAGTCTTTCACCTTCTCGAGAGAGAGAACGTGTTCGGCTCGACAAACAGTAGCGGTAGATTAAATAGTTCTACGCCTTGTCCTGCCATATGTTCCCCCGGAAACGGCCCGTATATTTTATAGTCTCGCGAACAAAGCTGGCTCTACACCCCTAGAAATCCCGCAAAGACCGAATTACAGTTACGCTCGTTCCACTTTGATCCGGCGTTTAGTCCGCGTCGATGGGGCAACCGAGCAGAAATGAACTCGCGATAATGATATACGCAGTGCGTAAAACGCGCCCTGAATGCCCCACCGACCCCCCCCCCTCCCCCCGCATCCCAGCGAGAGGGAAAGTTTGCGTTCGGTAGGGGTCGTACCGGCGGCCATGTTGCCAGGCGAAAATTCCGCGGTCGCACCCACGAAGACTCACTCGCTACCGATAACAGCTTGCACGACAACGAGAAAGGGGATGATTTTACCCCTCTCTGTGCTGCCGAGACCTGACTCCCAAATTTCTTCGACGGTCTCCCTGAATCCACATTATGAATCTACCTTCACCTTGTGGTTTCCTGTGGAAGCCCTTAGAAGATCCAGAGGGGATGAAATTTTGGGTCGTCGTTGTTTTTAGCTTGTTTGTTTTCAATCTAACTTTGTAATACCTTAACTATCGGAGGTTTAGTAAGAATTTAGCTGCCGAGCATAGCTGAGCTGTATTTTAAAAATCGGATTCGCAATTGAAGGGTTTTTAAGCAATTCTATTCGTTAACGAACAAGTATGATCAAACGTATAAAGTTTCCAATGCACGCTGAGGTACGGAGACATATTTAACCGAGTAACTAAATTATTAATGCAAGTTTGAATTCTTAAAGAATATTTTGCAAGTCCGTTTTCCTTCCATACCACGTTGGGAATAGTGAGTTGTTAAAAGAAGTCTAAATATCACGTGGACCTTGTTTTTTCTCACGGTGTGCGCTCACAAATACTTCAGCATTAACAGTTTCCGCCAATGCATGTCTCACAACGAATCATCGTTACACGTTTACCCAGCCAGAAATTAAATATACAAGATAACGTTTACGTAACGTTGCACGCTACAACAACGAAGTAAATTCTCTACTAACACGTGTACACGGATAATGCATACAGGAAGCTTCGGCGAACGGAATGACTCATACGCGTTTGATCGCATACTTTCGAGGCAAGGATACGTTGGCAATAAAGAGCAATTATCTGCAATGTGTATTTTTAGCGTGGGGATTACCGAGCATTAAATCATGTAAAAAATGTGGCAGAAAAATTACGGGCTCCCTGGAATTGAGACTTTAGCCGATCTTCATTGAGACATGTTCGCGAGTTATTTCTGTAATTTATGCAATTCCGTGCGATAGCAACTTCACTATTTAAATCGTAAAATACGGAATAAGAACGTGTCTTTTGGATCGCATCAATATTATAATAAAAAGTACTCGTTTGTTCAAGAGTTACGACGTACACGTTGTTAAATATACAATTTCGAGGTAAGTGGTTTCCACAACGTCTTCTAAACTCTATAATTATACAAATATATACATACACGAAGCTTCTTCAAAACGTCCACCAAGGTCGCCAATTGTGATAACAATTTTTTACCATACAGACTATCTAAAATTGATAACTCCAAATGTGAATACACTCTTCACCCAACAGAAAAATATGTCAAACGAGGTAGGAAAAATAGCGCAAAAAACATGCTGCAGACCAATCCATCAGCTACTAGAGAAGATAGAAGACTGGAGGATAAAAAGCATGGGTAAATGATGTCAGATTGCCTCGGATAATGAAGCCATCATCGCGTCGCTTGGATCCATCATCCCCTAAATCGCAGTGCGTCAATCGCGAGCATCAGCGTCACCGGTCGGCGGAATGTCGCGTGCGCTTTGGTGGTGGGAAAAAGCGAAAAGGGGAAGCGTGGGGAGAGGGGAAAGGGGGAAACGGGGAAAAAGGGGAAGAAGATCAAGGTCAGGGGGTGGAAAAGCTGGCGCACGTGCGGCCGCGCATTTCCAGAGCGATGCGGTCGTGCAGATGGGGCGGCAGGGCTCGTGCAGGGGTGGCTCCGGCGGCCATGTCGGTTCCCAATTAAACAAATGCCTGGTAGGAAGCTCGAACAACCCCTCGGGCATAGGTGGTTCTCTTTTCCACCCCCCTGGTGCCATCCAGCTCCTCTCTGTTCGCGAGGGGCGCGATGCACGTGCCGAACGGCATGCGAAATTTGAGTCGAGAACTGCTGCCATGTCGGTGTGCTCTGGGTTCGATCTGTCCGCGAATGCGTGCCATTCTACGCGTTTGTGTGCGTCAGATACGCGCCGCGGATTGCTCCGCGAGCGAACGCGTGTGTTGCGACACGCCGCGCGTGCAATCGCGAACACGCACGCGACTGGAATTCCTAATTGGCCTCCTCGTTCGAGAGACGCCATTCTACGGTTCCCTTCGATCACCAAATCGAACCGAAATCGGTTCATTGCTTTCGGTATCTTGATCCTTGACTAATTAATTAGGCGAGCTGGATGAACGACTCGCTTGACGGTGATTGATGATCTTTCATGCTGCTTAGCCACTCGAATATCAACTTCAATAGAAAGAGCATCATTTGTGGGGGACAATCGATTTTCTTGTTTGTATGCTCTGGTTGACTGTGAATAATCTAATGCTATCAAATTTTGTAAGTCTACCTAATTGTAGAATTTGAACCAGTCTCGCAATATCTAACCAGTCTAAAGAGGTCAACAATCTGTGCGACATGCAGCCGTCTTTTACTCAAGCTACAAAAATAATTTTCATCAACACCTTCCTGGAGCAAAACACCATTGGCTCGATAAATTTGGCCCTGCTGCACGGCGAATCGAAAGGATATCCTCTCAGACGGATCCACTCGTGACGAAAAGTCTACAAACACTCGTCCATCGGGATCCAAGAGAGCAAAACGCAAGCGATGAACACAGATAGCCCTCAACGAAACGTCCGGACGGAGACTCCAGCGGACAAGAACAGTCGCGAAGCGATAAACCTTCATCGGCTACGGCGACCTTATCAGAAAAACTTTTTTCTTTTTTCTTGAGAAAAAAAGAGAGAGAGAGTCTAGCGTAATCTCGCGAGATTCCGAGAGGCTGAACGACCATCGCGGGGACAGGAAACCGGCCTCAGCACTTTCGACCTCTCCGTGGATTGCATTACGGATCCAAATATTGGAGCACCTCTTCAGTTACGGACCGGTCAAACTGTTTGACTTGCTCCAACGGAGTCTGGCTCGTCTGCAGCCGGACACCGGCCACTGGTAATTAGGCTCAACCCTCTCGTTCTACCCAGAAATGTTTCATTCCAAGAAACTTTACTTAAATCCTTAATTTCATATTTTTACCCCCGTATGTCTCTCGTAACGATCGACTACATTATGCACTGTTTCTGGAGTTATGACACTAATTATACACTAGTAGATTATGATACTGTGGATTTTTATGCAAAATAAAATTTGCCTAAGTAGATTGTAAAAAATGGAAGCTAGATAACAATGTATTTCATCTTTCAATAATCTTAACAAATCGAAAATAATGTAACGTCAATCTTAAATTCATCTAATGTATTTACAATTCTGCTTATCACTCGTTTCTTTTTATTATAAATGCATAAATAAATGGATGGATGCTGTGCTGTCATTTATTTTATTTATTTTATTATAAATGCATAAATAAATGGATGGGTGCTGTCAAATAAATGGAGACAATTTATGTAGGATTAGTAAAACGCTTAAGTTTATTGCATTACATTCGAGTATAGTCGTGATCGGTTAACCATCGAGAAGTTACGAAACTGACCCCTTGAACTGCGCCCTCTCGGTGCGCACCAGTACGATCTCCGATGTAACATGAAAATAAATAATTAACAATTTTCATCGACGCAACAAATTCTTATCGCCGTCGTCTACTACGTAATTGGACGACGACTTTCATCGATTGCGCAGTCGACAAGCCATCGAATAAAAAGAATCACAGCACAAATGTCAGTCACGGTGTTATCTGTATCTTTATGACGCGGAAGAGCAGAGGTCTCGTAAAATCCGTCGCAGTATCGTAGTGGACGGATCAGAAGCGAGGAATCATTTGCTTCCGGAAAGGCATATTTCGCCTGCATCTTTTGCCTGGACATTTATCTACGGGAATGCACACACCCCTGCAGTCCCTTGCATAACCTTCTTCGCAATAACAAGCGTCGTTGCATCTCTGAAAGGGGAAATTTTAAAAATAAATTGTTATTTTCCAAGTTGCAACATTTTTATAACATTCCGAATCGTTGAATCTATACTCACGATGTTTACGATGTTACACGGTTTGCCCAGGTTTTCACATGTGGTTTGACAGGCAGATCCACAGGCATATTCCTCGTGAGGCATGTTGCACTCTAACTGCTTGCCGGAAGCCGCTGAAAAAGTACCGAAATTTTCAAAATTATCCACCCGAAAATTCAGCTTACACGAACTGAGCTTTTAGAAGAGTTTTTCTCATTATAGAAAATGTCTATGTAGAGAAATGAAGAAAGTTGATTGGATGAGAAAAATGAAAGAGAGACCCTTTCGAAATTAGCAAGGAGAACTTACAGGAGAAAACCACCGCAATGGCGACCAAGCTTAAGATCCACAATTTCATCATCTTGACAGTGCACACAGTTGCTCTAAACTGATGGGTAAGAGACAGTGGAGCAGCTTATATACATACGTTGCATTTTGTTATCTCCAACATACATCTATGATACAAGGCTAATGGTCATATGTATAATTCCCCTTTCCCCAGTCGTCATCAACATATTTACAAAAACAATTGCAACATATTTACGTTCATAAATGTCTACGACCATTCGTTTTGTTAAATATTGACGCTGTCTCGATTGGTTTCCATTTTTCTTGACGTTAATTTCTGCAAAGTGTACTGAATTAATACGTTAATTATTTTCCGAGTAATTACTATCCTCATTATTTTCCATGAATTTGTTTAATCTTCAGCACAACTGATTCCTAAAATAGAATCGCGGCAACGAAATTTGCGGAAAAGTCGCAGCGTAAAATCCGATTTTTGTGAATGATGTATAGTCGCAGCATTGACACGCGACGCTGATGAACTGTGAACTCTTCATGATTAGTCGTGGGTAACTCTCTGCACCGATTTGCGAAATGAAAATTCATAGAATTCGTACAAGTCATGGAATAATCTGCGGGGAAGTACGAAATGGTACACGTTCAATTTTATCTGAAAGCTATTTTTTCGATACATTGCTGATGGAATACCTCATCTTGGTTGAGCAAGAGAGTTGCGTTTGAGAGTCTATTTCAGCGAAAGTGTACTGCCGAAGGTGAATAGGGTTATTTCTACCCCTACTAAGAATATTCTAAATGCTCTAGAATCCTGAATCTAGCGGCAGTCAGTTGTCTGGAACGCATTTAAGACGTTCGTTAACACCCCCAGAGTGTCAAGGAGTTGACGACGAAATCTACAATTAATTTGTGATACGAGATCGCGTTGACCCCCTTCAAAAACAGGAGACGTTTAGGTGGTAATCGAGCGAGGCTGATTGGGACGCGTTAATATCGGGTCAGTGTGTCAGTGCGTTTTCACCAGGGGGTTAGATCGCGGCCCTTCATCGGCACAAAGGAACCAGGAGCTCGCCTCCTGCAACATGACGTCGCTGAGGGGTTGAAAAGTGGAGTAGAGTGCCTAGAAGGGGAGGAGATAGAGAAGAGGGTGGGTCTCCCTCGAGGACTTCCAATCGAGTTTTCCGCTGGCAGTGGCTGCTGGTCGCATTCAGGCGACTTAGAACACTGAATAACCTCGCCGAGACAATGTCGAAGACCAGCTGTACTCTTGAAGCCTTTCACCGTCGAAAATCACCGCTGAACAAGCTCCCGAGAAAATATGGATCAAAGAAGCCTGATTATATTCTGGAGAAAAGAATATTATATCGATCAGGATGCTTCTCGATCCTGCGATTAGGAGGCTTTCGGATTGTTAGACACTGCATGATCGGTTGAAAAGTGTGCATGCAGTGACTGCGCTCTGCTGTGTTCTGGTCCAGACGCCATCAGGAGGGTCTGGCAATAGACATAGAGGGATTATTTATCGGTAGAGGGATCGAGAGCGATCGAGAAGAAGCACTAGCGGCGAAAGCAGCCTTTAAAGCACTCGCTCGCCGTCGAGACGAATTACCGACCCGAAGGATGAGAGAATAGGGAGGGCGGCGGCTAGGGGTGTCCCGAGTCCTGAGTGCTCAATAATAAATAGCATTTTGACTGTCGGATATTCGATTCTCGACTCCCGGTTTCGCTAAATAAAAAGCGTAGAGAGGAGGGAGGGAGGACCAGCGAGGCGGCGCTCGTTGTCTCTGCCGGCTGTGAAAAGGCATTTAAGGGTAAAAGCAAACGCGGATTCAGAGAGCTGGATCGATCGATCTGCTGGTGCTGTGCTGATCCGGACCGATTTCAGAGTCCGCTCCGGGCTCAATGGGGCGAAATCCGTTCGGAACCTTTTCACGCGTGCAAGCCGGGAAGGTCGCTAATTGCTGGCTCCGCACAATGTCCGCCGATTGACCGGTCGATACCCGCAGAAATCGCTTGCGTCGCACACTGGGCCAGAATCGAGAAAAACTGGACAATCCGAATGTTAAATCGTCGTAGAAGCACCACAGAATTATATTTGATGGATTAATTCATTTGGAATGAGACGTCTTCCTAGCTTCGTATTTTCTTCCTTGGAACATTAAAAAGTAAGACTGAATTCACGGTTGAACGTTTTCCGAAATACACCGAGGATTCATCAAGTACGAATATGTTAAAGCTGGAGATCGTACCACAATTGTTGAAGCAGCTTGAGCAAATTCGAATCTAACGGTCGCAGCTGCACAAGCAGATTATCATTCGCACTTTGCGAACGATAATAATTTTACTACACGGTAAACAGACGTTTAATATTATCTCTGCAAAAAATGGTTCCGTTTGCGATGCATTACGCGCGGACTTACGTCACCGGTTTCCCTTGACTACGACTTCCTCTGTCTTTTTCCAACGTTTCTTTTTGGAAATCCTCTCTTGTTATAATGGTTTTTGCGATTTTCAAATGCCGAAGACTGATCGAACAAGGTCGAGCGGGAAATGCATGAGAATCGGAACCAATAATAACTCCCGTCCATATTATGACAGCACGAACTACGTAACGATAGGCAGTCGTTACGGTGCTATATAAAAGCCAACAAGTTTCCGCGAGTTTTAGTGTCGGTCATAAGCTGTCCAGAAAACAGTGCTTACAATGTCCCGTTTCATGTTCGTTCTCATCGCCGTTCTGGCAGTGTTCGCTGCTAGTAAGTAAAAGACTCGATTCGAGTGTTTGAGGGTTGCCCCGAGGTGTCCTGAGTGATCTTGGTGGATTCGACCTAAACATAAAGCGATTGACAGTGTCCAGAATCATGAGTAAAATTTGTTCGTCTAGAAATTTGAAATACGTATGTCGGACTAGAAATGTCGATATAAAATTATTGATCGCGATCTAATTATTCCCGACAATAATTCCGAATTAAACTCGAGCCGGTCAAGGTTTGAGCGGAAGTGCTCCCGAAGCATAACACGAGCGTTTATTCTTTTTCGAGGTTCAAATGGACAGCAATGTGGCGTGAACGAGGAGTTCAAATCCTGCGGAACAGCTTGCGAACCGCGTTGTGGAGAAGAGGGCCCGCGAGCCTGCACTCTGGTTAGTATTAGTAATGGGCACCATCGACTATATTCAACTATCGACTAATTACTATTTAGTTGCTACATACTATCGAATAGTTTTTAGTCGATTGAGAAATTTTGTTTTAGTGGTTACGTCTAGATTGTGGGCTATAGTCTATGCGTACGTCTATACGTCTCATCTCTTACAAATTATTATTTATCCTTTAATAATAATAGAATATAAAGGCAAGTTGTGTTAATGAACTCTTTAGGTTATGATTAAAACTTTATTCCCATAAGTGCAATATATAAGTATTGTTAACTAATAATTATATAATATTTCTCGTATAATAATTGTTATTTATGCTACATACACATACTTATTGAACGAATTATTCGATATAGCTAACGAGTGAACGTATTTGATAGTAAATCTTATAAAATCTATTCAAAACTCCCGCCCGTTAAAATTCAACCAATTTAGTCGATAGTTTAAAAAATCAGTCGACTGAAAATAGTAGTTGGCTACTATCGATTTAGTCGATAGTTTTAATCGATGGTGCCCAACACTACCCGAGTAGCACAAAATATTATATACACATTCATATAATATTAAAAAGGGATTCAATCTCTTCTTAATATTTAAATATACATACAATATTTATTTTATATTAAGTAACAAATATTTCTTTTTAAATATGCAGGAAATATCTATTTCATATTACGAGAACAATATTTTTTTCTAAATACAAAATGAATCTTTATTTAATATTAGAAATAGAATATTTTTTCCTAATGTACAGATAATATTTATTTCATATTATAAGAAAAATATTTTTTTCTTATTATAAAATAAATCTTTATGTAATATCAGAAATTATATAAAATTATGTAATATAATATAAAAATTTCTTAATTGTAATATTCCCTCAAGCAGTGCACAGAAAGTAATAGATATTGATAGTTTCTAACTTTTGTTATAACTTTTTCTTAAATTTGAAAATTTTATTGAATGTTATTTAAATATTGAATTTATATTTTTCAAATATTGGATTCACATTCACTTTATATTTTTTAAATATCTAGTTTATATTCTCTGAATATTTAGCTTATATTTTTTAAACATTCAATTTATATTTCTTGTACATGTATACAATATTCAGATCCAATATTTTTCTCATATGAAAAAATGTGGCTTAAAAAATATTTTTCCAATATTTTTGTGCTACTAGGGTAGTTTGTATAATATTCATACTCTTTCGACACAGTCCAGAGATTAATCGTGATTTCTTTTGTCTCGGTTTAGCAATGCATAATCGGTTGTCAGTGTAAGAGTGGATTCCTGCGGAACGTCAGTGGAAGTTGCGTCGCCCCGGAGGATTGTTAACATCCCTAACGCTGTCCACCCAATCCGTTGATGACCAGCTTCATCCACGTTGATCCTCGAATCTCTTTAACCGTTTGAATTATCGTTCCAATTACAATGTACCGTGGGAATAAATAATCGTTGAATTGTTATGCATTTTAATCCTATTCTATGTTAATACTACCGACCGACTTTATAAATCAAGAAGATTCGCGATAAACGCTCTCGTGATCGTAACTTTTTTGGCCTTTATCGGATCATAGATCAGAATTTACGATGTCAGATAAGCTGCGAGAGATAACGCTTCGTTAGTGGCACGGAAAATTTGCATTTATTCGTAAAACAAAGGTAAAGACATTGTCTCTATCAGCCATATGCTCGATAACATCGATGAGTCATAATTTTTCGGTGATTTGTTGAAAGGCTCGATTTCCATTATCGATATCTCGGAATAAATGCACCGACGAAATGATATTCTTTTTTTATTCTATGAAGTTATTAACGATGACGAGAACGCATTAAATTTTTATCGAGAGGAAACCGAGAGCGAATGAGAGTGCAAACGTTTGCAAAAGGATCAACGGATTTAAACAGTGATTACGCTTGTTGGGAATGAATTACAGTCTCCTTAAAGTTGTTCGGTATAAAAAGCCGTGCTGAGAATGCATTCATTAGTGTTGCATTATACTTTCCCGTGATACTTCGCGATCGGACAGGATGAATCGCATCACTGCAACCGCTTTCCTCGTGCTATTTCTCTGTTTAACGCGTAAGTGTGCTTGTACGCCTCGATTCGCATAATCGAGTCTCCTGAGAAATACTGTCCATGTTCATTCATTTCTTGACAAGCCAATCTTGACACTCTATCTATTACTAGAAGTTCGTCAATGTAATTCTGAATGACAGTGTTGCGTCAGGAAGAACATATTTTATCCGTGGATCATGGTCGTGAATCATAGATTTTTAGATAGTTGGATTTTTAAATAGTATTCGCTGATTAGTTGCGTCAACGTTGAAATGTGATTATAAACTGTGAAATATTCGTCGTTTTAGGAATCGCATGTGCTAATCACCTGTATTTCACAGCTAAAAATAATTGACGCTCGTTTCAAATGTAAATTACACATTCATTTGTTGTATCAGTGAATAATGCTTAAGTGCATATTGCTTTAGTGCATATTGCTTTAGTGCGGTTAAACTTGAAATTGAATATTCTACATAATCGTGCATTAATATTAGAAAGACGTGTTCCTGAATGAGTATAGCAAAAATGATTGTTGAAAATAGAATGTGAAGAATATCAATTTTTCAGAGCTGTCTGACACGGTACTAACTGCTCCAACAGATTCGCCGTTTACTATAGGTAAGTTTCTTATACTCTAACAAAATGAATAGTACTGTTGCTAACATTTTACTAATTTATTGTTTTTCAGATGCTGCAATTATATGTGCGAAAAATGAGAAACCCACGAATTGCGAATCGTGCTCAGCAACTTGCGAACGCCCTATAACTATACCTACACGGTGTAATGGACCGGTAAGAAAAAGAACCTCCAATTATTAAACACTTTTAATCCCTTTAAAAATAAATTTCCCCTTACATTTGTCTATCATTCGTGCGACATTTTCCTACAATGATTGCTAAATTTTGATTTCAGTTGTGCAGACCAGGCTGCAAATGCAAACTCGGCTACTTCAAGGATAGCGATGGCGACTGCGTTTCAATCGTTGGTTGCATAATCGACAAAATAAGGTTCAACAAGCAATGGTCGGTGCCCGAGTTTCTCGATATCGTGAAAAGACCCTCAATTGATTCCTAGCAGCCTTATCATCCTAGCTAATTTCTAAACATAGCGACGAGCCTAAATCGAAGAAGTCGCTGTACAATTAATTACGCAGAAATATGTAACGTTTTAGGCAATAAAAAGAACATGTTGCAGACAGTTGGTTACGATTCACATATGAGATTTTCTGGTCACGCTTTTCCTCTTTTCTAACTGATGGACTCCTAAAATACAGTATGGAAATGATAAGGAAATATACCTATCCTCGCCTTGCAGTCATAATCCTCGGAATCATGAAGATTTTAACATCTAAAAATTCGTATCTATTGTTTCCGTGATTAATAAAATTCCAAGATTCCTTAAATCCAGCGATAAATATGGAATTGAGGCGAACTACGTCAGGCATGTAACCGAGAAGACGGAATGAAACCAAGTTTACTGTGAAGATTACACTAATATTTACACGATCGACCCAGAACTGAAGGCAGTTTGTCTCAGTTTCGGTATCGGAGATCATGACCCGTGTGTCAGATCGTTGCTAGACGAGAGAGCGATGTTCCAAATTTAAATTGATGACGGCACTATTATCGCGACGCGGTTTTATGGATCGTGCGCGCGATCAAATTTCGGAAAAAATATTTACTGAGACTCGCTTGCTTCGGCGAGAAATTTTCCGCGCACGGTGCAGCAAACAGAGATTAATTAACGATAATCTGATCGAACTTCAACGACAGCTCCCGATTCACCGAGACACTCGAGATTGAAGCGATTAATTTCGCCGGCAGAACTCGGCGAATATTTTCCGCGATCATCCCGTGCGTCGGTATCAGCGATTCTTCTCGATGGTTCGAATCAATTGACACCCTTTCGACGAACTACGTGATAGATGGTTTAAAAAGAGAAGGAGAGAGAAAGAGAAGGAACAACCGCCACCTGTTTCTCCTCTCTCGGGGTAAACACTCTCAGCTTCCGAGAAGATCTCGGCTCAGTACAAATAGCACAAAGTCAACGGTTTCGAGGACGATTCGTATTAATAATTTGCATAAGATAAGTGCTCGGTTAGCGAAGAAGACGCATATCTCTCTTTTTCTTCCTCTTCTCTCTCTCTTTTCAATCGTTTTTTAGGGAATTTAATAATAGTGCCACAATAAAATGAATAAAAATCTAGAATTAATGGATGCAATGATATATATTCTGGAGATGATACCAGAAATTAGACAGTCTGCAAAATCAATGACAGAGGTCGTTATCCTGACGATAGATATCTTCGCTCTTCCACCCATTCCCAACAAACCGGTACTCCCAAGTGAGATTCGCGAGAACAAATCAAAAAACGGTAATCTTCCAGTAAGCTAGCTGGGCTTGGTCCATTGGGAAACTTGTAACGAGAGAGGGTCGCGGTTTTCTCTTGAAAAGCGATGCTGCTGGACTGAAGAAATTTCTGATAGCATCTAGATCGATAAAATGACTAGCGAATTATGTCAAGGCATCATGTGATTCAGCAAACTAGACAGAAACACGTAGAGCTTACCGACAGGAACTTTAAAACGAGATTTTAGTGGTGTATTAACTTGCTCGTGATAAAGGTGAGATTGCAATAAAACTATAACACGGTTAGAACAATGTCTCGTTATCTATTATTTGTATTGTGCTCAGGAGCAATACTTAAGGATGCAATACTCAGTGTTCTGTTGCACATCTTAGAACGTGCAGTTACCACCCATTTTACTCACAAATATTATACATAAAGTATCGAATTTTAGCAAGTTGTAGTAGACGTTTTTGTTATTCTTCACGACTACGCGTCATTTCGAAAACGTTCTAATCGAACGCTAATTTTGCTAACTATGCGAGTTGTTGCATAATCTTTTGAATTTTCCGGTAGTCTACGACGAAGATGGCTACCGGGAAGTGAAGTTTAGCTTGAAATTTGGGTAACAAACCTAGAGTGAGTCATTTCTGTTAGCTGGTATCCTATCGATCTCTTGTTTGCTGAGCAGAGAACGCATTATCAGGTAATCGATACGACAAGCCGCGAGCGATAATAGGAATTGTGAATTTTAAAGAGCGCGTAGACGTGTGGTAAAAATCGGAGAGAGCAGACCGGTGGTCATCGTATAAAAGCTCGAGCAGACCGAGCGGAGATCAGCATTCGTTTTTGAGCACTCGACAAGTCTAACTCGTACCAGAAAACCTATCAACATGACTCGCGTTACAGTTCTTCTCTTGTTCGTCGTGGCCGTCGCCTACACCGGTGAGTAGCCAATAATCCTAGATCCGCCTGAATCCTTTCGCTGCGACCATTCTTTAGTCCTTTCGCTGCTACGTCCAGTTAATCAACTCGGAGTTTCAGTCAAAGTTTCATTCATTAGCTTCAACCAGGAAGCTTCGAAATTATCAAAGTGTGAAATCGTTCCACGAATTGTGCTGTATGTGCGCCTGTGTGTAGCGAATTTTCTGAATCATTTGTAGTTGTTGATACTGATAACGATAGCTTTCACCTTTTATTAACTGACGCAGCTGTTTGTAGTTGGTTTGTTGGCAGATCAAACGTATTTTCGTTTCCATCGATTCAAGGAATGATAAACTTCTGCATACGAGTGTGCCTTTTCATCTGTTTTTGTTTCATCTGGTAGAGGAACGTGTTTTTCTCACAGCCATTGTCACAAACACTGTTAGAGTCTGTGATATTAGGAAATTATGCTTGAATTATTTGAATTTAGTGTGTTGTGGATATTTTTTGTTTTGCCGTTTATAGTGTCGCATTTTTTGAGACTCGGTTAGCATTAGAAAAATTATACTGCACCGTTGTGGACTACAGAAAAATTCATAAATTATATCCACATTATGTCTTTTATAGAATAATTTTTCCGTCGTAGAATTTTATGAAATTGTGGTGAATAAAATCACAGAAAATTACAATTTTGTGTCTTTTCTTTCAGCGGCGTTCCCTCAGGACACTCAAGGTGCTGAAGAGTGCGGACCCAACGAAGTATTCAACAGTTGTGGTTCACCCTGCTATGACACGTGCGAACAGAAGGCACGGCCAATTTGCGTAATGGTTAGTACGAATAATTCTCCCGTGAATCGCTCTCAATTTTTGAAAACTCTTTGACGTTTAATCATCCCTTCCAACAGAACCTAATCGTAATTTGTTCTTTGTTTCAGAGCTGCAACATTGGCTGCGAATGTAAACCCGGCTACGTCAGAAACAAGGAGAACAAGTGTGTCTTGACTCGAGACTGTTAATTTTCTGGACGAGGTAATCGATCGCGGGGATCGTTGCCAATTTTTGCACAAAAATTTCCTGCGTTCGTTAGACCTAATCCTTCAAGCTGTTGTCACTCGTTCTACACATACCGACAATTATATCAACGATTGTTCCATTATAGAGAGCATCGCTAATTTTTGTTAAATCCGTTTACACAGAAGATGTTGAATAAAACAATCGCTTGAAATACATTTCAGCTTTTCTCGTATTATTATCTTCCGAAGAGAACTTATTAAAATGATTTCTCTCTCGTTTCTAATTGGCGCAACGATCGCGGTTGATCATGTTCGGCATCGATAGTCGACAGCTCTAAGGATCAAGTGTTCTGGATTGATCGTAAATTGTCGGTAATTTCTTGGAATCGGTCGTGCATGCTGCAACGATTTATTAAAAACGACCAGTTCAATCACCGGCTCGTCGTTCTTTTTTTTCATAGATAAGTTAAGCGCAATACTCTCTTATCAGAGGACACGATAAGATTGCCACTTTGGTATGGATAGTGTACTCGATTGACAACGTGAACGAAGGAACAACGCGTGCAATGATCAACTTCGATGACATTCCGTCCCGTTTACTGTTGGAATTGTCGGAGGAGTCGAAGTGATTCATTTGATTTTGTCAAGTGAAGATCGATTAGTGTTTAATTTTAGGTATGAAGTTTGTTATTCTCAATTTGTGCAGGATTGAAGAGCTACATTGACCTTAAAAAACGAATGCAGTTAGGACGATATTATTTATTGTCAATCATAGTCTTGTACATATTGTTATCCATGAATTTCTTGAAGCTATTAAGGCGGTAATAATATCATTAATTAAGTTTACTGCTGGAATTGTCGGAGGAGTCGAAGTGATTTATTTGATTTTGTCAAGTGAAGATCGATTAGTGTTTAATTTTAGGTATGAAGTTTGTTATTCTCAATTTGTGCAGGATTGAAGAGCTACATTGACCTTAAAACACGAATGCAGTTAGGACGATATTATTTATTGTCAATCATAGTCTTGTACATATTGTTATCCATGAATTTCTTGAAGCTATTAAGGCGGTAATAATATCATTAATTAAGCTTCTTTATTCAAGATACATTCTCCTCGTTTGTCTCTACAGTATCCCACTTTACATTGGCAGGCAGGCTCTCCGCACTCCTGGACACAAAATTAAAAAATTATAGTATTCGATGAGAGTAACACTGTCTTCTTCTACTTGTGTGACAGTGAATGACTTATTATACTGCGAGAGTAGCGGTACTACATTAATTCTTTAACAAAGTCTATTAATTTAAAAGGTGAGATATAAATAATTTAAACCTCGATGCAATCCCTTGGTTCCTCGTCGCATTTAAGTTCGCACTCACTCGAACACTCCTTGAAGTGCTCGTTACGACCACACGCTCCTACCTCGCGTACTAATTACAGTAAAATCAATAAACAGGAAAAATTAACGAAACATCGTGAAACTCAAAGAGCTAATTGTCATCTATCCAATTAATACTTACATGAAATGTAGGCAACGGCGACGAAGAGAAGGAAGATGGCAGAGCGAGACATGTTCGCGTATTTTCAAAGCTTGTTACTGAAAACTCACGAGACGATCTCACTTTTATACAAAAAGAACCACCGGCGTATCGCCTTCTGAATAATTCATAACGACACCTGCCTGTTTATTCAGACGATAATTTACGGGAACGTAAATAAACTTTAACGTAAGAACGTATCACCAGAAAGAAGAAAAAAATTTTATCGATAATATTATATAAATAAACATGGAATACGAACGTCCATTGAGAAAGAATACTGATTATCGATAAGAAGGAATTGTGATAAATGATTTCGCAAAAGTTTGTATAAAATGGCGATGTCGATAAGGTTTTGCTAACTGCTTCGTCAAGTGACTCACGTATATCAATGATAACTAATTGGCACCGGTAAGTTTGTGGGTTACTTATTAGTGCGAAATATGTGGCAGACGGTTGTGCGAGGACGTCTCTAAGTTGCACTCAAGCCGTAGATAACGAAAATCCAGATCTCATTCTATCAAGAAACCGATCTGTCCAACATTAGTAATTGATTAGAACAACATTAGAAGTTTCTAACATCTTATAGATTCTGACAAATAAATCTTCAAAAACTTTTTAATTTTGTAAAATATAAAAATATTATTTGTGATGGAGTCAACAAATGTGCGGACTATACGTTCAAATTTACCGCCATGTAAAACTCTCAATACCATTGATCGATATCGATCAACCAATTACGAGGGATCCTCTCATAAGATACTATTCAATTCCTACTGTTCAGCTGGCACATGTTTCAGTTACCTATTGGCCACAATGAAGAAAGTTGTTATTACGTAACTCATTAATTATGACATTTTCAATATCCTTTTTGTCACAGCAAGTATGTGTGTTTTTGTTTCTAACATTGTTGTTACACGGCTGTGCCTATTTAGTGTACATACTCTAATAATGGCTTATTTCTATTGTTCAAATATTCTTAAACACTAATTTTGATACTTTGTCTTTTAGACGCAAAAACGTCTCTCTTGAAGATGATCCACATCGGGATCGAAACGTTGAGTTACTTTTAAATTGCAAAATTGCTGTAGTTTTATGTGATCGAACCGTGCGCCGAAATCATAGCTAAAATTATTATAACCTAAAATTGCGATCGAGAAGAATTTCACATATTAGTAATTGAATCCAGATCGATTCTTAAATCATTTAGATAAAATGAAGCATGCTATCTTAACCAGTCTGACTCTGAGTCACCATTCGACTGCTTAGGATTAATAAAACCTTTAATCAGAAGCATCCTTGTTGGCTACTTCTACTAATATTTTCGCTCCCTACTCTGATTTTTCCAATAATTTTAGAAAACAAACTAAAAAGCTAACCAAAAACCATATTCTTAAGGAAGCAAAGTTCAAGGGCGTAAAATTTTTCAGTTCCTTTTATCACTCCGGGTCCAAACCTTGGTTTGCTCATCTGAGGCTTCCCAGAGAATTCATTTGCTGGGTTAATAGACTTCGTTCTGGACACTATCAACTGAGGGCCTCCCTCTTTCAGATTAAACTTGCTGATGACACAAGTTGTCCATTGGGTTGTCTGGTTCAGGATCCTAATCATGTGTTATGGCAATGTCCGATCTACGATAATAATAGAGATACTTTGATTTGCAAACTTTGCAACCAGGGTCACTTTCCACCCTATACGATAGATTCCTTTCTGTACGAACCCTCTCTCTGTCCCTTATTTTTTATACATACATCTCTTAAATCTCACAGTTTATTTCTTTAATGCTAATATTGTGATCGAAAATGTTCAACATATTCCTTAGTTATAGTTCATAAGTTATCCTTGTAATGTTAGCATGCACAGCCATGTGCATGCTGCTAATAATCCCATGTGGGGTTTCACAGCTTAATAAAAAAAAAGTAAAAAAAACAGTGTTAAATAAAAGCGTCTCGGCCATCACCTAAGCGACCAAAGCCACTCGGAACGCAAACCTAGGACTCTGTTGGCCTAACCGGAGTCTCTAAAGTCCGGTGATTAACAGTCGCAGCCGCAGACAAGCGTTTCCCACGGAACGATCGGAACATAAACGAAACCGGCCGCGGCCGGCCAGATCGTTTTCAATGGGCGATCTCCGTGTCGTCTCTGTAACGGCTGGTTCGTTTTCGGCGCGGCCGCATTTGTCAAGGGAGGGTGTGCTTGGTAAATTATCGAGCCGCGGTCACGGGTTAATGTTGCGTACAGTAGGCTCTGCGCGAGGCAGCTTGTCTATTCGCCGTTACTCGCCCGCTGTGCAAACCGACCAACGGGTTTAATCGCTATCACATCGAATCTCCACAAATGTGACTTTTTTTTCGTGTAACTAACGTCCTGGCCAAACATCGACGCGACGCGGCCCACGATGATCGCGAAACGCTCGTATAAATTGCCAGTTCTCGCGCATTACCAGTCTGCTCGCGAGAAAACCTGCGCCAATTAAAACTTCCGATCCTGAAAATTTCACAACCATCCTCTCTTCGTTTAACGCTGTTGCTCGTGACCGTCGTGATAACCACCTTATCGTCGACGGAGTTGTTTTTTTTTTATTAGAAAATCTCATATGAGATTTATTTCAACATAATTACAAAACAAAAAACGAAATACGCCACATACAAAACAGAATATAATAATTACAGATATTTTAAATTACACAGATATTTTAATACAGACATATAATTAGTTGGAACAGTATAGACAAAACTTATACTTTAAGACCACAGCTCTTAAAAAATGATAACATGTAGTGACAAGCTTTGATGTTTGGTTTAGCTATTAATATTGAGACATCCATTGAAAGCTGGAATTATTGAGTTTCGTTTCGTCACCCTCCCTGCAGCTACACTCAGGATTATCAATAAATCCAATGCGAGCTAGAGAAAAAGCAAGATGATAGTGATCAGATCCTCACCTGTTTATACTGACAATAGTTCAATGGGATAAGTTAAACTGAGAAAACCAAGGAAGTTTTATTTCAACTACCTTCCAACACTTTCACTGACTGTATGCTGGGCAACGTAGAGTTTTTTTATGTTCGTTTTTTATCGTTGCTTTCAGTTGAAGTTGTAACGAGCTTGTTCTCGTTTGTATGATTTTTATGTGCAGTCGGCATTTTTTGATACGTTTATTATTGTGACGAGATTTGTAGATAATGCTGAAAACAGGACGACATCGGAAGAACTTGAGAATAAGAATTGTTTAGAGTTGAGCATGAGTGAGCTGCATGCCTTCGCAGCCGCAAATGCGGCGATTATGTTCATGATTATCATTAGGCGCACCGGAGGGAAAAAGCCGGGCGATTTCGTGTGCCGCGAAGCGTGAGAAAATTGCGGCACGTGGGAAACCGGTAGGTGATATTTACCGATCGCTTCATTTAACACGGAGCCGATCGCGGGGAATGAAAGATAGCGGACAATTTAGTTTTCGAATAGGTGTTACGGATGAACCCCGCCGCGGAATGACGGTTCCGGAACGTATAATAACGTCCCGTCGCGAATACGAAGTACACCAGCCCCTAACGGGCCATTTGCGACGGAAAATTTCGGCGTGGATGGTCTGACCGAGCGATTTATGAAAATCGGGGGCTGCCATAACGGGTCGTCTGCAAATCTATCGCGACCTGGTCGTCTTTCTCGCGTCTAGACGTTCTTGCAAGATACGGTAACATCGAACCAACATGCGTTCCCATAAACTTTAAAGAATTTAAATTAATAACTAATTTGGGTTAAGCAAGTGAGTATTCATACGAGTTAAAAAAAATTTTGTATTCTTTTTTCTTTCTTTTCTGATTGGGTTTTTAAGATATTGTTTCCTTTTTCTGCATTTGGTCTGAGAACCATATACTAATTAGAAACGAATTCTTACAGACACAATTACAATGAAATAAGTTTCTTGAAACGTCGAAATATTTTATGTAAATTTGCAAAATAGCTTAATTATTGTCAAGAAGGATCGTACCAGCGCGCCAATAACATTCAAAGATTTGGTAACATCGAAAGGTCATCAAAATCGGTGAGGAATCCCTACCACCCTTTGAAAGAACGAATCATGTTCGTCTTTATGTTTGTATAACTGTATGGTTATATAAACCATATAATACTGGAATAGGAAGTAACCGATTGGATAACGATGATAGGCTTCGATCGACCTGGGGTCTTGGTTAATTAAGAGATGGTTGAATTAACACGGTGCCTAGAGCTGTCGGCGCCTCCGAGAATGCTACCCGGCGGACTGCCAAGCGAACAGGGACTACGGTTGTCAAGGAGACGCTTGGGACACTTGTGCAGCGAAGAATACACTACCCACCTAAAAGTCTGAGCTCGCTTCTTTAATCTTTAAAAAGCAGTGTAATCGAGCAACGAATTAAATAACTACACTAATTGGTAAAAGACTTCGATTATTTGTAGCTTCCAATTAACAATTCCATTAAAAATCGAGGAATAACTTGGTGGTTTTAGCCACTACTACCTGTCAAGAATTAATTGCGATTAACTGTCACTGTCCCGCGAGCACTTCGATCTATCTAATCTACGATGAAAAAGTCGAGCAATCGGCGTGGAATCACGGTTGACAGTCGAGCGCAATCTATTCCGCAATAAACTTTCTGAACGACTTTGTCCGGCGGCGATAAGATAATCTCGCGGATTAAGAGCTACGCGCGAATGTAAATCCGCTCGGGATATGCATGCTAATTAACGGGGAACGAAACAAAAAAAAGGAGGAGTTGGACAGATGCAAAAATAGCGAAACCAGCAGCGCTCATCAATTATTGCCAGTCGAATGGATTTATTCAGTTGGCTCTGTTTTTCGCGTTTTTTTTTTACTCCGGCGATTGGGGACGGATTAAAGATAACGCGGGTAATACCGGCGAGATGCGCAGATCGCGAGCTGGATAAAACCGTCGGCGGTTTTATCAGGCGCGTGCGCGCCTGCCCATTAGGAGGCCGTAATGAAATTGGACCGTGACTTCGGGCCCACGGATTTATATCTCAATTAAAATACGGCGGCCGCGCTTCCTCCATTAATCACCGTTAAATTCCGTGACCGTCGAGAGAGAAAGAGCGAGAGAGGGAGAGCTTATCGCCCTCCAGCTAGCTCTCCAACGAGAACAAGCTCGCGACAGGTGTACACCCCGTTCGGATATAATTAACCGCGTAACCATCGATTGCAACGTCCGCGGAACGTCTTCTTTATCCGCGTGTTTTAGTGCCGTGGCCGATTAGTCGACAATTCGCCGTGAGCAAATCCGCTCGTTGCCGATTACGATCCCGATGGAAATGCCTACTATTTGTCGAAATGTGTGGCAGATACAAGGGAGCCCGATACTGGCAGTTTTTGCAGGGAAGATAGCAGACTACGCTGAAAGAAATAAGAGAGAGAAAGAACGAGGAGAATCTGCCAGACTGCTTTCTGAAACAGGAACATTAAGGAACATCGATAGTCGTGATTACACTGAAGAATTTAATGTATAGATACTTTTATAGACAAGTTTGAGAAAACGAAGATCGCAGAAACGTTTTATCTTTATTTAATAATGGCTTCATAATTGAGACTGGCAATGGAAGTATATTGAATTTATATCGATCTTTAAGCCGAAACTTTCTTGGAGATATAAAATGAGATATAAAATGGAAGTTTATTAAGTTCAGGACAAGCGACTGACAAATTTTTCTAGATTTTAATAGCTGTGCACTCTTTTCAATCATAATCGAATTGACAATAATTATTAGAATTGTGTTAAGCAGATTCCTATTCTGGTATAAAAATCCACAGTCTAATTAGACTCATCAGAGCGAAGCGAAGAAGTCCACGGAGAAGAATACTAGCTAGCTCGGAAAGAAAAGGGATAGTGGAAAAGCAAAAGTAGCTTTCCTCGTGAAGAAAATGAAAAGCACTTTTGAGAAGCAGAAGAATAGCTTTCCTGCGGAGTGGGGAAGATAGCTTTCTCGCGAAAGAAAAAGAGTAGTTCTCTTGTCGTGGACAAAAGTAGCGTTCTCGTGGACAAAAAACAATAGGCTTCACCTAGAGAAAGAAAGAAGCTTTTAATAAAAAGGAGGAGTGGAATCATTTCCTCGTGTAGCAGAAGAACGGTTTCCATACCACGATAAAGAGAGATAGACGTTTCGTTATGAGCATGTGTGGCACTTTTCTTGTGGAGGAAAAGGATAGCTGTCTCGCGTTGCTCTGTCGCGGAGAAAATATCCTACGTCCTCCCAGATGAGAGAAATCAGTTACCTAGCAAAAGGGATCGAGTCTCCCTTACAGGTAACAGTCTAAGAAGGTTTTGTTTTGGACATGGTCGCTCCCATCGCTGCGTTTCGCGCACCGGGAAGCGTGGACAAGCGGACGTGAAACGGTCCCTTCTTCGAGACGATTTACCGCGGAGAAAAGACGCTGGTCTAGGCCGTAGCGTCGCGCTATGGGACAGATTTCTCTCCATTACGAAGATTGCGGTCGTTTCCCGTGGACGTAAAGCGCTCAAAATCTTGCCGGATAAACTCGATACGGAGAATAACAAAGGGCACGATGGATACGCGCTTTAGGAAGCTTTTGAACGAGCGTCCATTGGAAAATTAATCCGAATCCGCTTGTGTACGCGATCTCATTCTGATTTCGCGAGACACCCTAACGCGTCACCGTGAAAGGGTTGCTTCACCTGTGCAACACGAGCCGGCTCGGTTCGAACTCGAAATGTCAGCGACGCCTGTTTATGGTTGCCACGGAAACACTCGCGAGCGAGTCTGCTTGCGAAAGGGGACCGTGTATATTCGACGCTGGACGTTGTAACTTTATTTGAACAGTAACTAACGAGTAATGAATTCTTTGGTACGTCGAGCCTTCCTTTGCTCGATAAATATTCGAATCGCTATTGGAATGCAGCTGGATCAGTGCATAGACGGCTGTAAATTCTCATTTCATCTCGCATCACGGTGTGTAACAGCCTGTACAATATTTCCAGGTAGCTCTGAGATCAGTGAGAAGGTCTGACAATTTCAAGCTGTATCCGACTGCGTGCATCGAGATGGACGTCTCCGATAATCTGGCAGTAATCGGTGGCCATCTTGTGGTACACGGTGTGTGCCACCTGGGGCGATCGTGCGGGCCAAATTTCAAGGTAGCTATTTACGGTTGCCAAGGAAACATGTGCGCGGACGATGTTACGAGGGTAAGCGGAAACCCCTTTCGCGCTTGTCCACCGGCGACGATAACTGTCGCCGTATTTTTGGGGTCCGTGCGCGCGGGGGTAACACGAGCGAGGAGGATCGTTACAGATAATAACGCGCGTGTGGCAAAATTCGTAACAACCGACCTGGGCGATCGATTCAACGGAGGTTGGGAGCCGGATAGACGACTATGGGATTAGGACTTCTCGTGCTAACCCTTTTGTCACTATTGGAACCTAAAGACGTATTTTTGCTGTTAACATTTAACAGCGATTCTATTGTGATTAACTTTCTGCGGGGTTAAGACAACGTATACGGCGATTAGAAATGCGGGAGGGCTCCGTTGCCGATGTTGGAAGCGAATTTGGCGAGCGGGCGAGGATGAAGGAGCCGCAAGGAGTTGTGGCAGGCGATTTATCGCGGCGCTGTGCTGCTGGCGAGCAAGCGAACACGGCAAACGTTCGCGAGGCGTGAAAACTCTTGGCCACGGAGCCAACGTTCTCTATCCTCGGGCTCGGACGGCGCTCGGACGTTGCACCGTTACACAGGCATTAGACACGGCTTTGCAACGCCGGACAGCGTCTAGCACGCGCGCAATTTCTCCCTCGTTAATTTCCAATGTGTTCCTCCGCAAGCCGTCCCGCCAGCTTCGCCTGGCTCGCGTGCGACTTATCACGCGACAAGCATAACTGGCTCCCTGGCGATACCAACAATCGCCACGGTGGCAAGGAGGAACCCACATGGCCCGGACGCCGCGAGGAATTTTAATTGCGAGCACCTCCTTCTATGGTAATTGCCGGCGATTTTACGCAGTCCTCAAGGATCTACGATTTCAGGGTCTACCGAGGGCTCGAGATTTTTCAGTGCGTTCGCTGTGGACAGGTTCGTGAGATCTGGGAAGCTGTGGAAATTTTATCGTAACTTTTTCGTGAATTTCTAATTGTTGTCAGTGGCTCGTCGATATCTGTTTCGGATGAAAAATGTTTGCATGAAACCTATGTTGGATCGCTATCCACGTGTGCATCACTGTTCACCTAACACCGCATCGTTTACCATAAAAAAAATCTCGGAAAAGATAAGTCGTTCCCATTTTCCGCCTTCGAGCTAACTCGCAAAACGGAACCGACTCTCGAGCGAGCACGCAGGTGCATGAACGGGCATAGGTGAGTTTCATGAGTCGGTTTTGCATCGACGCGAGAGAGAGAAAAAACGAATCGGATAGACAACAATAGCGGGAGAGATAAGCGCCGATAAATACGAGCCTGTCAGTCTGTTACGACGATAGATAAAACGAGCATTCTATTCGACAGCTCCGTTCGCCGTCCTTTCTCTTCGTGTCCGCGCGAGTCGCCAACTGTCTTCATTCGCATGCGAATCGCGAATTCGCCCCGGCTAGCCGCTCGCTCTCCGGCTGGCAGAAACTATCGGAATAGGAGTGTTTACCGAGCACGGTGGCTCTCGCACTTGCCTCAGCCTGCTAAGCCGGCCGATCCTCTCGCGATGCAATCGCTCGGCACGTTGCAGCCGTTGCTGGCATGCATGTGCACGGCGACGGACCGAGCCACGTGCATCCTTGAACTGGTTCGAGGTTCCTGAACCCCCTGCCATGTCGCCTTCTCACGCAAATCGCGCGACGGACAGACGGTCCTACAACCGAACCGCAAATCGCATGGCCGAATGTACTCACATTATATAACAGCCATTTTTCTAAATAGCGGATACGCAAAAGAATAACGAGATGACATTGCCAGCAATTCACGAAGATATAATAGAACTTGTCAGATCAACATGACAAGCTCCTGTTATTCCATGTGCCATCTAATACTGTAGGGAGAAGTCATCTCCGAGCGGCGAAAATTCCATCGAATGTCACGTCGCTGGTAACTGTAACGACGCGACGATTCCATATTTGTTATTTATTGATTTATTTGCGTTCTTCATATTTTGTAATATGCGATTTTTTATGATTCTGGTTCGACGTGTTTGATCTCAGACGGAGATTTAAACGAGACAATTTAATTAATTGTATTTGTTATATTTTGTGTTTAAAAGGACGTGTTATTCTATTTACGACTTAAATCCTACAATACTGTAGTACCCAAGGAGATTCGGAACATAGTGTATCGTATCTGATACATTTAACAAATCTGGTATATAGTAAACAAAATATGTGTTTTCTTACTATGTTTATTTACGTTTATTTTTCTGAAAATGTTGCTTTAATATTATTTTAATATTTTTCCCTTAAATAAATCACAAAAACTGACCTTCTTTCAATGTTTGTCATCCCAATGAAAAAAATCATGCAGTGAAGGGTTAAATAAATATAAAAAGAAAAAACAAGCTCCTGCGGATTCGCCACAAAACCAATGGAGGTCGCTAGTTTCGTCTCCCGTTCGACTTCAAAATTAAATTGTCCGCGCATTGCGATAAACAGACGGTTTGAACGAGCCCGTGAGTCATCGTGCGTCAGTGGTTTGCTAAATTCCCGAGTACACAGTTGCTCGGCGACGACGAGCGGGGATCAAGAAGAAGCAGAAGAATAAGAATCGTTGAACGTAGAGAGAATCGTCGCTCGAACGCAAATAGACTTTGACTGGTTTGTTTGCCGCGGCGAACGATTAAATTTTGTTGACGACAGCGGTGGTGGGCAATTAGAGAAGGAGAGCTCCGCCGCGCCGCTTATCAGCAGCTCAGCGTATTTACAAGCGAGCGGTAAACACTTTTCGCGCGCGAGATACGCATCTGCACTTGTACAAGATCCGAGTTTATCGACCGATATCCTTACTCCACGACCCCCTCAATCTATTCAAAAAGATTGTTGGATCGAGCGAGCAGGTTCTCTCTTCGGGATCGATCGTAGCCGTCTCTCCCGACTGTACGAGCCTCGCATAGCGATTCCATCCGCAATCGTTATTATATTTGCTAGCTAGGTTCCACGTCGTAAATTATCCTGGACGATCCGTGCAACGGTTCGCTCCTCCGTGATTCGCAATCGATTTATCGCTAAACAAGGAAGTTATTGGCGATCGCGGCCACCGGCGAGCCAAGCGTGCTGACATTTTCGCAGCCTTTCACCGGGTCGCTGCCGCGGTTGGCAGCGCTACCGTCCAAGGAGCAGTTTCCATCCGGAATGGAGTCCAAGGACCTCGGTTCGACGTTCGATTGCGCAATGCTGAGCGTGTCTGGCATCCTATTAGGCTGTTAACTAAGGGTCCAGCCGGATCACCGTCGCCACACCACCATTTTTAGCTTTTAGTTCCACGATATATGTACCACCACTGCCACTGAAACACCTTTTTCGAGAGTCTCACACGCTAATGTGTGTGAAATGGATCTCGGAAACATCCCCCCGAAAAAACAACCGCGTGCATCACTAAAATATTATTTATAAAAGTTTGCACAGGTTTCTGAAGTGTAGAAAGAATAGAAACTTCAATGTGACATTGAATAAGAGCTAGAATTTGGTTCTCTTTTCGATTTCATCTGGCATTCCAGCATATCGAATAAACCATGAAATTAGATTTACAACCTAACATTCCTATATACCAGTCAACAATCCATCGGCTGATCTCTGATCCACAGCACGCAGTCCGATTAAGAGTCTCTCGTGAAAGGAGAACGATCCCGATGCCGATCGCGATCAACTCTTTTTTCAGTTTCGAGACCAACCATCAAACGATTCCTTATTGGCGAGTACTTGAGAATGAGTCGCTTGAGGAGATCGTATCGATGCAACACAGATCTGCGTTTCCAAAATTACTCCTGTCTCTTGCGATTGAGAAAAATAATGCTCATTGTGCTTATAGATCTGTAGACAATTTACAAATTATAAATGAAATAAGTAAACATTCCACCTGTCCTATAACCAAGGTGTTTCGTAAAAGTTTCAGAATTTCTAGATCGGTTGGTGGCAGAGAAATTTTTCGAATCCCGGATGATTTTAAATATCACGAAGCTATTGCGCAAGGATCGGCAAGAACAGGCTCGAGGAGGAAGCACCGTCTGTTTGGAGGAAAAGGATGGGAGGAAGGCCGCAATTTCGACAACGATTCGACCGATTGGCCGGTGGGCCCGGAAACCGCAGCAGCTGCGGCAATCCGGTACGCAATATGCTTCGGCGGATCCTCCGAAGCTGTGACGGCTCGCGCGGCCTCTTATGAAACAATGGACACGCCGAAATTGGAGGACGACTGCCCTCGCCAAGATTAAAGGCTTCTCTTCGAGACCGCCGATGCGTCCCGCGTTGCGCTGACGCTTTATTAGATTTCACCGTCGGGAAAATGTCCTGCGATCGAGAAACCTGACGACTGGACACAGGCCTCGAGTACGCGCTGATTCAGACATTATTTACACATTGTACTATTGGAAAATGTATATGTACATTTATATTGTATTAGTGAAACGGCATGCGAGAGCGATGAGGGAAAGAATGACGATCGGAAAAAAACAAGCGTCGATCGGTGTGGCGGTTCCTCGCGAAACAACGGCGAGAGTCAGTCGGGATTGGTATGCCGTGCGAGATGGTTCATTTTGTAAACTCGCTAAACATTAAAGTTAGTTATTAAGTTAATCCGTCTCTCGAAACTTGATTTATTTCTAACATGTACAACACGTTCGAGACGAGAGCTTTAACTTTTTTTTTATTTTTTTTTTATTAGAAAATCTAATATGAGATTTATTTCAACATAATTACAAAAACGACGAAATACGCCACATACAAAACAGAATATAATAATTACATCATAGAATGTGTTATATTAGAGATACACAGATATTTTAATACAGACATATGATTAGTTGGAACAGTATAGACAAAACTTATACTTTAAGACCACAGCTCTTAAAAAATGATAACATGTAGTGACAAGCTTTTATATTTGGTTTAGCTATTAATATTGAGACATCCATCGGAAGCTGTAAATTTATTTTGCTGAGTTTATTCATTAATTTGAGCATTTCCTCGTTGTACAAGTTACATTGCCATAGAACGTGGTTTAGCGATTCGTCACCTTCCCTGCAGCTACACTCAGGATTATCAATAAATCTAATGCGAGCCAGAGAAAAAGCAAGATGATAGTGGTCAGATCTACACCTGTTTATACTGACAATAGTTGAACGGGATAAGTTTAACTGAGAAAACCAAGGAAGTCTATTTTTATAAAAAAAAACTTGTAGCGGCCATCGGCACGTACATTTTAGGAACATTTGGCGTGCAAATGGTCGCGAAAGTTTATGGGACCTGTTGTCACACAGCTGTTTTTGAGAAAGCCGTTACTCGTCTAACGTAGATTTTCTTACCTTCGGCCTCAACAGCACGTACGGGTTTCCGAAGGGACCGCGGAGCTAGGCAGGTAAGCGACAGCCAGGCCTTGAGGCACCGCGGGCCCGTAGGAAAATCCGCTACATTACCAAATTTCCGGGACCGTCCCCCACGTTCGAAAGAACAAGGGAGGCACAGAGAAAGTCCCGCAAAATTACCTGATTGGGCAAGAAGAAGACGAACGTCCAACCAATCAGGAAAAGCTGGCCCACGAAGACTTGGGGCTAGCGAGAGGAGAGGACTTACAGAAAAGTTAGTCCGTCCTAAGCACTTGAGAAGTGAACCTTGTATTCAGAACATAAACGAAATAAACTGACACTCCTCTCAAAAAGATAGAACATTTGGTTAAGTTTTATCCTTTACCTACTTATTCTTTAAACTGAAAATATGTTTTGCCCTTAAGAAGACCATCAGCCTTTACAGAGGCGAGAGTGTTGTTAAGCATAATTTTGGAGAAAGACTCAAAGCAATCTGTGAAAGGAATGTAGGAAATACAAGGAGCGCTAAACGATGAAGCCTCCTTAGCTAAAAGATCAGCTCTTTCATTACCAGCAATCCCAATATGAGACGGAATCCAATAGAACTTTATAGAACTAAGCACATTATTCTGGATGAAGGAATTATATTTCTCTTTAATATTGAAGATATAAGGGTTAGTTTTGATATCCGTTTTAGCAGAGCCAAGTCACGAAAGAACACTTAACGCGTCTGTAAAAACAATAAAGCTTTGATTCTTATTGGCCACAGCAAAGACCAGGCACCGATAGTTTAATGAACTTGGCCTTTAAAGTGAACGAGGCTTTCTCCGAAAAAAAGAAGTCATAGCTGCTTTTTTGGATGTTAAGGGTGCTTTTGATAATGTAAACATCGACTTGTTGTTGTCTAGGCTGGTTTCTTTTGGGTGCTCCACATGCATTCTGAATTTTGTTAAATTCTTGACGTATGGTAGGCTTATTTTTTCTTCAACTACGGGCGATTCTCCTAGGATTTCATATAAATGTGTTCCTCAGAGAGAGCTTTAACTTATAAATACAACTAATCAAGAAATGACCAGCAGCAAAATGGTCACCAATTTCCTCTTTAGGACTGCAGCGGGTAAAGACACGGAAATAATGGAAGGTTCAATTATCCTGGTAGGGGTGCTCGTTTGATCGCGGGAGCGTCAAATCGCGCGTTTAGGGATAGCGCAGTCGTTAACGCTGGCGGTGCTCGCGGGTTAAACTGGCGAAACGATGCCGAGCGGCGTTCGTTCGAGAGTGGACACGTTAAATCGATGTAATTGCTCGACCATTGCCCGGCTTCCAGGTCTGAGGACCGTCTCCGGACCACCCCAAGGCACGTCTACTCCCGAGGCTTTTCGGGGCGGCGATTTTATTTTTCGGAACCCCCGCTGCCATGTGATTGACAGCGGGAGGGCATAGGGTCCAGGAACACGGCGTGTTTCGTCCAACCCCTATCCGAGGGTTGTAGAGGGGATGGGTGGGGTGCTAGATGGCAATGGCGACTCGACGAGGGTCCTTCAACGTTGCCACCCCACTCATTACTTCGGCATTAACGGGGGATGATGCTCCTCTACCCCTCTCTTCTTCGCGGATTCACTGGTTCAGCGGGACTCGCCGAGGGAGGAGAGACGGGAGGGATGAAGTTCCAACGAGAGAGAGAGAGAGAGAAGGACAGCCTTCTCCGGGGAGAAGGAGTGTCGAGCAAAGTTAAATCGCTGGATTTACGAGCTGGACCCTGTGCTTTAGCCTGGTTCGTTGTTGCGTCGACGAGTTCCACCCTTGTTTCCGAGATGCGGGTGTCTGAGTGACCTGGAGGACGATCTGGCGCTCGATACTGACCCACTGACTATATTAATTATAGAATTGCTCTAGTCGTGTTCCTCTTGGGGACCGGAGCAGAGAGAACTTTGTGCAGAAGAGAGGAATACATGTGAATTATTTTCGACGAAGTTGTATTATTTTCGACGTTATAACACGATTGAGAGAAAACATACATTTTCATTCAGCTTTCGTATTATTAACTCGAAAACTTTTCATTCCGCACGAAGATCCGCAGTCTAGATATGGTTATCGCTTACTTGCCACTTTCGAATTTATTTTCATTTGATACCGGCCGTGAAATAAGGCTAGTTATTGTTGTTATCGCTTACACGTGTTGCGTGTAGCATTGGGCTCGTAAATCGGCGCGGCCGGCGCGGTTTCGTTGGAACGGCGTGTAATAACCGACCGAATAGACGATAACGGAATCCATAAAACGGGTTACATCGCTATTCTAGATTCCAAGAAGCGGCCGGCCGGTCCTCCCTTTGAGCCCGGCCCGTGTAAAAGAAGGAACTCGATTGTGTCTGTCCTAGTCAGCGGTCTACGATCCTAATCGTAAACAACGGTACGGCCGATCGACCGCCATTAAGTCAGCTCCAGCGAGAAAGGGGAAGGGAGTAAAAGGGACGTCTCTCTGATCCACGTTTCCTGCGGCTGGAAAGTTTCGCCCTTGGCCAAAGCCACGTGGACGATGGAAAAGGAAGGATCGCGCAGGTGGCGCGAAATGGCTCGTATGCGGCGAATACATCACCAACGGAATGGAATTGCATGGAATTACGAGTCCTGCTGTTGCTCGACCTCTCTTTAATTCTTCTCGGCCACTCGTTCACCGTAGATAGGTTCTTTTAATCATTCCATTTCATTCCTCGAGCCTGCTTTTATAGCCAGAGAATAAAACGAATGGCTCTTCTCGTTGTCTTTCATTCCTCCGTCTAGGATTCCCGAAGACACGTACGTATTTACCTACGGAATTTTATTCCCATTATTGCAATGCCGATCGATGAAATCGACAACCAGCTACCAGGACTAAATAAATTGCCAATGAAACGCCTTTTCCGATTTTCACCCTGAAAACATTACTATTCGCGAGTAATGCAGACATCACCGGTAGCGCTGCCGAAAGAACAGGGGTTTCGGTAAAATATAGTTTCCACGAAGCTGGTGGGCAGCTCGCGAGTCAGTGAATTATGACGGTTAAACGAGACCGATCGGGGAATAAATTGAGCGGGACAGTAGGGGTAGATGTCGGCGATACGGTGGCTCGGCTGGCAGGTTTGCAAAACGTACGGCGCGGCGTCACGTGAAATTTCGCGGGCCACACGTGGCAATCCGTGGCGCGATCTAATAAAAAATTAGTCGGCACGCGAGCGCCCTGTAATTACGTGTGGGCCGGTGGCTTCCGTTAATAACGCGTTCCCGGGACGATGAAAAAAATAAAGAAACGAGGTAGGTAGCGGGGTGGTTCCTCGGAGCGTTTTCGGCTCGAGGTGCAATGAGTCACGGGAACTGGGTCGAAGGAGGAGACCAGCTGCCCCGGAAATCGATTTTATTGATAGCATTCTCGGGCTGCTCGTCGGACACACGATTTCCGATGACCAATGGCCGCGACGCCCAGCCTGTTTCCTACGCGGCCAGAGGCCCTAATGACCAAATGAATTTAATAGAGGCGATCGCGCGACACGTAATCCGTTATTACCCGACAGCGTTGTAATTTGCGGTCGTCGTTCCTGCGTGCAGCTATCACTTTATGGAATTGCCAGCGAAGATGAATGAAGGTTCGCCGAGTCGTTGTCTCCTTCAATATTCTCCTGGAACTCGGAAGACTACGTGCATGGGCGGGCTGCTCCGTTGATTAATCCTTGGATAAGGGTGTTTTTTCTGGTTACTCGTTATACATTTGCGAACTTTTATCCGGCAACCTAAATATTCGACTCCATCTTAAATTCCCGGCTGGCAGCCTCCATTTTGGTGTCCGGAAAGAGAGAGAGACTCGTAACTCACCCACCCTCGAGTCGCTTCGACTGCACCGCACCCTCTGTCAGCCACCCTCCGTGCATACACACTCGGATAACACGCGAAAATACTGCGATGACAGTAATGCGATCGAGCGAGCGACGCTCGCTGCTCTCGCGTGGATTTTAGAGGTCTCTCCTCCGATCGTACAATCATCCCCCTGAGCAACGTAGGTTTTTATCCGTCGTCAAACGAGCGGAACGGAGAGGCGCTCGTTTTCGAACACTTTCGCAGAAACAGAAATGAAACGCGACGATTCTCGACTCGCAATTCCAAAGATTGATACTGACTATCGAAAAAAACGTGCTTTTTTCTGTAATCGTAGAGCAGCTCGTGGGCGACAGATGTTTCGGTGCTGACTCGAGTCGGTAAAGGGTGGAAAAATGTTTCGGAATTCTCCAGCGTTTTCATACGAGTCGATCGGAAGCGAGGCTCGAGTGAAAAGCAATCGCGTGGTGCGTGGCATGGACGACCGGCACGGAACGTATAATTTCGGGCAATAATTCCCAGCCACGGACGATTTCAGGCGAACCGACGCGTGCTTCCGGACCGTCGAATCCCCTGATTCGTTGTTGCGGAGACAGCGCGAGCTGGAAACTTCCATAAAAGCGAATGGAGAAAGTAAATCACCGGTCGGGATTGTTCCGCGATGGATACTATCTTCATCGGTTCGAGTACGCCTCCGTTGCTCGATCGACGCACGATTTACTTGCGAAATGAAGGAATTACGCGGACAGTGGTACAGGTAGACCTGGAATTTGTTCTTTGAATTCTCTAGACTAAACAGCAGCTTAGAATCTGAGAGCAAAGAGGCTCCTATTAGATTCGCCTGTTTAGAGTATTCCACATGCAGAGAATGAGAAAATCATCTTCTGTCGACGTTATTTTACTATAGATATTATAGACACTCTCAGTAGACTTTGATCTCCAACTTTCAAAATCATAAAGGACCGTGTTCACAGATAATTTCTATTTCGAGCAGGATCAAAACAGTCTCGTTCGACGAAAATAACGGCTGTAAAGTTTAATCCGTAATTTCCATAAACAAAAGGGGACGTCGTCGTATTCCTCGGATTCGTGTTTGATGTAAATTTATCTCGTCGCGACGATTTAATCGCGCCTAATCGCGGAAAAGCGTCGAGAGAGGAACGCAGAGAGGGAAAAAGAGAGAGAGAGAGTGAGAGAGAAAGATCACATTCCCAGACGCCGGGAATGGCTTTTCAATCTCGGCGGGTTTTTTTGCGCGCGGAGGGAGCCCGATGAAAAATCGCGGACGCAACGATGATCGATGCGTTCGCCGATATACGGGGCCGAGCACGGAACGATGGAAAGAGAGAAGAGAAAAAGGGAGAGCCCGGTGTATTCTCGATGCGTTATCGGCCTTCGAAACGCAGCGACGGATCTACATCAAGGTAATCACGGCGATACGTCATACGGAAAAAGCTTATATACACGTGGACACGTACGGGTGTCGGGGCGAGGAGGGGGGGACCGAGCAAATATAGATTCATCGACGAGGCTCTCTATATTCCACCCTATGCCGTGTCTTGTAGGGTGCGAGAATCACGACTGTTAAATTAGGCATCTGCCTACGCGAGTCGTACCCCAGCATTTGTCAAAGAAAAGAACCTGGAACCAGCAGCAGGATCACACGCTGGCAAACTTGATGATGAACAAGAAAATGGTCTCGATTCAACGAGAATTTCGATATTCTCTCCTGGGATAGAGACAGGAGTGATTTGGATACGATAAATCATGTTTGGAGCCAAGATTACCCGTTGGAGCACTGCCCTGGCTTCATCAGGAGCATCGAAACCACGCCTATCCGTAAGGGAACGCCCCTTGTCGAGAAAGAATTTTGTAACTCACACCGATCTGAACAAAAACGTGTACAAAAATATAAGGATTAGACTGCGTATTTTTATGGAAAACAAAAATAGTCTGTATTATTTTATTTATTTTTTATTATTCTTCTTTCACGCCGTGGAGCATGGTGATGATAAAAACAAGATCCTAAGAAAATATATAAAATCAGGCACGATCGTAAAATAAAAAGACCGTAAAGAAAGTTTTTCTACGAAAACCATCATCTTTTCTGCTGAATCGCCTCGCAACCAACGGAGGCTGGGAACGATCTCAATGCTCCATGGGTACCTCCATGATAAACAAAAACGTGGAACACGTGCTGCGCCGAATTCCAGGTCCCGTAACCCATCCCGCTCCACGGCTGCCTCTTCGAAAAATGAAAACAACACGACGCGGTCTGAAGAAACGACCTGTTCTACGCTTTCGATTCGACTAGTTTGCGTCGCAGTTTGACCCATATACCGGCGCACGTGTGCGAATTCGCGGGAAGGTCGAAGCCGTGGACGGTTTCTCCCTTTGCCGGGCGACAGGGACGAATGCAAATCGGCCTGGAATGCGCGCGCGTGTGTGTGACCGGGGCTCATGCGTGAGAGAGTTAATACGTAATAGGGGCCCTTAGAACCGAGAGAGACCTTGGGCCCCGCATAACCCGGGCTAACTGGCTCTGCCTCCCAGCTGCCACCGGCGCATAACAGCCTCCTGTGTTCCTCCGCCTCCCCCCTTTTGCAAATTATCGAGGCCTTGGACTCGACCAGGAACTGCGCGTGCGGTCCCTGACGAGGATGCGTTCTTGCCGAGCCTCTTACGGTTCGTTACGAAACCCTCCTGCACCGTAAACAACACGGCTAGCCACGCGTGAAATGGAATTTTAGCCTAAGCGGTTTAACCGTCCATTTTTATTCCTCCCCCATCGCTTCGATATTCTCTCGGAACTTTGATTGCCTCGTGTCGCGATGACAACAAGGTCTTCGCAATTGTTTTGACGGTCTTGGGTCCGTTCTGACCCAGTTCCATCTAAACTACAAGCCTTTGGCAATGCAACCAAACTAGCTGCTGAAATACTCGAATACAAATGGGAGGTGTATATCTCTGGATCAGAATGGACTAAAGTTTCAGCACCGGAAGGCTAATAAGCACAAAGAGGACTGCTGATGCCGCCATTGGCCCTTCTTACGGAGCAGCCCCAACTTGCGAAGAATTAATTAGGACGAAAACACAATAGGGTGACGTCCCCATGTCGTGCACCGAGGAAAGTGTTTTCGATGCGTCTTAAAGGCCCCTCGGGCTGCACAACGGAAAGAGATAGCAGGAGATATCGAGGGTACGGGAATTATGGGAGGTCGAACGATCCTCGAGAGGACCCCGGGGGCGTTCGATCATTATTTTCACGGAACGCGGCTGCTCAATGGGCCGCGATCCCTCGCGCGGTGTTCGCCAATATTACGAATCCGCCCTTAATCGGGTACAGCTCTTCGAAGCACGTCGATTCACAGGACAAATCGCTGGACACCGGGAAAAAAGGCTCGGCGAGCGTGTCCGATGTGCTCCACGTCCCCCTGGAGTCTCGAAATATATGCCGGGGGTCCGAACGGGGACATGGAACGATCAACTATCGAGGATAACCACCGCGATTTCGAGCCGGATCGATTTAGAGCGATGGGACGTCCGATTTTTGCGAGCATGCAGATTCATCGTCTGAACGGCTCGGGGGATGTTTTCTGAAAGGATGAAGCGTCGGAGCTGAGCTGATGGACGCAAAAACGTTATTTGGAGGTAGAATTGCAAAAATAATTTACTTTTGTTCCGGAAGAAGGTATGGGTGGTGTTCAAATTTCTGTTCTAATTAAATGATTGTTTTTTTATTCTCTTCTGACAGGAGAAGTCTATTGTTTTTTTCCAGAGAAAAATTGCTATCACGTGTATTTCAAACGGTTAACTAGGCAGAACGCTTAACGATGGAAAATAGAGTGCAGCGCCCCGCGTTATTCATCAGATCATTTCCCTCGGAGTTTAAGTCGGCTCAGGCCGGAAGCAACGTTAAACAAAGCTCGATGTAAATTGCGGCTCGTGAAAGGGGTGGCTCTCGTCCGATCAATGTCCCAGCTGTTTTGTTCGCACGGCTAATCCTTGGCGCCCTAAATCATCGGGAGCTCGTCCCTGCACAAAGCACGAGGGGATTAACATGGTGAGCCGGTGTGCTTGGAATGAAAGAAAAGGAAAAAAGGAAATTCCGTAGTCAAGAAGCTAAGAAGGAACGTCTCGGGGACCAGACAGCCGTAGAAAACCGACGTTCCACGTGGAAATTGCTCGTTCTCGAGAAGAGAAGGGAAACGTGGGGATGGGGAAACGCTGGAAAGAAGAAGAAGAAGAAAAAAAGCTAGGGGGGGTTGAATTTTTCCGCGAGCTAATTCGCGCACTGTCACGGGTCATCCGGAGGGTGAGATCCGTTTCTGACTGGGAGGGACGCCATATTTGAAATTCAGATGCTCGGATTGTTTCGTTAAATCAAGAGAAATGTGGCCCCGGTGGGTTCCGACGGGGCGAAATATCGCGCTCGTGTTCCACCGCCCCCGTAGCCACCCCTGTATAGTGCTCGGCGCGCCGAGTGGCACGTATGTTTATGACTAAATCACTTTCGTTCTCGTCGTGCCGAGTTTCGCCGGCACCTTTCATATTCTCGCCACCCTCGGCCCCTCCCGTCTTTCGCCGCCGTATTCCTGGCACTGCGAACGAAATTTCCGGCACGTGGGACACACGCTCGATCAGTTTACCAATATTTACTTTTCCTGTGTGTGCCATCGAGCCATCGCGTCGCGCGTCGCTCGCCTAAAGGCCGCTATAAAGCGCGCGACACAACGGCTCAAACTTCTTCTATTACGATAACAACGGAGTCGAGATCTGCCTACCAGATACAACTGAAGGGACACAAGGGGTGCGACGGCCGTAGAAGCATTCAACGATTTTTAATGTCCCCTCGTTACCAAGTTGCCGAAAAACAACCATGATCCTAGAAATGCAGTATTATTCGAATCCATTGCCAAGAAAGTAAAAATCAATACTCGACGCCACGAGCGAACGAGAATTAACTCGCTATTCAATTTGCGTACGCGTCCCTCTTATTTCCGACGTGTCTGTTACAGGTCGACGGAGAGGAAATTTCCTCCGAGATTATTCTGGCGATATCGGTCCTAGATTAAATTATTATTTGAACCGAACCGTTCTCACAATCAGTCCGCGGGGAGGACACGGCGCCGTGTCCTCTCTCTAGCTTCTCCTGGCAATAATTCAGGGCCCGTTTTAAAAGCGATCGGGGATGATTTAGCGCGCATTGTGGCACTGTTCGCACGTTGAATTTACGAGGACCAACACCGGCACCGCAACCGATGTATAGCGGTAACACAGTGGCTCTCGTTGCCGCCATTATGCTGTTACCATTTTTACGGGCGCATCTTTTTACAGGGGAAGAGACGTCGGCCAGACAAGGGACCCATCGGCAAACTACCTGCGACCCCATTGTTACGGAACTGAAGCAGTTCTCGCACAGTTCCTACACTTTATTTCTTCCTCGTTCGGCTCTGATGTCTATCGACAAGCGATCCCGAGCACCCGGAGTTTGATCGTCTTACCGTTAGACAGTTATTTAGGTCTCAGAACAGCATATTCGCGTGTTGAAGTCCGAGTTGAATCCCCTCATCGATATATTTACCGCGAATGTTCGGAACGGTTAGGACACATGGATATCCTTTGATAAACGTGCGCGCCGATTGGTTTCTAAGATTGTATCTGACATGAAAACGCAGGTGGAAAGTCCACAATTATGCATAATAATGAAACAAAAATTCTCGACGCCGCACAGTGGGCCAGATAGTATGTATAAGTAGGAGGGAAAAAGTCCGAAGCTGAAGGTAAAAAAATGTAAAAATTCGTGAATATTTTATATACTATACATTCTCTTGAGACGTAAATTAACCTCTAGTATTAGTATTATCAACAATAAAACACATGACGAAGTCAAATGCTGCGTTGCGTTGGTTTACGTTTCTCGAACGTTTGCTGCAAAATATTGAGTATCAGAATATGTGTTGTGATTATTCAGCTATTATCAACGACTTTTATATTCATAATAACATGAATTCAGTAGTTGAAAGTAAATACATAACTACAGATTTATTTCAATTTGTGCGATTCAGATTATTTTTATGTTTCCGGAAATCTTGGCAGTCATACTGTTCGTTTCTTGTAAGCTATTTCACATTCTGTAAAGTGTAAATTCTAAGTTACCAAATGTTACTAATTGAAACTATTTTTAGTCAACAGTAACATTCTTATACATGATATAAATTCAAAACTTTTTTGCTTTTAGTTGCTGTACCATTTTTTTGGTAGATCGTAAACCTGTTATAACTCGGCGTGATCCGCAAAAATCAGGACTAATGCAATCCACTTCAATAAAAAATCGGCAAATTCTTGTGACTTATTTACAAATTTAGACTTTGTGTTTAAACCTTTACCACAGCTACTTATGAAATTTGTTTGCAATAGCAATTTCTCTAAATCTGACGAAAAAATATTTCAAATAAAAGTTCAACAGTATTCGTACATGTATAAATTGCAATATAAAAAACATTGAAAAAGTTTTGTTTAAAAGAAAAAACAATGATGCTTCGATTTTTTAAATATTACATTGTATTTTTGATTTGATAATGTTGTAGCTGGTGTTAAGACGAATTCACTGATGTATAATATTATGATTTTGACACTATTAATAACGTTGCAATAGTTTTGGCGCACTATACTGGATAAATGGCCCACTGTGCGCCGGTTATTAATGTGTCGCCGATTTTATGCATTTATGACAAAAATGATCGGATTCAATGCAAAATAGTAGAACCAGTGTATTATTTTCAACTCGTACCACCAGTAAAACACGTACAGCATTTCATCTCAAATACGACGAAACAGAAGACAACTTTCCAAGAACAAGTAATAGAAAGTTTTGCATGAAGATGCTCACTTGCACTATCTCACTTTTCCCAAACACAACAGGTGCCTAACGTGAAAATCCAAATCGGCGCACAGCGTAAGGTCCACAAAAGCTCCTCGACGACCGAAAGAATTCTTTGTAGCGTCTCGAATTCGATTCGCCGCGTCTTTCGGGAGCGTGAATCGCAGGTCAGGTGATCGTCGTAAACCCGGACACGGTTCCCATTCGAAATCAGCGCAACTATAGGGCTACGGGAACTCGACCGGACGTTCATCGAAGGTTTTTCGCGGATACTGTTCTCCCGGTGCTCCGTTTTTCGATCTTCCCGCTCTCTTTCGTCGAGCGTCGCTTTTCGGCCATAAATATGCCTCGTGCATTTCCATGGGGCTACGGGGCGGTTCTTTGTTTGCCGTTGCTGGAGGGAGCCGAGCCGCTAGAGAAAGAGGACGGAAGGGAGGACGAAAAGTGGGTCGTGAAGAAGGAGGGGGCACCGGGAAGATTCTTTTTCTAGCGCAACTCCACGGCCAAAATAGGCGGTCCTTGGAATCTAATTATCGGTACCCGAAACGCCGGATTATTTATGTCCGTTCTTTGTCACGGCCGCCTCGCGTTCCTCGCGCGAGTGTGTGCGTGCCCTCTTCCTCCGTCGAGAGGAGAGGAGCGAAGAGGAAAGGAGAGGAACGTAAAACGACGGAGGAAGAACTTAGAGAGGGAAAAAAAGGGGCGCCGACGTCGGGACGATCGAGCGCGATCGTAAGTAACGGATGAAATTCCCGGACGATCGACGGGACTGCGTAACTGCGCCGGGGTCGAGTTTAATATGTATCGTTCGGAACTCCGGATGATAAATCAATTGCCTTGGATAAAGGAAACAAATCGTTTTTGTTCGGGAAAGATGTGTAATCTCGACTACTTCTACGAAACTTTCGCGGAACTACTCGGTATATGCTCAGCCACCGTTCAAGTATTACTTCGAAGTAGCTACTGGTTACGTTCCTTAAAGCACTTGTACAGATTTTGATCCTACCTCGTTTGAGTTTCAATCCACTTGAAGGTATTGCTTCCACTGTTCGAAGCACCCGTGCGAAATGTTTGAAACCATCAAGTTAAATAGACGTCTACCTATTGTTGGGAACTTGAGAGTTGCCACGAAGGTGGCACAACTACGTGGAAGCTTATCCAAAGTTTCAAATTGTCTCAATCCACTCTTACAATTCAGTCATGACGCATTTACTTGAACATTTCATACGTAGAACGCGATGTAGATTCAATTATCTAATGACAGAATTCTAACAATTGAAATAAATGTTAGAACTGGACATCTATTATTATAAGAAATTAGAGACAAGCAATCACGTGACCAAAATTGTAACACGTGATTAGCATCGTTGTTCGTGCTCATGGCGTCCCTTCTCGTTACGACAGTCGAATCGTTAAGACGTGTCTTCTCTATTCAAAGAGTAAACATAATATTCAAGCATCACAGTGCATAGATGCTTTGGATTTTATTCCTCAAGTTCCATCAATAAACAATAGCTTTTTAGTATTCGAGACTAAGTCTAATGTTTGTTCTATATCTTTCGCCTTTTAAAGCGTACAAAGCCATCAAATTAGTTTCGAACTAGCTCGCACCGTTCTCGATCCCATCACCATCTCTCTCGCGGCGCCCTTCCCAGCCTTGCCCCCATAAGAAAGCCCCGAGCCCTATCCAGCGCGAATAAAACTGCGGTTCGCCGGAGCGAAACGGAGCGTCGCGGAGGACTACGCGCTAGCTCGCTCGGCAACGCTCGTAAAATGCAGGCCTTTAAAATTCAAATTAGCTCCGGCCAGGGGGGACGCATCTGCGGCCAGTTTCTGGGTCAGCCTGCAGTTCGATTTCGTGCTCGGTTCTCCGTGGGCGATCGATACATACGTTGCATTGAATCGCAGCCGTTTCACGGCGGTTTACGCGTCAATGAAAAATGGGGGCAATTTGCATCCAGTGGGAGGAGGGGAGGGATGAATTGTGCGCAGCCGAGAGAGTCGATCTGTGATATTTAAATGACTATGCAAGGAACATATGTACCGCGAGAAACATTCACGAATGCTGTTACGAAATTCTGTCTCCTATTTCTGGGAGGAGCGGTACTAAAAATGGGTCTGCGTTGACCAATCAATCTCAGCGAGTCCTAAATTTTTTTTTTTAGAAAATCTCAGAAGAGATTTATTACAACGTTAGATATAATTGTACATGGAGTAAACAGAACAAGAAAACTTATACAAAGTTAAGCATAAGGATGTACAATCATTTGGTTTTTCTTAAACATATAAGTTACAACTTTTTAGAAACGAGTGAATATAAAGGCAGACTTTAATATTGGGCCCAGCCAAAAATATAAAAACATCCAAAGGCAGTTGGAATTTTAACTTAAAAAGTTTTTTCAGCAGCAGTAATCTTTGCGCATCATATAAATTGCACTGCCAAAGCACATGATTAAGAGTTTCACACTCATAGTTGCATCTACACATAGCGCTGTCAATGATGCCAATCCGTGCAAGAGAGCCAGCAAGATGATAATGATCAGCTCTGCTTCTGTTTATTGATATAATAAAATGACGGGATAGATTTGTACCATTAAACCAAGGAAGATGGTTATCGCTATAATAATGAAGAAAATATAATCTGCCTTTATATAACCCTTGATTTTTAATTATTCTGAAAGTGTTGGAAAAGGCTTTTTTCATGAATAGTTCATACAAATCAGTATAAGGAATTTTACAAATACCTAAGGAACAGAAAGTGGTAGCATTTTTAGCTAAGACATCAGCAACTTCATTACCCCAGATGAGTCCTAAATTAATCAATAGATTGCACATCTTGTTTGGTCGCGTTTCACGTTCCGAGATCACCTAGTTCGACCAGCAATTCCGGATTGCAACACAGTCCGGTCACCCAGCGATGTAAATGGGGCCAGATGTGCCCAGAGCCAGTCCCGAATTTAGGCCATGGGGTTCACGGAACTGCACCGCCCCTTTCCAGGCCGGCTCATCGGGCATGATAGACCCGGGTGCATCTCTGACGCGCGTTTCGCTCAAAGGAGCTTAACCATTCATGGCTATAAAATATAGTAACACGAGGACACATGCCGCACTGGCGCCCGGCTATAATTCCGCGAGTCTCAATGAGGATGGTGCACACAGATGCACCCCCCATACTGACTCGGATCGGTTCGATCCGCCGAGAATCCTTTTACGACATCGTTCCGCCCGGATGTATTATTAAATGCGCTTTGCGGTCGGTGCTTTTCCATATTCGAGGTCCATTGGCTCGTTCCGCTGTTCGTTGCACTGGCCATTGTGCGGCTAATGCCCGCGTAACGAGCCGGGACTCTAATCATAAACAAGTAATAACAATTACTACTTGAAGGTTCCATTAGATTGTTCGCACCATGAATGTCTAGGTTCGAATTTAATCCTTGAAATGATGAGAGAGAGAGATATTAAAATTGATAATGTTTCCATGGAAAAGCTTTGTTGAATGGATTGAAATGGCAGATGTCGTAGGCGCGTCAGGTTCTGTAGCAGAAAATGCGTTCGAAGGAAGAGGTGAGAGGGAATTCCGTTCGGAAGCACTTGGGATGGAATCGGGCTCCTGGGAATAGGTAGCGAGAGGCATTCACAGTGCAGGGCCCCGGTGCAGTCTGCACTTCGACCTGTCCACATGCCTGCACCGGTGCACGCGTATCTGTTTCGGATTGCGTACCCCGTTCCCTGTCCGACGGCGTTACGGTGATGCGCGATGGGCCCTAGTCCCACGAAGGGCCCAGAGCTGGCATGCACACAGAGAAGTGAGCCTATAACCGGTAGCGAGAGACGAGCGAGAAAGCGAGGAAGCGAGCGAGTAGTAAGCTAGCCGAGAGACCGGTGCACGCATAAAGGCCCGGTGAATTTCAATGGGGTTTGCGCGATGCCTTTATACTTGGCCCATTCTTTTCTGGCCATAAAAAGCGCACATTCCGCACTCCCGTATGCAACCGGCTTAAAACACACACGTCCCATCGTAAATCACCTCCCTTGCACTCGCAAAACTCGCCTAACTCTATCTCCCTCCCTTCCTCCCTTCCTACATCCCTGTCTCTGTCCCTCTCCCTCTATATATCGCGCTTACGGACCGCCAGTTTCATTAGGAGCAACGCGAACCGTCCCCTCACCTTTCCTGCCCCTCGCATTTCCTCTCTGTCCCTCTCTGAAACGTGCACGAATGCACGAATGCACGCCATGCACCCGTCGCCCAACTGCATGCACGCGTAGGCTGCGCGTGGGTCGCGAAAAATAACAGCGAGGCTCGACCTATGCTGAGACTGCACACGCGGGGTGTTTTCGTTTCAAAGCTCTCGCTGTTCCACTGCAGCTCCCAGTATGTAACTCGAACACTGCAACTATGCGTCCGTTACACACGAAAATGCTAAATGGCTGCACGACCGTGTTTGCATGGTGTTGCGACACCGATGCCCCTCCAGCTACCCTCGCTCCCACCGCTGCCAGGCCTATGTTTGATCATACGTTCGACCACCCTGTATGGGTTACTCTGAAGTCACCATCAGTTACTAGTTTGGTGTCGAGATACTGCAATTACCTCGCGGAAATTGTTGCATAAACGAAGCCGCATCCCTTTGCGCTCGAATCTTGCAGCTTTGCACCTTGCCAGAATATCCACATCATTGCCTGTCGATTTCGGTTAGGTTCACTTTCGTATTATTAGGTGCAGTTGTCATTCACAGTTTCTGAACGAATCTGTCATCCATTTTTGGTAAATGTACTACGCAAAGCGTCAATCTGTATTTTTATTTTAATAATGTTTACATAGCGTTCAGATTAAGATCAAGAGCATGAGGGACGACTTTCATTCACCAAATTCCCAAAGGGTTAATTATGTCATTTAATACCTAAAAACTTTACAATTCCTTCCGGATAGGGTTGAATAGTACGACGTCCCTTTGAAAAAGATGGATCAAAATAAAGGACCACTTTCGCCATGTGTTGGCAACGCGCAAAGGGTTGCCAGTCACGATCAACGTTCATGTCGATTGATCGTCGTGTTCAAACTGGTTTCGATAAATTCTATCGACGCGAACTGCGTAGTTGAAACCGGTATGGGCTGAATTCAATGCAACCCGGTCCCTGCTGCAAAATGGTAATTGGTTACGTGTATAGTGCAGCTGATATTTATGCAAATCTGACTATTCTCGAAAAATGATAATAGGTAAATCGACGGAAATATTTATCGTGAGCACAAAGTAAAGATACAATTAACCCTTTGCTGCATAGCGTAACATATCTGATACAGTTAACAAATCTGGTATACGTATAGTAAACAAAAAATGTGTTTTCTTACTATGTTTATTTATTTTTCTGAAAATGTTGTTTTAATTTTTTTAAATACTTTTCCCTTAAACGAAACACCAAAAACAGTCTTTCTTCCAATTTTTTCATCCCAATTAAAAAAATCATGCAGCGATGGATTAGCTTCTTGCACTTTAATTCTTCTAATTCAGCGGACATCTCGCAAGTTCCTTTCACTGATTTTACTTGTCACCTCAGACTAAAAGGCATTCTTAACACTCGATCCTCAATTACTGAGCAAGGCACCATCAAGGGTATACATTATTTTCAAAATTTCTACAACCCAAATCAAACTCCCTGGTTTGCTCAAAATTTTGATGTCCACATTAAAAGGGGTTTTATAACCACAGTAAACCGTATCAGGGCCAATCATTACAATCTCGCTGCCTCTCTGCATCGAATAAACATTGTCAGTGATCCTAGTTGTAAGTGTGGTTATAGCTCCGAGGACTTGGATCATGTTTTATGGCAGTGTCGTCATTATGAATTCTCAAAGAATTAAATTAGTTAATAAGTTGCGTAAAATTAAGTTTTTTCTACCATTAAAAGCGGACATTTTCTTTGCTAAACCTAATGTTAAAGCCTGTGAATATATTTTTCAGTTTTTATGCGACTGCAATCTTCATCTCTAGAGATTATTAATTCTGTCATTGTACACTAACTGTAAGACTTCTGTGAAAAAAAATATTGTTAAAGCCGAAATAAACCTATAATAGCTTTCAGTGGCTCAATAAAAAAAAATATCAAGTCAGACTCATGATGGAGATTTCGAGCACAAACTAGTTTTAACTACAGGGGTTTAATGTTTGCCGATGGAGTTGTGTTTCGAAAACTTTGTAAATTTACAGTTCGAGTCGTGGAGCGAACATGAAGCAATCGGCGTTAGGGTGACCAGAAGGTATCGCTGCGACTGTTTACGCGAAGTCCACGTTGGTTCCCGGTCAGTGTTTTCGTCGTTGAACACGCTCGTGCTCGCGGCTAAGTGTAAAATTGGGCAATATCGAGCGATTTTACGACTTCGAACCGTGTGGGAATCACGGGTGTGCAGTTAATGGGCTCGAACGGGGGGGGACGTCGATCGAGCTCTGGCTCTGTGTTTGAGTTACCGTGGGAGGAACCTAGGAAGTCCCAAGTGGCTGACTGGGGAACGTATAAATAACAGCGGCGGAAAGGTCGTGCGCTTGAAATATAGTTGACGGTGTAATTTCCCTCCGGGAGCTGACTTAAATCACAATGCTCGACCCGATGATCTACATTTTATTAAAACCGGCTAGCTCGTCCCCCAGCTCGAAGCAGTTCGATCAGCACCGTGAAATCGCTAGCTAAAAGTCGCCATTCCTGTCCGTAAAAATGGCACCCCTGTAGAAGCGACAACAATTCATTCAAAATTTCTGATATCTCTGGAAGAGAACCTTCCGTCTCAAGTTTTCAAAAATTCCTTCTATCACATAATTTTAATATTCTCATTTTTCTTATATTCAGCAATGAATGCACAACCAAAGTATCGGTAATTAAACTTTATTTACAGCCTGGGGGTTGTCGTTTCTTGCACAGCGTCCATTCGGTGGCGACGTCTCGCGACGCTTTCCCAAAGCTTCGCCGGCGTCGTTATCTCGACGCGCGCGTACTATCAGAGATCAAATATGCATTCGATCATGGGCGCGTGTAAAAATCCATCGATGCCTGTAAACGGCTCGCGGCGCGCAGGCCGCATAACAACCGAGCTGTTGTTCGTACGATACCTCGGACTTTGCAAGTCAATGCTCTCGAGAATGTCGTAAAAATGGCGACTCGCCGAGAGAACGGACATGTCCGCGTTTGCCTTAGACAGGCGAATGAAAAATTAGCAGGCTATAAAACTCTCTTGGCCAGGAGCGTAGACGCGTCGTTCGATGTAGATAAGTGCATCCTGCGCACCGCACGGCGAACTTATGCGTCGAGATTTATGTGTTTTTCACGGACGCCGACTCTCGCGGTAATAGAATTTTCGAGCGTTCCACGGGAAAACTAGCAACTACTTCGAAAAGAATATCCGCTGGCATTCAAATTGGCTGGATGAAAAATGAGAGGAGGCCACTCACGCGCAGAAAACTTCTATTTTGGAATTAAGTTAAACTATCTTCTTTAAAAATATTGTTCGTGAAAGACGAGATTAAACAGTATTCTTGTTAGCCATCGTCAGCTATGAATATTACTATGGGAAGAAGAAGCGTCACTGTTAAAAATGTGTCGTGCACAACATGTTTGAAGAACTCACGCGAGTCAGACCGGAAGCGTACACGTGTTGGCCACAGGCGGAGTGTAAGGAGGCAACGTTTGTCTAGGATTTATGTTCTCCATTGAAGGGAAGATGAATGACCAAGGACTAATTTTCCTGTTGAAAAATACCTCGGGGGCGTATCTAATGTTTCACGGGCATTAATCCGCGGTGTCTTTAATTTCGCGCCCCCGTAACGTCCCAGTTTACTCGCGGAGGGGTGACAGAGCGGGGGCGGCAGAGAAAAGGGGTTGGAAACCGAGCCGAGCCGAGTTGACTCGAGCGGAGAGAGAAAGAGAGGGAGAGAAAGATGGAGAGAGAGAACAAGTGGGTGGAGAGGTGGTGGCGCTGCAGAAGGGGTAGCCTCTGCAGCCCCGGGTGGTCGAGGGTGGGCGATGACGTCACGCAAGATGCAGTAGGGTGCAGCGATGCAAGGGGATGAAGCGAACTGCGTGGAACTGGGCCAGTGGGTCTCCGGCAGCCATCTGCGATTCGCCGAGCGACTCGGCGCCGCGATGCACCCGCGTCTCGCGATTTTCTCACTGGAATCGTGCACGAACGAATGCCAGTCTACGATCGGGACGGCGCTGAACAACGTTCTGTGCGGGCGATCTGGCCATTTTTTTCTCTCCGTTCCTTTTTTTCCTACTACCACCACTGCTCGTAGTTTGTGAACGACGAGTGTCGCGAGTTACAAACGGAATTCCGTCCGAACGAGACGAAAGTACCGAACACGAGGAATGACTAATCTTTTATTATGTAAACCGTGACCTCAAGTTTTCCGCTGCGCAATAAACGACTTCTTTATCGAGCACAACCGCGGCTTCGTCGCAACGCTTCGTTACCTTCTTTTCTCTCTTTTCCCGTTTCTTTTTTCCCCCGCCCGTGATTCATCGGCCGACGATTCCGTCCGCGAGCGCGTTTAATAGACTGAACCTCGCGGACCGGTAATTTTCGTTTCCCGGGGGATGATTCTGTTTGAAAATCGTTAATTGCACCGTCGCGGGTTAACTGACCGGACCTAATCGCGGCTAATGGGACACGATCGGAGTGATTACGCTCCGGGATCTGCCACAGGCTAGGAGAGCTCCCGACCGACCGGGAAATCTCCTCGGACTGTCCATCGGCTGCTCCAACCAAGATAAGTTGTGTGTCAGCGATTCAGCATCGTCTCGTTCCTCGTTGTTCATCGAGGAAATGAAAAAAAAAATAAAGACCGGATCGTCGAATCCACGGATAGATCGAGTCCAATCCTCTTTTCGACGATCGTGTACACCGATACACTTTTATCCGACTGCGATTCGAGCGCAAATCCTCCATCTCCTGCCCGCCCGAATTTGCACGTTCGCCTCTCGTCTCTCCCAATAGCGGGCAGGAATTTTCTGTACACGTTTGCCTGTTCGCCCGCCGCGTTTACAGAGGATAAAAGCGGGAAGAACGAGCGTACCCGGCCATTGTATCGCCAGTTAATTTACACTGGCGCGCACACCAGCGCAATCGCTGCACGCGCCGCTGCACTTTTCGGCAGTGGCCCGCTAAAATCGCGCTCCGACGGGGTAATTAACACGACCCGGCTACCGAGTAAAATGCAAAGCGATAAACGTACCGTCGGCCAGCCTTTTGTTCCTCGCGCCGTACAACACATACGCCTCCGCGAGAAAGAAGAACACTTGTCCAATGGTCCTCCTAATTCTACCTCTCCAACCGCCTCGAAAATATTTATCCGTCAGTTTGTTCATCAACCAGAATATTCCTTCAGAATTACAAAGCTTTGCCTAGTCAAGTATTGCTTCAGACTCATTCCTTTATTTTCAACTAACATTTTAAACCATTAAATTCATTCGTTTTTTATTCGTCCTGAAACAAACCTGAATTATATCCCGTTATCAGTAATGCTTTCAAGCCCCAAATGCAAACTCGGATCGGTAAAAAATTTTTTACACAGCACAGCTGTCTCTTTCGGTGAGTGATTCAGGCTCGAGACTCTCATTGTCTCGTGGTTTCTCGATCGCTCCTCGAAGCAGAGTCTTCACCCGCTCGGAGACCCGCCTATCGTATTCGACCACGCATAAATCATCATTCCATTTGCGCAATCTTCGATCCGGCCCGACCTTTGTTCCCGTCCGCGTGAGAGTCATCGCGATTCCGGCTCGGAATTTCTAAAATCCCGCGTAAATACACCGGAGGAAGAGAGAGAGAGAGGATCTCTCATTCGCGTGTGTTACGCATAGCCTATTTCTCCGTGCCACATTTAGTCGAGCCGTGAATCGTATCGGCCATGTTTCGGCGAGATACGAACGAGAAAAGAGGTACGCGACGCGGAAAAGAAAACACCGGGCCGCGTTCCAAGCCCGACTTGACGGCTATATTGCTCACGTTTTCGTGGCTGGTCACGCCTATTCCAGATTTAGCGGTATTTCTGTCGGCTCCGCTGACTCACAAACTCCATCCTCCTCTTCTTTTCCACCCTTTTCCTTCTTGTCAGCATCATCGTTGCTGAACTCGAGTATTATCGTTCTTTATTGTTTGTCTGTAATTTTTTTCATGTGACGTAACGGTAACAGTGATCGGTCAATATCTCGCTTGTTTAGAAATATTAGGAGGAAATTATAAACGTCCTTGCGTCACCTCATCTTGCATCTGCTCGACAGAATGTCGCCAGTTACATGAATTCAACGATAATAGATTATACCGTTGCATCATGCCGAACGGATAGATGCGCCATTTCTTCGATATCAGCGCTATTTGCTTTCTACGAGATAACGTTGTAAATTTTAACTTCGCACGACAATTGTAATTTCGTCGGGAAAATGGAATGATTATAGAATTTAGAATGTTGCTGGGTGGCTGGAACGGTCGGATCGCCGTGTATTTCCATTGTCTTTCGGTTAGCTTGCCTCATTGATTGAGAGATATGAAAGAACGAATGATCCTCGTAACTTGAATACACCCGTTAATCTAATCGGCGACACTGTTGCTTTGCGAGCTTATCGCCGCGAAATATTTATAAACGGCCGCGAAGGAGCGTATCGGTCGCTGTGAAAACAAACGCTGCCACCCCATTCGTCGACCGTCAATCGAGCCGATGAATGCCCCAACAACTCGATTGTTCCCTGACCTTCTTCGCCTGCGAGCTTGTCTGTTGTTCGGAAACCGTGCTCGACGTGCTTGCATATATTTTTATTCTTTCCCAATTAAACTCTTCCGCCGCAGACAAGCTAGACAAGCTTCTTTCACTAGTACCTACTCTTTACAATTTTTCTTTTAATTTCAATTCATCCAGAAATCTTTGTCTTCTCCATAATGAACTGTCGTCTGTCCATAATCTGAGTGTTACACCTTCATCGAACAACAAATCGAGATGACAAAATGTGAAGCAAATGAAAAGACGTCTATTCCCGGAAAGTCTGAATGAAACGGTGAAGTTTGCTGCTTTCATGGAAATCACCGACAAAAATATTCCCGACACGGTTTTCACTCTTCACAGTTAAGAGAATGCGTTCTGATCATTATAACTGCACTAGAGCTGCTTCACTAGACCGGGTAGGCATTATCAATGATAACCAATGTAAATGCAATCAGGGTTGTGAAACTCCGGATCGCATAATATGGCAATGCGAACTGTACAATTCACAAAGACAGAAACTAATAAATTCCCTACTCAGTATGGGCCTCCAACTGCCCCTTAATATAGACACAATTATCGCAAAGCCAAATATCAAAGCTTGCACTAGCATCCACTCCTTTTTCCAAAGCTGTAATCTACATATTTAGCGTCAACGGATATTGCTGTTATATTCACTTGTATTTCATAGAACTCTTATTGTATTATTCCTGTAGTCCACGTTATTGTATTTACCTACATTATTCATGTAAAGCAAAATAAACCCAAGAGGGTTTCGAATGCTTATAAATAAAAATAAAAAAAAAGATTCGTTGTCGGCCAAAGCAGTCGTCTGTTAAATCTGGTGCCGGTAAAATGTTGTCAGTGAAAATCGTGTTAGGGAAACTTCACCGTTTTATTCAGATTTTTCGGAGATGGATGTCATTTCATTTTTAAGGTGAAAACCGTGTCGGGGAAATTCGTGTGGGTGATATCCATGAGATCCGAAGTTTGTAGCGTCGTTCAAAAAGAGTTGTAACTTCGAAGAAACGAGTGTTTCGAACAGCGGCGTGGCATCCTTTCGCCTAATTTAATTGGACTCGTCGGGCCGCGTTACAAGCCCGAGCATCGTGAAAAATGCTCGCATTCGCCACAACCGACGCGAGCAATTACACGCGGTCTCGTAACCATCGTTCGATCGGGGCCCGCATATTAAACCCAGCCGGTCGAAGCCATTACTCTCCACGGAGAACGAGTTTGCTCTGGACGCCATTAGCGTTGCATGCCTCCTCGCTATGGCGACCTTGGGCCAATGCTCTGAGTCACATTTAACTGCACTCCGCGACGCGAACTGACATTCGTTGCATCGGACGATTGAAACGCGTCGCTCGTGCTCGAAACGAGCCTTTTCAGCTCGCGAACGCACCTCGTCCGATTCTCGACGATGAAATCCTTTGAGAACGCCTCCCTTCTAGCCTTGCACCGGTCGTGCACACGGTGCACTCGTTGCATGGAAGTCTCCTTCCATCCTTCCTGCGATCTGTACGAGTTGTAAAAATGCTCTCGTGTCGTTGTATAATCCTCGTCTCGATGCCGAACATTTTCCATGACGTGTTAGTGAAATCACAGTCGTCAGACATCATGATATCGGTGTATACCTTTTGAATTTTGTGCGTACACCATTTCAAATATTAAAATTATCACAGAGAAAAAGATCTTTTTATTTGGCTTCGGCTTGACATTGGAAAACGTGCTGCGCGTCGTGCTGCGCGTTATCTCGACATGCACTCCAGATTGCACACAAACGAATACAGTGTTCTAAAAGGAAGGAAGGTGACTCTGGCAAAGGTTGGAAAGAGCGCCGATATCGAGGAGCGACGAAGGGCGCACTGCTCGAGTATCTCGTGTGCTTTATAATCGCCCTTTTGCGGTGTGTGGGTGCGGTCTGGAAAGAGGGGAAGGCATAGCGAAGGTCAAGCTCGTATTGCGTCTCAACGATGCAACGCTGGCTGCTCGTGAGCAAAAAAAAAATAAAGAAAGAAAGAGTGGGAGCCAAGCCTGGGTAGGACGAAAGAGTCGACGGAGAGGATGAAGAAAGAGAGACAGAAACTCGGGTGTGCAGTCGAAACGAGTTGAAAGGGGCCATAGGGGGCGTACATCGTGGAGGGGGCAGTAATAAAAGTGAGGGGAGTATGTAAAAAGTAGCGTAGCGCCCCAGTGGCGTATCTTTTCAGGCCGTGCCACCCCGGAAACGAAAATGGCTGGTCCAGGGCGCCCCCTGCTCGCATATTTCAGACGGAAACGTAAATATCCGAGCAGAAAGTCGATCGGGAATTACTTCGTACGAGGAGCGAGAGGATCGGCGCGTTATGGCCCGATAGAATTAGGTAGTAAAATGTTACGAGAGACGACTGCGAAGGTCGCCCCGGCTTCAGATAGGGCTCTCGTCTAATCGCGAATAACAGAATCTCGAAGGCGTTGCGTGGGATGACGTCACGTCCGGGCTCGCGTGAGCCGCGCAGCTTTCCCGATAAGACCGCGCTTCCGACGAATTATTGTGTTTACAAGCGTTTATCGATGATGGCCGCCGCGGTTTATGGGCAAAGGGAAAACTGTGTTCGGCGTAGATCATGGCTCACGATGCCTGTCTACTCGCTCTCTCTGCCATACCGGGCAGATCGATAACGTTGTCAGCTGCTGGGAGGAGGGGAACGAAGCTTATCGCGAGAGCTCGATTACGCTTTGCCGAACAATCTTCATTCAGAACGGATCCACGAAAAATGTTCACGAGCTTAATGGAATATCTGTGTCGAGGATGTTCGTGACTGCAAAGGATTAGCGCCGTTATCGAGCCTCGCGAGCCGACGGTTTACTGTACCGCGATTTTACGGACGAATTTTTGCTGTAACCAGCCTTGGTTGTGTGGCTGGAGTGGTCATCTAATGTTCTTCATTTTGTGAGCTGGACTATCCAGGAACCATGGAATATCGGTAGATCCCTTGTGGGACTGTTAGTGACGGTATAGAGTCACTTAATAAAAAGGAAAATTCAGACGAGAGAGGCATATCGTGGTCTTTAGAGCTTACTTATAAGGGGATTTAGACTGTCTAGGTCAGACGTGGGTACTGTCTGCTTTATGGAGAGCTGGTGTTGCTCGTTCGAGAGCTATACAGCCTCGTCCACTCGAACACTATACATAGGGAGAAAGATAGAGTTAGATTATTCCCCCCGAGATTAGAATTATTTTTATTTATTTAGTAAGAAATAAAATACAGGCAAAATAAATTCCGGTGAACAGAGGATTCTTCCCGGTAGAAACGGAGAGGAAAAATGGTGAATAATTGTAGCGGTTAAAATTTTCTCGCATTTCACTTATCCACCAATTTCCGCTGTTCCCCCCACCAATTACTTAAACGTTACCGAAACGCATGCACAGCAAATAGCAATAATAATCACCGGGAGGCTATCGAGATCGCCAGGATATCGTAACAAACGGGCAGGCGCAGGAACGTGATAACTCGTTCGCCCGACCAAAAGTCCATTCCCCGGCGTCAGCTCGTTAATCATTACGCAATTAAGATGATATCAGTAGATTCCAGTAATACCGTGTCTACTTAACGTCTCTTAATCCGGTGTTGCGAGCAGAGGGATTCGGAGAGCTCGCGGCCGGCCCGGCGCGTTTACAGCATGTGGCGTTCCCGAAAAGATGTTCAGCTTCTCACGAAGACGACGACGACGCCGGGCGTCGTTTTTTTATGATTGTCGTCTGCGAGTGGGCCAGCTTTTCTTGCGACGACGACGGGGGAACACAGAGCACAAGTTGTGTTCGCCACGGATCGTGGCCGACACACGAAATCCTCGTGACCACACGAGGGAACGCGACAACGACGATTTCACGCTCGTTGCCGGGCCATCTCGCGCAGGAATTTCGATCAACGATTTCGATGCGGGATTTACGACCGGCTACGGACACGCCGATTTATTTCCTCCGCTCGAAATGATCCAGAGAGAACGTGTACAGTGCCGCCGTGGCGTCCCGTTGTTTTATTCTATGGCACCGCAGCAGCGCGCGGTGGTGCCATTTCTTGAATTGATCGCCGATGTTCAATTTCTGAAGAGCGCTGCAGCACTTTGATTCACGGACAGGTTTTTTCGATGCATGTATATTAGGGTGGACCTTATTTTTCGACTTTCGAATTTTTTTCGGGACACCCCCTAGAATTGTGACACTAGACGCAAAAATAATGTGTGCAAAATTTGAAATCGATCGGATAACGGGAAGTGCTGCTCGATTTTCTCCACTGTAGTATATCATTAGTATATATTTTTATATATCATTGATTTTGTCTTTTTACGCACTATAATAATGTAGAAACAAAATGTAGCATTAATTTAAAAAAAAATTCGTTCAAAAATTTTTTTTTGCATATTACTTGATTTAATAAACAATACAACTTTTGTCCAAGAATTTTTTTATATTTTTATAAATATCGAATATGTTTATGTATTATACATGATACATTATTAATATATACATTATAGAAAAAACTAAAATTATTTTAGAAAATTTCGTTGAAATAATTTATTTATCTCGTAATATAACTTTTTTGATACATCTGGATATTGTTTCCTATTTTCGGAAATAATTTGTAAAATATATTGTTTCTCTTCCTCATTTTTTGATAATAACTGATTATAGTCTTGAATAAGCTTAATACCGCGCTCAGCAGTGTCATTAACAACTTTTAAGTTTTGTACAATGTTTAGTCCAAATTTGAAATCCTCGTCATCTTTCCATGGATCGGGATCTTTTTTTAGTTATAGGAATTCATTATGGATCGAACCTGTGCGCCGATAACATAAACTAATTTCCAAATATGTTATTCACCGAAATTCTGACAGGAACTCTTCAAGTAGAAAGTGTATTTGAACGGTATTAGTATCATTCAGAGTGATTCAGTATTTTGCATTTTTTACGGGTCGAAAATGCAGCGACGTAACTTTTTATCAAATTTCGGCCACCTTTAGAAATGGCACCACCGCGCTCACCAGTTCTGTCGAGAGTGCCCATAAAGGACAGCGTAGCTAAGGTGAAAGAAAGAAAAAGAGGGGAAAAAGAAGGGAAAAAGACCGTGATCGTTCGATACACTCGAAACGGCGTTTTCGTGATCCCCTCGGCGACTACTCGCCGATCCGCTCGCGCAACACACGCGATCCTCACCGGTTTCGTGGCGCACCGTTGCGCAACACATTCGCAATCCCGTACAAGGGAACGTCGCGATGCGATCGCGACCAGCACATTCGCCGAATTTGGGATGTATGAATGGGTCCTGTCCTTTTTCCGTCAACGACGCTAGTCGATGACCCACTCACTGACTGCGTAGACGTTTCGGGCGGGAGAGGCTTCTGCGTTTCGACTCTCATCGTTCCAATTGAGACGTCTTCGTCCTCGCAGATCGATTCAGAAATGCGATTATAAAACTGATTTTATGCATAAATATGGTTAAACAGTAATTGTGTCATATTAACAGTATTAAAGGAAGAAATAAATTTTTGATTTGGGTCCAGCATATTGATAAATATATATATTGAGAACATCCTATAAATATCATTCGAAAAATATCTGCCGATAAATTACAAAATTACCTTGCTTCCAAAAAAACCAACAAAGCACCTCGTAATTAGTGAAGAAACTTATTTTGCATAAAGATCCGCAGTATAATTATTATACTATTATGTACTCAAATGGCAATCTTGTCGAAGTGGTAAAGAGGTGCGGTTCGTAATCGGTTTTAATACAATTTGATCTATTTATAGCGTTCTATTGACTTTAGATTGCGAACGTGCAAATACCGATTTGAAAATAGCTGCATCAACACTGTACATCTGCAGTCACGATTCTTTAAAAATTTAGGGAAGAGAGCTGTTTAAAATGTTATCTGCGTTCATTACTCCACCGCATTATAATTAACATTTTTATAAGGAAAGATTTAATTACACGGTCCATCGAATTTGTTTCCGATCCGAGCATGTAGCGAATTTTACAATTAACTTTTCCGGAATGAAATTTCTTCGGAAAATCGCGATTTCGCAGAAAATTCCGCGGTCAGGCAATTAATTCGACGTTGTTCCCCAATTGAAATTCCCGATGCCAGGAGTCTAGACCTTGACGAGCGAGGATAACGATCGCCGTGGCGCGAGTCGTGTGAAATTATCGGCTCGCGGACGGGTGTAACGATCAGCTAATGTATCACCGGTTGAAGCGGTTGTTCCTGGTCCCCCATCCTCTCCAATGGCCGACGAATAAGTCGATCGAACGTGTCATCATTCTTCGACTAACGGTATGGCAGCGGGTCAAACGATCCTGTTGGTTGTATCGATCAGGATGCGATCCAGCTCCGGCGACGTCGGTCGCGTCTTCTGGGATCGAGTTTGAGCGATGGGACTAGATCTTGGCTTCGATTCAACGTCAATGACTGGTTTTCATGGTGCTTGAACTGGATTCCGCGGTCTACGATTACCACAGAGACCCAGGAACACGATCGATATCTTTCGAGAGCCCCCAAACCAGTCGAGAAAACCGACTTCCCCGGCTAATTGCGAGAGAAAGAGAGAACGCACCGCCGCTCTTTCGCGGTATGAATCATGATACCAAGTGGTTAATCAGTATCTTTAATTCGAGTTAATTGGCCTGCGAGGATGACTCTACGGTTCTCGGAACCGTAAGCCTCTCGAGAGACCTCCGTGCAAAAACCGGACGATTGCGCGTCTCAGGGAGGAGACTGCTCGCAGACACCTCCATTAAATCGCGCGTCAAGACCACGTGCTACGAGGATGATCTCTTCTCGACGATGCTGGTAGTTTACAGTGTCCTGGCATTATATTAACGCTCGTTTCATTAGCGCGAGGCGATTATTACAGCCGCGGCTAATAAAACTTCGAGTAATCAAGATTTCACATTTACCGTCCATTAAAAATGCAGTCAGGATCACATGCTGAGAAAATTATCTCTTCAACGATATCGACTGTTTATATGCATAGTGTTTTCCACGTTCCATAGATTTACACAATCGAAGGTACGAATGAGATCAGTAAAAATAAAGTTGGAGGTTCGATTGTTGTTAGTGTTTCGTGGATGTTGGCCATTGGAGTGGTCGCAGAGGTTCAGACGGGTGGCCCCGACCGTTATTTATATTTCCGATGACGTCAAAGCCTGAAAAAAGGGACCGAAGGTCCCCGACACGCTTTCACAGCTCCTCGGTTCCTTCCTCCGAGATCCTTTTCTCTGGAGGACCCTCGAGAGCACTTTTCAAGGACGAGACGCGCTCGGTTCGCTGCACTTCGCAGCCGCTAATGCGATTAGCGCGCTGTTATCGCGTCGCGGTTGTGTCGGTGAGTGCTCGTAAGGATCACCACCACGAAGAAGAAAAAGAAGCAGCGTTTGGCAGAGACCGAGTAAAAGAGGGCGTACTCGGCCTGGGACAAAGAAAACAGCAGCGACCCGAAAACGGTACGAACCGCGCGCGTAGCGTTTTTTTTCAATGGCCCTTTCCCACCACGAAGCTGACTCTGCCCTCGTGCTCCGGATATTTTCATCCGACTGTCAGGCAGATGCGTCCGTGGAAACTGGCTGCGATGAAGCTGTGTGTTCGAAAGTCGTTAGCAGCTCGTCGACGCTCGTAAACCACGCACAAAAGAGTCGATGGCCGACGAGGACTGGACCTCTCTCACGACGTGCTAGCTCAAGATCAATAGAAATATACGTAGAAGATGGGAAAAGCCTCTCTAGAATCTCCAGAATTTTTAGATGTTCACTCTTTTAGGTTTGCTGGGCAAATTTGATCAAACAGCCCACTTTGATTTGGGTCCCATAGAAATCACCGACACAATTTTTATTCGCAACATTTCACCGACCCCAGAATTCACCGACAACGCCTTTAACCGACAGCGGATTTGATCGACAACAAATTTAACCGCCAACGAATCTAAAATCGTTATCGGTCAAATTCATGTCGGTTAAAGGCGTTGTCGGTTAAATTCGTTGATGGTCAAATTTGGAGTCGGTGAAAAATGTGTCGGGGAAATCTGTGTTGGTGATTTCCATGGGACCCTTTGATTTTATCTAACGTTTGCAGTCTGGAGTCAAAGCATTAAATGAACAATACTCCATCAACAAGTAATAAGATATAACATTGAAGAACCATCAGGAACATTCTCGAGAGTTATAACCGAACGAAATCTTCGCGAAGAAGCAGCTCCTCTTCGTCGACAGTGAAGCAAGAACGAAGAACGCGATCGGAAGCGCGCAGAAGTCGACGTCACTCGCAGGCGCCTAATCAGTCGTGTTGGGTTCCAATCTCGCAGATGTTGTCTTATAGAGGGATTACGGCTGCCGTAATTTTTTCCTCTCGCTCTCTCGCCCTCTTTCTCTCTATTCTCTCTGTCGGAGGCCCCTCCGCCCCGTTCGCAAGAAACCGGCGCGTCCGATTTCGCAAGCCCCTTCTCCGATAACTCGTGTAATCAAGCCTGAGCTGAATGAAAGCCTCTGTGAACCTCCGACACGATCACACTGTTTATAAATGTCAGCTTTAAGCGATGCGTGTCGACCGGTGAATCGGTCGGCGTTCGAACGCGTGTGTGCGTTTTCCGCGCGCTACTCTCTCTCTCTCTCTCTTTCTTTTTCTCTCTAGACCGCGTGCGATACCGGGGATGTCCATTGTTGGAACAACAAAAACTCTCGACACGGCCGAAATTGTTTCGTTAGACCGGCGACACGCGTTTCCATCGACAACAAACTCATAGAGAGCGAAAGAGGAAGGGAGAGAGCAAACACATTTCCCCGTTGCACACGCGTATACAGACACTCAGAACGAACAATGCGATCGGATGAATGCGCTTCATAATTTGCATAATCGCAGCAGTCGCGAGCCTTGATATCCCTGTGCGCGGACAATGAGATCGTATTGCTGTTCATAAACAAATTTTACCGTGCGATCGAAACGATCCAACGTAGACATCTAGCAATGATCCGGACTACCGATGACTACGGACTCGTTGATTTGTCATCGAAGATCCGGGATTATGATGAAACGCGTGCGGCGGGAAACTGTCTTTCTGGTAGTCTGTACTGAAGGGTCCCATAGAAATCACCTATACAGTTTTCACCGACGACTACTTTGGCCGACAATGCCTTTAACCGACAACGAATCTAAAATCGTTGTCGATCAAATTCGTGTCGGTAAAAATCATTATCGGTTAAAGGCGTTGTCGGCCGAAGTAGTTGTCGGTGAAAACCGTGTCGGGAAAATTTGTGTTGGTGATTTCCGTGGAATCTAACCCCTTCCAGCCCAAAAATGTCCAGGAGCAGTAGACACTCGTCCAGGACCTTGATCACCTAACGCGTGGCCGACTCAGCCGCTGAAAATCGAGTCGCATTACAATTGGAATACAGATCGGCTCCCCACAGTTGTTGGACTATCGCCGGCCCTGCGAAAGCAAACGCTCTTGTGTGTGCTGTTATACTAACATGTGTCACGCACCGTAAGCGATCGGTTCGTGGTAGCCAGCCGGCATAGGTTCGCGGTAAGCGGACTCTCCTAAGAAAGAACAGAGCGTCGACGAGGGACCGGGACGAAGAACGCTGAAAAAGGAGGACGGAAAGTTGCTCTCTCAGGGAGCAACGACCCATCGGCCTAGTTTTAAAATCCAAAACAAACCCGGTGGCCACCGTCGTCGACGGTCACTATAGCGCTCTCGGTCTCGGCTTCCGGATCAGAAAACACTTCCGACGCAACGCGTTTCACGAAGTTCCTCTGCAGACCCAGTCTCCCATCCTCTTCGGCACCGTTACAAACGCGATTCCCGCGCGATTTTTACGAGCTCGTAAAACCCCGCGCGTTTTCTTTATCTCCCGGAGGCCGAGGCGTCGCTCAAACGACACGCGGTGCGATTGAAAAATCGCCGCGCGCGATTTAACGAGCACAACTGTAACAGCGGGGGTCGCCGTGGACCCGACAACGCCATCTTTTCGAAAAGGTGGGTGTGTTTCTCTCCCCTGTCGTTGCCTTCTGTTTCCGGAAATTTATAACGGGCGTTTACGAGCCGCGTAAAAACACCACTGGATGTAGACGCGAGTACGCCAGCGGAATTTTTGGGCGATCGTCGAGAGAGATTCGAATGAACCGTGTCGCTCTCCCTCTCGCTGATTCGGCCTCTTCAGATCATGCGCTTTTATAGCGGTATTTATGGGTGAAAAGCCCGGTCGAACCCCCGAGTAGTTAGCTTATCTATATTTCTCCTTTTGTTTTCAATTCCGGCCGTGATTCCCGTGCTAGTCGTAATAACTCGGGTATCGCCCGACCAGCCGGTAGTCATAAACTCAAAATAGCCCTATAACTCGGTAAGTTATGACGTCACTGTTCCGTGTGATCCGAGATCGACAGGGCCCTACGATCTTTAGGTCGACGAAGATTTTCGACTTCATGCTTTCCACAGCTTCATTTGAAACTCGAGAAGAAAAATAAATGCAGCTTCTTTACCTTCTGCTGAACACAGAGTATTTTTATTTTGCGCAAAAATGCAACGGATCTGTCTTCTAGAGCTGTGACTTATGAGATACCCGGGTACCCGGTTACTTGTGAGATACCTGGTTAAACAAAAATTACTCGGGAACCCGGGTACTCGGGTAAACAGCATTACCTGAATACCCGGGTATTCGTGTAAACAAAAATTACCCAAGTACCCGGGTATCTCATGAATACACTGCGGATCTTCATGCAAAATAAAAATAGTTCACATCAGTAGGAAAAAGCAGACGATATGTTACGATTACTTATTCTCTTGAACGATTTTAATAAATTTAAATTAATATATCAACGTTCTTTTAATTTCATTATCGTTTTAAATTGCACAAAATCATTTATGACTTATGTCTTATGAGATACCCGGATACTCGGCTATCTCATGGGTACTCGGGTACCCGGGTATCTCATATACCCGGGTAAAAGTCCGAGCTCTACTGTGTACAAGATGAATGACTCCATAAAGAATGGGCAAGAGAGACACTGAATTTCTGAGGTTTTCACGTTATCGGGACTAGTCACCCCGGAGCTACCGCAAAACCAAAAATTGCTGGGTTCTGGCCGCCATGTTCCCCGATTCCCACGGCTCCACCGTCCCCCGAATAACGTCACGAAACCGTCGACCAACCTGGAATTGTCTCCGCTTCCTAAGAATTTCCTTCTCACTAATTCATAGAAGGAAGAAAGCCATAGCGTGACGTCCTCGAATTTCAGCCCTGCCTGAATATAAGGTTTCCTGCAGTCGATTCGCCTCTTTCCAATAGACAGTTATGCCACCGTGCGCTATCCAAAGCCGGTCGGTTCGTGGCTCGCTGACTTCTAGTATTAGCGTGTATTTCTGGAACGTTTTTCGGCCCACTTATATCCACCGGCACCGTCGAATTCCATGTAATCACGCGGCCGTTCCGCCGATTCTAGAAAACCGACCGACCCGAACATCTTTCGCCAGAAGTTCGCACATATGCCTGGAAAATTGAACGTTCCGCGTATAGACAATTTTTGCTATTGTTCCCCCGATTACTATTCCTCGAAAAACTGGCGATATTCGTTTGCGTCAGTCCCTAAATTCGTTACGTAGTTATTACAGATTTATGACAGAACAGTGAAAACAATTCAAGAATATACAAATATTTCTGTTGCACGAAAATCCGTCTACTAATAAAAACAGTACATAGTTAAAAAGAAAAAGAAGACTAAATTAATTTATCGGAGAGTCTTTCAAGGAATGAATTTTGTCTCTTTTAAAACAGTTCAACAAGAAGTCTCCTCAATCTATTAGAGCTCGGACTTTTACCCGGGTATATGAGATACCCGGGTAGAGCAAAACTACCCTGGTATCTCATGATATAGCCGAGTATCTCGATGCAAATGATTTTTATTTTGCATGAAGATCCGCAGTGTATTCATGAGATACCCGGGTCCTTGGGTAATTTTTGTTTACACGAATACCCGGGTATCCGGGTAATGCTGTTTACCCGAGTACCCGGGTACCCGAGTAATTTTTGTTTACCCGGGTATCTCACGGGTAACCCGGGTATCTCATAAGTCACAGCTCTACAATCTATAGGTTTCTGTACAGAATAAAAGTAGGAGAGTTTCTGCTAACGATAATTGATCTGGGATAATAAGGCGTAGCTAACGTCCACGCGAAGTCATCGTCAAGGATCTCACGAAACTCCCACGTTACAGTGGAACAAAGGGGGAAGCGAAGCGTCATTTTTCAACGGTGGCCACGGTGATCATCGCGCTTGCCACGGGAATTGCGTCGGTGAGCATCGTCGAATAGGAAATTGATTGAAAGGGTTAGACGCGCATGAATTTTTCCGGTCGACGCGGTACGGTGCGGCACACGTTTCCCCGGGGCGGACCGGCTGCAAAAAAATAATCGATTCGCCGTCGTCGGACAGCATCGATTAGTCGCGCCCCGTCCCCGGGCCCCTTGTTCGACGCTTGGTAATGCTCATTATTGGCCGAAAGCTCGGTTACGTACATCACCGACGACGACCACGCGGGCGGGTCATTAACGTAACGACTGTTACGTACGCAAACGCGTAGCCTACCTGTCCGCCTCACCTTTCAATCTGTTGCCTGGTCGATACCGAGTGTCTGACGCGAAACCTTCCACGAGGCACATCCCACTTGCGCAGCTCCGAAACAGCCTGTCTTGTACATCAATTCATCGTTGCAAAAGTTCGGAAAACTTTAGCGGGCATTTTGCGTAAATCGAATATTCATGTGTGATCGAATACCTATTAACTGGTATAGAGAAAGTAGAGACAGGTAAATGGGAGGTGGTATGGGCTGCCTCGAAGAGCTCAGGCCCCATATGGGGAAATAAAAGGAGGCGTGAGCTATCTCGGAAGGTTTAACCTTCTCTCCGTGTTTAATGTACAAATGCAAGTGAGGTGCAACAAAAAGCTGACAAAAATGGAGATAAAAAGTTGAGGAATCGAAATTTCCAAAAATGTTCTAACAATTCTGTACTTATCTTTTAAAAATCAATAATATTTCACAGATACCTATGCAGTCAAATTTTTACTATCATTTTACATTCTCCAAAAATGTATATGGTACAATTACCCCTCTGTACACGATTAACATTAGAAGAGCAGTGCACAGAGAGAATGTTAAACATGGGCTATCTAGGAGACTTTAAAGCAACGATGGGCTACAAGATGAGGGGTGAAAGCTGTTTGACGAGAATCGCTACTGAAAATTGCCTGTATCGATAGTAAAAGAGTCGCACAGCGGAAATTCAGTGAAGAACCGAGTGCCCTGTTGGATGTACGGTAAAATAAGTTTCGTGGAATTGAAAATACATGGCAAAATGGAGGCTTTGTATGTGCACCGGCGTGACGATAATAAAGATGTACGAGTAGCTGTAAAGAGCGATTCGAAAGGGGGCGGTGAAAGCGCGGAACGCTGTTAAAGCCCGTCGCTGTAAATTCCACGGGGAATCGGACGGGTAATCGCGATTTGTTCGGCACCGAAAATTATCGACACGGCGGCGCATAGGCCGGACCCGCCACTCTACCCGCTCAACCCGGCAGGCCACAAGCGTCGTATCGATTCGCGACGAGCGAACTCTGCCTCTCTCTCTCTCTCTCTCTCTCTCTCTCTCGGCAACACAATGTCCCGGTGCTAACGGCCGACGGTCGGTCATTGTTCCGCAATTATTGCCCTATCTAATCGACGCTAGTAGCTAGAAACGGTTGTCGGTCGATTCCCGATATCTAATCGCGAAAAGCACGAGCGACACGCGGCCCAACGCTGGATCAGAGTGTGCCAGCCCGGTCCCCAGGATTTTTCTGCCTTGAGACCTGGCCACCTATCTCGGGTCCCAGAGCCGCGGTACGGCAGCGACTGACACGTTAATTAGGCTTTAATGGTGTCCTCGCGTTCGCACGCGAACGCAATCTATCGTGACACCGGAGTTGCGCAACTATAGACAGACGAGAAACCGTTCGAGAGAGTGCTCCACGGCAATGCCGACGAGCCGCGCGAACGTTCACGGTGTGCTCGAGTCCATTCACTGCTAGATGACTTCTCGAAGCGAGCTCGATTTAGCATAATCGAGTTCGGGAAAGGCGAGTTTTTACTTGCCGGTGCTCCACATGTGGGATACGGGTTTTCGTATTTCATTGAGAATGTAATGTAGTTTTCAGAAATGAAATATTTTTTTCTGGTTAAAGAAAATTTGTGTATCTCAGCATTTTTTCGCAGCAGTGTTGAAATAATGTCGGACATTTCAAGTTCAATTTTCACCGCACACGTCGAGAAATTGAATCCTCTCTGGCAAGCGTGTCATCCGAGTAAGAAATCGCGAGGTCCGAGCAACTCTATCAATAATATGCGTCGTAAATCGTCGCGGGCCCTCTCCTGACCCCACGGCGAGATCTTAGAAAGCAGTTTGATGGCCGGCGTTATCGGTGATCGGCCGACACTTAGCTTCTTTCTCTCCTTTTGTCTCTGTTCCGAGCCACGAGCAGAGCTATCGGTCGAATTGTACACCGCGGCGTATATCGTAAATCATTGCTTCTGCCAGATAAGATCCGGGATCACGTTTTCGAATTTCGCGGGGATCGATGCCGGGCCAAAGAAGCCGGGAATCTTGTATATGTAATATACGTCTCGGAGCCACGCGATCCTCAGTAATTGCAGGCCTTCGATTGAGTTCTGGGTAAGTTGACACCGGGTTTAACCGATCGACGGAAAAATTAGAGTCGGCCGGTGGATCTTCGATCGATATGGATCACGAGATCGTGGGCAGAGGCAAAGCGAACCAGGGAGAGAGTTTCTCTGTGTCTTTAACGAAGAAACCGCGGAGCCGGGTTGCCGATCAAGAGGTTCCCTTTGCCGATGCGAACGTTGCGTCCCGAATATTTTAATTACTCGCGCCTCACGGTGTTTGGATATGAGCGTAATTAAATTTACGCCGCGCCAGGATGCGCGGACATTAGCATAAATCCGTTCGCTTAGCAATTAAGGCGGTCGGTTTTCTTCGGGACGGCGAAACGAATGTGTGCCGTGAATCATCGTTGCGCAATTAGCGTGTACAAGCCACGAATAAGGTGGGCAGAGCATGTGTGCACGGGGACAGTTCACGCTGCGGACGAAACGCTGCGGAAATATCCTTTGAAGACGCTCGAAGCTACGGTGCTTCGATAGTTCCGCTTGAAATTCCAGAAATCTTGTTTTTATTCGAATCAAGACTCGATAGAATCTTCCGTGAGTCGTCAGTGCAAATTCTGTATTCTCCGAATCATTTTCAGCCGGCCAATCGTAACAACTAAAATCAAGGAAATTCATTGCAAACTAGCAATTCATTTGGAAGAAAACCAGCGGAACATCTAGCAATATTTTCCCAATTTCGACGGGTCCGCCGACGAAAATAAATAAATAAGCAACATTAAACCGCATCGCGAATCAATCTCGTCAAAGGCACGCGTCCGCCGCTCAAACGAACCATAGAAAGCTTTGCTCGACCCTCGAAAAACAGCCGAGAGCGGAGAAACCGGTCAAAGCGACAGAAAGAGAAAGAGAGAAATAAGAGAAGGAGGAGGAGTGGTACAGCTCGAATCGAATTTATCCAAAGAGATTTAATCCCTGAAAAGAGGTTCGCGGTCAGATATCCGAGTTGCTCGAGTGAATAGCCGGGGACACGTGAGCCTGCAGATGCGCACAAAAGCCTCCAGATTGGACACGTATCTTTCGCCAGACCAGTTCCCCGGGTAACGTGTGTACACCATCGGGCTATACACTATATAGGCTACCCAGAAAACTGACCGTGAGGCTTTTGTCGTTGATCTACACGCGTTGCTTCCTCCTGCGGTCGGCGAGCAACGCGTCTTAACCCAGTTTCGATCGAGGGTTGTTGCGTTGTCATCGACACCGGCTTCGAAACTTTACTCGGTCACTGTTTCCACAAGCGATCCGGGTGAGCAAGATGCACTAAGCTGCCAGGTGGCTGCAAATCCATGAGGAAACGAGTAAGAAAACAAAGACAGAAGGAAGAGATAACGACATACTCTTATGCAGAAGCATTCGCTGTCTCTGACCAGAAAGAATTTTTTTTTATTTTTTTTTATTAAGCCACTGAAACCTATTATAGGTTTATTTCGGCTTTAACAATATTTTTTTAACAGTAGTCTTACAGTTAGTGTACAATGACAGAATTAATAATCTCTAGAGATGAAGATTGCAGTCGCATAAAAACTGAAAAATATATTCACAGGCTTTAACATTAGGTTTAGCCAAAAAAATGTCCGCTTTTAGTGGTAGAACCCAGAAACAATTAAAATTAATACACTGAATGGTTTAACAAAATTCCTCGGGATTGTTGCATTCAATGTTACAATCTGTCCGCTGCGATAAATTCTACAGAACACGTTGCATTAAACAATTGACTTGTAGAAAATGGAGATGGCTAAATGGTTCGACTGGCCCATAATGAGCCGAGCAAGACAAGAATAAAGAACTACGTATTGTTAGACGTCGTACAAAACCAGCATGCTAAAAGAATCCAACCGAACGTCTCCTTGAACATAACGTCTGAATAAAATACTCCGTGGAATCCTTTCTATTGAAGAACTGATTAAAGTATGCAAAAGATGGCCGACTCAAACGATGTAGAGTCCTCGGGAGTCCCGCGGTTCCCAGCGGGGAACGCCGCTGCTCCATTCTCGAAAGATCAGGCTCGATAATTTCGCGGTTTGTAGCGACGATCGTGTCTCTGCGATCATTATCGAGGAATAAAGAGGACTCGGAAGAGGTCCCGGAGATAACGCGTAATCCGTTGGTCGATGGGGTCATCGGATTCTTATCGGGACGAGGCTCTCACCTCGCGAATTTCTTTCTTTTTCCTTGGTGCGCCGTGATACTTTCCGTTTATCGAAGACAATCCTTATTATTGGAAGCATCGATACCGAGACGGTGTCGTTTACCGTAACGTTTCCTACAACTATATACATACATGTATGTATAAGGAGAAATAGATAGAGAGTTAGAGAGAGAGATGAAGGGGATAAAGAGGAACCGATGGGACGAGCAGTCTCTCCGATCGCAGTAACGGCACACAAACGGGACGCTTGTTTCGAAAGTCGATGGACGTTACCGAAAGAGATAAGGCACGGAGAGATTGCGAATAATACAACGATCTAGGCACAAATGCTCTCATAGATATACAGCGGCGGGCGAAACTATCGAGCGCGGCCGTGTTATCGTTCTGCTGATAGCTGGCACTAGACGCGAGTTACGTAACACTTAGGGTCAACGTATCCACTAGCTTTATGCAATTGCATGTCGGTACGCTATGAATAGCTTTGGCTAGCGACGGAAGTAAGCCGAGTCTACCGTGAACAAATTAAACGCCAAGCCGAGAACCGTTTCGCCATCTCACTTTACTCTCCTCTTCTCTCTCTTTTTCTCTATCCTACAATTTCTCCTCTTTTTCTCACTGTTAATTATTCTCGCGATTCACCGACACTCTTTCCTTCTTCGTCCTGCTGCCAAATTCTTAAAAAGTTCAATCAACCCGAATTTATTCATAACGGATGAATTTCTGGGGCAACAGTCTAGCTTCTTCTTTGCGCTTGTCTTAAAAAATAAATATTTCTTTAGCAATTTTATTATTTATGAAAGAGAAATTTTTTGACAAGTCTATTTTCTTCCTGTTTCACTTCTTACATCTTCGTTGGCACAGTTCTTCGTCCGAAGTCTACCTTCGAAGCGTATTTTCGGTTTCCTCTTGATTTTCATCCGCGAAGCTTACAACCGGCCATTACACTAGAACAGCTGCTTTATTGGAGACTGTTAATTGGAGTTCTTTCCGCGGCGTGTTCGACCGACACATTAATTTTTCGTTCATTGTACCGGACTCGTTCAAGGCCGCGAGATTCCTCTTGAACTCTCGCGGGATGCGAGAAAGCTCGAACGCAATGAATTTCGCATGCAGATTTCCCGCGGAATCCTTTGTACCTTTGACATCGCGGAAACCGAGAGTCAAAGAGCAAGACTGCGCAATACACAACGACATTTGCGTGTCATGTTTTGTAGACACAGTCGCGATGTAGGAACACGCAAACACACACATAGAGGGAGAGAGAGAGAGAGAATGGTTTCTTCCGCGACAACGCAACCAAACGCAACGCGATGGTAGACGAGCCGTAAATCTTCGAGTTTTCCGCGCAGTCAATTATCTATTAAACGGGTTTAAACGGGCAACGAGATTACGAGCTCAGGAGATCTCTGCAAAGCCGGAATCCCCGCGAAAATTGCATCTTCAAAGGCGGAATGAAATTTTCCTCGGGTAATCTCTCGCGGAGCGGGAGAGACGAGCCCGAAGAACATTTGTACGTACCTTCTAGCGGGAAACTAATTGCTTGCACACAGGCCGACGTGAATTACGAGATGAAATTAATTATCGCGTAACCCTTGATATTCGGAAGCCCGACGAGGAACCATCGACGGCCTAGACGAGATCGTTTCGACGCGGTTTCGTGCCGATCGAATAGAAACGATAGCTCGATTTAATTTCCAATCGCACCGACAAGCTTCGCAGAAATTGTAACTGGCATTCGCGTCAGCATACTTTTAATATTCAAGAACTGTATATTAGAAGGTTTTCACGAAACAATTTTTCTAATCGTATGTTACAATTTCTGCATGCTAATATCTCTTAAATATTTCAACTCATGGAATAACCAACATTTTAATTCTATTGTCACAATGCAGTTCAAGGATTACAGTGCACTGTATATACTCATTTTTAGAGGTTGGAAGTTTTATTCAGCCTTGACAGCGAACAATTCGTATGAACACATTTTCCTCTAACAAAATAGCAACGGGTTGCGAGCTTTTAATTTTTCGTTTATTCTGCGAAGTATACTTTGATTTTTAGAACCATGACCAGGGTATTTCAAAATTTTAACTCGTTCATTAAACGAGGTAAAAAAAGATATTTTCATCACGTTATGCACACCTCCATTACGTCACATAAAAACAATTCCATTCCCTCATCTATAGCTGCGAGTCTCAGCGATTTCGAAGTATCCTAAAGGGGCGCATTCGATCGGAGGGTAATCTGCGTGGGTGTGGGAAACATCGAAAGGGGTGCGTGCGCCCGCATCTACTTCAAAACCCTGCTACTCCGTAATCAATAGAATTTCCCAAAAGCAACAGAGAACCGAAAAAATAACTCTTCTAGAACCAACATAAAAAATACCAAGGTAGTAACCGCAACAAAAGCAGACGATGATCAAAAATTTATTCGTAAAAAGTTATTCGGAATAAAGTTTCATAATCAGGAGGTTTATACAACAGTTTTGAACAGTTATTCTCGGACCCGTTCCGAGCTCCGCCATGTAGCAACAACTCGCTCGCGGAAACGACTGGGATGATGGTGGTCGCGCCGGGTTTTACGGGGCTCGGGACTTTACGAGGTTGTGCAACCCCCGGACTGCAGAGGGCGAGAAAACCGGGAATGCAACGGACATGCGCAGCCTGAAACCGAAAGTGCACGCCCACCCGGCACCGCCGCCCCTGAACCTAGACCTACACCCCCGCTTTCCAGCGCCCCACGGTCAACCCGGTGCCCCCAACCTTCAAAACCCCGTACGCCGAACGATCCGGTATCTCCACCCCGTAACAGCGAGCTAGAATCGCTCCAAACTGCAGCCCGGGGACTTTGAATCCATGGGTTCCGCCTGCGAATTACTCCGAGCATTTTTTTTTACGGTGAATGTGCACAGTAACCCCCGAATTTGACCACCGAATATTTTCCTTTTTTCATGACAATTGTATGCACACAATTACCATTTCTTTGGCACGATTTAACTAATTTGAACGAGTTGAAAAAATATATTGACGTTATTCCATATATTGAATGTTTCATAAAATCCATTATTCAACTTCTTTCAAACTGCTAAGCCTGGTGCATACGACATTACAAAATTCCAATGTGTTAAAAAATAATAATTTTAAGCTTTCCCACAGCCCGACGCACACAACAGCAAAACATAATAAATAGGTCAATTAGACTCACCTGACTCTTTTGCCACGAGGAAGCCCACCTTTCCCCTCCGATCGTGCTCACAGCCGCGAAGAGGTATACAAGATCTTCCTGCAGTAGTCCTCGGAACAGATGTCAGTGGGATGACTTTAAACTAGTTACGGAAGGAAGAATCGCCAAAGAAATGATTAATCTTCGTTATTCCTCGCTTCGACGACAAAGGGTGGTTCTCTTCTCCGGCGGTACAATAGTCCCCTTCTCTTACGTTCGTCGATTCTTCAGTGAAAGAAATTCTTCTTCCGTGCGATTGTCTTCGGTGCCGTTTCACCCTTCGGGATTTTTAATCGGGCACCTAGCGCCACGTTTTCTTAGCGCGTGAACCACCGATGGTTCCTCTCCGTGGCCCTTTTCACTGTGACATCTGGTTCTCCCCTCTCTAAGCAGGAACCCCCCGTTTCGAGTCGTGTACCAGGGCTAAAGCCTCATTCACGGTCACCGTCCTAGAAACCCGAAACGATCAAAACAACTTTTTCATGCGGGGCCCTCTCGAGGACGCCGCTGGATTATCCTTTTTAGAATGCCTTGTCGTCCTGTTACCGGGGTGGCAATTCTCTTCTGTCCCCCGTCCTCCATCGCCCTCTCTTTCTCTCTCTCTCTTACTCTCCGACTCTCTTGTCACACGCTTGCGTCGGCCAGAACGAAATTCAAACACCAACTGACCTGGATAAATTGCCTATCGAAGTCGACGGCTTCGGGACATGGTACAATATTTACACGATTCGATATAAACAACCGGGCAGCCATTGTACCGACGGCGCGACGCCTCGAACTCGGCGACGTCGTGCGAAACGACTCGAGGAGCGTGACTCTCTCTGCTCGTGGGCTTTATTTATTGCCTTTTCCGGGTGTTCGTCACGTGAGAATCGTAAAATGTCGAACAACTCTCTCGTGGCTGCGGGATTTTTAAACAAAGCGAGCAGAGGGTGCGTTTTCACGCGGGAATCTGATTGCGGTGGCCTTCGACGTGTCTCTTCGATGGCCAGACCCTTTCAAAGCACTATTCTAAACAAACCGACAGTAAACTTTTTTTCTCTCGTTGCTTGGGACTCTTCCGTGAATAGAGGCTAGTTCAGGGTTGATGCTCGAGGTCACAATTCGGGCCTCAAAGAAACTTTTCTCTGCGTCGAAGTTTTATTTTTATGTCGTTGAAGTTTCACCATCGGCAGATGTTGTTACACAATCTAATACTGTCCAGCACTATTTAAACGTACACTAATCTTATTTACTTCTTTCTTTATATAACAATTTACACAAGAAGATATACACACGTTTGATAAATTTTTTATATCATTTCACGATTGAATGACGCACAAGACATAATCATGATCAAGATATCTACTAATTGCGACTTTTTAAGCTGCTCGTTTTTTGTCATTATCATGCGATTAGGCTCGCCAGATAATCCATCCTCATCCTCATGACGTGTTTCTAATAAACAACAGCAGACAGACGTATGAATCTTGTATACCTGCTTTCGCAGATTTATTAGGTTATCCGTAAATTTCCCGAAAGCAAATGGCGTAAGAGGAAGCTTAGGAAATAATAAAACATCAACAAACATATGATTACGTCGTTTGGTCTATACTCCGGTTATATACCAATCTAAACCGTGCACCTTGCGAAAGAAACTTTTTTGAGTACCTAATCATTCCAAATTTGTACCTCTTTCGAAATTTCTTTGTCTCTGACGGAAAGCAGGTCATCGAGACTGTTGTTGTTCGAGTCGAACGTCATGGTGGAAAAGAATGGCTGAGAGTCGATGATGCCGGCGTTATTTTGATCGTCCCGCGTTATTTATGGTCCTTGTCGTTAGAGAATTGGGAGTCTCACGTTTCGTAACAGCTTTACGATCGCCGATAAAATTATGCAACGTAATCTAATACGTATCTCGTTTCGCCGGTGTCCCAGGAGCCGGCCTCGGCCGCGTAGTTTTCGCTCGCACGAGCACACGCGAGTCGACAGCCGGCCCCGAAAATCGGCTCTTTGTTGGAACATCGCGTCGACCGATGCGATAGCGCCCTGTCTTTTCGCCCGACGCCCCGTGGGAATCGCGCCAAAAAATAACCCCCGAAAATATCCCTATATACTGATAGCACCGTGGTGCTTTGCTCCACACATCCCCGTGTGCTGCATTAATTTTTCATACGAATGTTGGGCACCATTGTTCCTTCACGGGCTTGCGTGGGCGTCGATAATCGGCCGCAATATGCGTGCCCGTTACCAACACGTGCATCCCGTGATAAAAATTCGCAGACGCTCGCGTTCTCCGTAATCGTCCCTCCCTCTCCTAACTTTCTCTCTCTCTCTCTCTCTCTCTCTCTCTCTCTCTCTCGCTTGTCTCACTTGTTCAACAGTTTTACAACGAACACGCATTTTTAGGACACACGAGGGCGATAAGGGAATGGACGGAAACTACGGTTACGGAATGGCTCGCCGATTTAAAATGAGTCGTAGGAGGATGCTCGTGAGTTTTTGACATGACGCGTGAATACTTGAATACATCACAACACATACAATACTTTAATACATCGAACTGTACATTGGGTAAGTATTTACTTTGGGGCTTCCTCACCGAATTTGATGACATTGAAATATGTTGTCAAGGTCATCATTCTGAACAACTTTTTCCGATACGTGTTACCGCCACTCGATTTTAGTTTTCGAGATATTCGCAAAAGATATTCGTTTGTTTATATTTTGCTTCTAAACACGCTGTGGAGATGAGAAAAAACAGGGTCTCATTCTGGTCGTACATATATAGGGTGAGCTTTCAATTTTGAAATACTACTCCTAGATTTTCGTATGCGTGGTTCGTATGCCTCTCCGCCCCCTCTACAACCTAACCACAACTCATTCCGATCGCATAATTTTTGCCACAATTTCAAATCAAACCTAACCTAACCACAACACATTCTACTCGTATGATTTTTCCCTTAGTAGTTCAAATTCCGGATTACAGCTGCAATGCAAAAATTATGCGATCAGAATGAGTTGTGGTTAGGTCGTAGAGGGGCGGAGAGAGTCGGCCGTTCGGCCGGCCCGACCACGCATACGAAAATCTTTTTATGTATATGTTGTATATTGTATACCTGTGTTATTCATTTTGTGTTCGGTTAGAAACGCCGTTAAGCAATCGCCTATGCTGATATACGAAAATATAAGAGAGAAAATTCAATATAGTATTAGCAATAGTTTTTTGCGAATATTTCGAAAACTAAAACTGAGCGGTGGTAACGTGTATAGGGAAAAGTTGTTCAGAATGATGACCTTTGCAACATATTTCACGGTCATCAAAATCGTTGAATAAGCTCCTAAAGTAAATAATTACCGTACACTGTAAGCTAGTAAAATCTCGCGATCCATTTATTCGGAAAAATTCACTAAAGCACATAAAGTTCCGTAAAAGCACGGCGCGTTCCGTCAGCAACTATGTAATAATTCGGCGCCATAGTCGCCGCGCGTCGCGCAAGATGTATGCAAATTGGCAATCTGCGCGCATTACCCCGTAATTCATCGAAAGCTCGGCATCCCCCGGATCTTTGATCATAATTTACATCGCCGGTTCGACATAATTCTCTGGGGCAGGAGCGTTCGAATACTTTCGCCGCCCACTGTGCATATTTCGCGCGGTTTATTTTCGGCGTTCGCGGCAGCATGGCTCTCTCTCCCTCCCCCACCCCATTCTCTTTCTTTTTTTCATTTCATCTCACCGCCGAACGAAATCTCTGCCATTAATGACCTTCGCCGCAGATAAGCCGAGCGGCTCGATAAGGGACAGCGCAACACCGCCAGCCCGTTAATATATGTATATCTGTGCTCGTTGTTTGTGCAATTCGCTGGTCGGGCTCTCGCGATAAACCGGGACTCACGGTGAGAACACAGCCCGAGAGTCACCGATGTAAAGCTTTGTCCACATTTGTTATCACGGTTCATTCTGCTACTATACAATTTTGTCAATAACCAGCGTTTTCGAGATTAATTTCATGCCTCGAATGTAAATTCTCATCTTTGTGAACATCGAAGAATATCGAAATTTACAATAACCTTGCAGTTGATCGACAACGGTAAACAAGTTTTCGCGAAACAATGACCAATTTTGTTTCTTTGCTTCCTCGGCTTGAACGAGACTGTTTTCAATGTACCATTTTGTTGCCGACAGATTATACGCACAATTAATACGACGAAGTAGAAATTGGCATTATACCGGCTGGTAATCGGCAAACGTGGTTTCGGCGATTATACAATGTACCAATGATAAAATAGGACGGTGCGAACGCTTGAGAATATGCTAAAGGTTGCTGCTTTCCAATTCAAATTTTTTTCAGAATTTCTTTTACAGGAGATCTACAGTGAATTAATTCTTTCAGCGTTTTCTAGAAGATTCGTTGTAAATAGCAGAATATTAATGATGAAAGTTACAGGTATCGGACGCAGTAAACGGATTAGATTAAATTAAAAATTGATCCCAGAGAGCGAACCTCGTTGGCAGCTGGATGAGATTACGAGTAACGAAACGCGATAGCCAATGTGGACATAGCTTTAGCGAGTCGTCTCAACGTGCTCCCAAACCGGAGGTTCATTTATCAATAAGCGAACCGGTGATATTTTCGGATCGCGGTTCCAGCGCTGTAAACACGAGATCCAGTTTTCCGTTGCACGATTTTTTTTCGATAATTACAAGGTACAGACCCAGGAATCTCAATAATTTAGTAATGTATTTTCAAGTCCGTTACCCTGGATACTCTAATAAACATTTCACACGGCGATCGTTATCTCACAAAAGGCAATTGACCTTGACATTAAAAATCCTTGGAAATCTCGGATCCGATATCTTTCCGAAAATATTTACCCGCTCCACGATACAATCGGGAAGAAATAAATTTCCTGCGATCATCAACCAGCTCTCGAGCTTTCAAAGACGATGATAAAACAAAAAAAAAAAGAAGCAGAAGTAGCAGTACGCGCACTAGCGTCATCGTCTCGGTCCAGAATAGCAAACGAACTCTAAATAAATCTCGTCAAGTGGCCGGACGTTTGAGCGGCTCGGTTGAAAAATAAGAATAAATATAAAAGCCCGCAGGATCTCGGCGACCGCAACCTTGGATAAATATAAAGATGGCCGACCATCACGACCGCCCTCTTCTTTCCTCGCACGCTGTATCGTTTATTGCACTTTTTCATACGAGTTCAACGAACGCCGAACAATTTCCCTATACTATCTGAAATTGTAAATAAACCAAGTACGCTTTAGAACGTTGCGTCATTGGGCGTCAGGGACAAGAATCGTTTGTTGCCATTCAGTGTTCGTTGTTAACGCTGTAGATGTTAATGGTATAGTGGCGTGTGGAGTTTGTCGAAGTTACAGAATCAAATATTCGGTTTGCGAAGGATGAAAGGTGAGACTGACATAAACAAATAGTTGAAATCAATTCCAAGACGTCGGTGTGTCGTTCGTCGTTTCTTCAGGCTCTTAAAGAGCGAGACTCTTAAAGGTTTCGGGTGACTGTATATTTTCTCGGGATGAGCCTCAGTGGAACAGATTATGTATAGTGGAACTGACTACTTTTAGGAATTAGGGTACGTTCATTGTATAAATGGAAATGTTTTGGTCCACGTTCTATTTTATAAAGTAACGTAAAATAGTTACACACTTGGTGTGCCTAAACGGCAACATTTGTGTCTTGCAAAGGTACTTAGTCTGCTCTTTACCATAATTTCTAAAGTTCTCTGATGAATTTGAACCTGCCAGATAAGAATAAAATGTTTACGCGAAGCAAATCTATTCCATTTCTTCCGTTTTCTTGTCATCAACGGGAATAGCCAAAGGTCGCGCGATCGTTCGAGGGTTGAACTCGCAATGTGACTTGCATTTGATCGAATCTGTCCGTGAAATTTGCTTAGAGGCGGTGATTAAAGCGCGCAGGAAAGGAAACACGCTCGTTCCGGCGAGATCAGAGGCACGGCCCGTGTAGTATAGTCGCCGCGGTGCAAAAAGAACCGCAACCATTTCTCTCTAAAATTCCGACGTAATATACCCAAGGGCCAGGGGGGCGTAAATATTTACACCTCGCGAGACACGTAACCGTTTCATACCGGCAGCCCGCTCGAAACGAAGGTACACACCAGCCAGGAGTCTCATTCGGGAAAAAGAGAAGCTTTGCTATTGAGAGAGAAAGAAATAGAGAGAGCTCACCACGGTGTGTCACACCGGTCGCTGGATATTTACTGACCACGTGACGCACGGTGTCGCTTCAAAGCAGACTGACGTTCAATTTTTAGGGCGAAGGTGTGTCTCGTGCTTTTAGCCCGTGAAAACGAGACAGATAGGCGTCCCGAGACCTTACCAGCTAGTCTCTGCGACCTCGCCGAACCAGGATCGCGTTGCTGTACATTTTTAACCCGTTTTTACAGCAGTAGAACCTTTGAAGGCCTGGCCACCTCCATTTCAGAGCCGACTGTTATGTTCGAATGGAAAATCTGCTAGAAATTTCATTCAACGGAATGATTCGCCAGGGAGTGTATAAATAAAAATGATTGAATTTAATGTGAATAATTCTCTACTTGCGCATCGCTGCAAACACCGGTTCCCGTGCGATCACCGAAGTTAAACAGCATTTGGACGTGGCCGGGCTTGGATGGGTGACCGCATGGGTATACAGCATACGCCAGGCGGTGACTTGTCTGGGTACTGGCCACGTGTTTTGGCAAAAAGGTGCTTCGGAACCCACCGTAATAAAAAGTAGGTCCCGCTGAAAATTAGGCTGAAATAGGCTGAAATTTGGCGTTAGAGAAAGAGAGAGAGTGGAAAGAAAGGGGAGATTGGTGAATGGATTTGAAACCCTGAGGGGACCAAATATCAAAAACCTAAAATACTCTACTTGCGAAAATCAATTTTTATGTACCGGAACGTGAACTGAGAACAAGAGCGGCTTATCAAACACTTAAAGCGAAATCTACTTATGAATTAATTAATCCAATGAATCGCATTATTGCAAAATCGTGTGCTATTTATAATAGTATTGATTTTTTCATTGAATCTTTGCTAAATTTTAAAATGCAACTACGCAGAATTATATGATAATACCTATCGATCTTACCAGTATTTTTTGTTTTTTTTTCTTTGTTCTTTTTGCACACGTCCCTTTTTTTTATTAGATAAGTAGTCTTGTATCTTTCTCTTTTTTCCTTTTCTTTGTAAATACTTATGTAAAAAGGGCTTCTGTCCGTCTATAATAAATAATAATAATAATAATACGCTTTTATCGTAGCGTTTCAAATTTTTATCCGGTACAACACCAGCGGTGTTTTTATTTGATTCTATTTTGACGTTTGAACTCCGTGACACGGCAGCAATGCGGCATACAATGTTGCATACACGAACAATGCGGTACATTTAAATCGAATTAACCTCGACTATCTGCGAAGGTCGCTCAAGAAAAAAAGGAACAACAATTCATATGCATTAGGCTTACGCGTCATCGTGTAATTGATTAAGGGGAATGCTTCGTGTCATTGCTAATTAGAAATATACATATGCACGTTGAATGGGACACGTACGCCGTTTCTTCTCGCGGAACGCCAACAGCCGGGAGCTGATTCGTAGAGAAACTCGCGAAAACTTTCGAGCCGCGCGATGTTGTCTCGAGAATTTACTACACGAGATATTTTTGTCTAGAGACGGACAAATTCGAAGTTCAAGTTAAATTCAAATCACTTTTATTATATTTAATGCCGAGAACCAGTGCCGAGAACGACGAATTGGTACCGCGTATTAAAAAATTACGAGACCGATGATACGAGATTTCGCTACGTTTGTTGCAAATCGTGAAACGGTAAATTTATTTGCAAAACGTGTTTGAAGTTTCAATGGTTAGCTGCAGTGCATTTAACGAAGTTAAACGTTGTGCAACATCCGTACAGTTTCAAAATTTATCTTCGTTCCGAACTGTGTGCCAATAATCGAGTTGCCAGGTGTACACTTCCAACTCCAGTGTAAAACTTTATTTATTCGTGTACATTCAAAATCGGTCGGTTAAAAAGTCTTCGTCAATATTGACATGCTTCAACGTTATCACAGAAAATATGCAACCATTGACACAAATCCGATTCTCCAAAAAATGTCTAATCAAAATCAATGTTCCAAAAGCCCACCCTCACCGCGAAAACCAACTGGCAATTCCAAAATCGTCGAGAACATCTTCGCGTGAAAAATAGTGGATCGATGTTTCATGAAAATCGAAAGAAAAAAAAACGTGAATAAGAAAAACAGTAAAAAAAATAAGTCGACGTCGTATTTTATACGTCGGGAAGCCGGTCCGTCGGTGTAAACGTCCTCTGTTCGTGCACGTACGTGCGCGCACACGCGTCGCGGGGATTATTCGCGGAGGCCTCGTCGGCCGGCGTTCGAAAAGTAAAACGCGCGCTCGCGTATGCAGCGCCGGCGTGCCGTTAGAGAGAGGAAGAGATCCGCGTGAGCGCGAGAAGGAGGAAATTACGGAGCGGTGGCGTGCGCCCGTCGGAGGGACGACAACGGCGCGCATCGATTGGCGCGCTAGCCGTGACCCCCACCACGGTGCTTTCGCTTTCACCCAATGGGGCCTCACTTTCGCGCTCGGCCGCGCGCCGAGCCAGGGCAACCGGCACGCTGTCGTCGTCGCCGGCGCTCAGTGAGTGGTGCACCCTACGTGCGAGCTAGTGTTTTGTCGTCGTGGACTCTCTCTCCGTCAGCGTGGCCGCCGCGAGCAAAAACGGGAGAGCAGAGAAGTTACGAGGAGCCTCGGTGTGTTGTTTGTTGCTTTATCCCACCCCCGCGTACACATATATCCACCGACATATATATATATACACACCCCTGAACGAGGACCCGGCGCTGACAGAACTGTCTTCGCTCTTTGTCTTAGACTTCGTCTTCGCATTTAGTCGTTTCAAGTCAATCGTTTCGAACCGGCCGGGCTCTGGAGACGCGCTCTCGTCGCGAGAGAGGAACTCTGCGTGTTCGAGCGGTGCGCGCGCGCTTAGCGCTGGGTGACCCTGACATTCGGGACCAGCTGCCACACGACGTTGGACCACGATCATCGTCCATCGAACTCTACGTTTACGATCATCTCTGAATCGCCCTTGTCCTTGTTGGACGTGTCTCTCTTGGTATAGTGACTGGTACCACCGGTGACCTTGACTTTGGTGCACGCTCGACGCCCACGAGATAGAGATCCTCCGGGACGGTCGCGCGTGGATCTGCCTCTTGTGTCTGTTTGTTATTCGATCATCGAGGGATTGTTCAAAATACAAGCTGGTTTTTTTTGCCCGCGGGGAGTACGTCCGATCGAATCGATCGATGATTGGGTGTGCGTGAGCAAGGACCAGCGAGACGCGGGAATTGCGTTAAGATGAGGGAATAGTGATTCTGTCTCTGAAAGGTCGTGTATCTTTTATCGAGCCTGATCCGAGGATCTTTTTCTGCGATACGTCCGGCCAGAGTGTTTTTCTTGTATACGATTTCCGAGTTGATTGGGAAGAGGAGCCGAGCGAAGATAGAGGTTACGGTGATCGCAAACGGTTCAAGGATTTTCGGGGCGATGGCACCGCGTCGTCACGCGAACGGCCACGGTGGTCCGTTGCTGGAGAACGGCGGAGCTGGAGGCGGGTTAGATACTCTGGAGAACAACAACCTGCTGGCACAGACGCAAGCGACTACCCGCTGTTGCACGCCGACCGGCGAGTGTCTTCGGGGTGATGCGCTGATTCGGCTAATCGCTCTGCACGACACTGTCAAGGTGTCTTGTAATAACGAGAGCTGCCCCGTAGGACAATTCATGCATCGCGAATGCTTCGACGCCTGGGAGCAAACGGTGCTCACCTACTTAAAGAGCTGCGGCAGAGCACGCAGTTGGTCCGAGCGGCAACGTCACCAGAACCTCTGGACCAAGAAGGGTTACGATCTGGCGTTCAAGGCCTGCGGATGCCGATGCGGACGCGGCCACCTCAAGAAGGACCTCGACTGGATGCCACCCGGGTCCGGGGGAAACGCTCCCGGGAACCGGCCCGACGAGAACGAGGCCAAGAAGAAGAAACGACGCAACCGACAAAACAGCAGACCCACTCTAGCTGTGTCCGCTGGACCCCCAAGCCATGGGAATCACGTAACCGCGAATGGACGCGGCACCACCGAGGTTCAGTTGATCGAAAACGGACGCGGCAGGGCTGGATCCTTGTCCTCCAGCACTGGGTCCAGCTCACCTCCTGCCACGTCCGAACCGAGCGTCAGCCCACTGCATCAACCACAGGCCATCATGAAGAAGAAGAGCAAGGTCGACTTCTTCAGCGATCGAGCACGGTGAGTTTCTTAGCACATATTGATCGACTACCGATGCTTTCCCTATTGATTTTGTATATTCTTCTTTGCTTCCTGAATCTTATTGCTGCGGTGTTTGTCCTTTTGTCAAAACTTTGAATTCGATTCGTTTGAAATCAATATTTAAGCAGTAACATAAATGTAGTCATACGAAAAATATAAATATTCTTCTCTCTTCTGCGACGAATTTTTCGGGATAAAGACGTTGTTTCAATCACTGTAATTGCAAAAAAATGTTACGGCAAGGGGTTAATTGATCACCTTGCACTTTACTTTTTATAGTTGCCAATTTGAGATCGAAGAATAAATACAACTGAGAAAATAAGTGTCGGCCGAGGGATGATCATTTTGTTTCATCTTCGACTGTCTGATGACAGCAAAGTTGAATCTGGATATATTTTACTAGATCATCTCGTTAATGAGATTATTAAATCATTTAAAAGGTGTTTGAATTGTGTAGCATTCATTAAAACGTCGAGAGTGTTAATGACAGACAAAAAGTCTTTTTACCATTTGCCTTCAGAAGTTGAATGGATCCACACGAAGCTAACATAGTTTACTGTCTAACTGAATGACACTTTCGAGTACAGAGTCGGCGACCCCACTGAATTAAAGATAGCATACCGAATGAAGATCCCTTTAGCACACGGTTCAAAGTCATTCTTTTGCCTTGATCTCGTTTCTAAAAAAATTCAACAATATTATTCGAGAATCCAAATACAGGAAAAATTTCAAATAAAACAGTTTTGTCGAATTGTCTTCGCGAAAATGTTATTACATATTGAATTTCTATCATGCTGGCGCGTCTGTCCACTACAGACCGTTTCTACTTACACTGCACGCGTTTATATTGACGTAGGTACAACGATACATCGCTCTAAAAATTGTACATAAAAAATGCATTGTTTAAATTTAACAAATTTGAAAAATTGTAGAATACTTGTTCAAGTATCTACTTGAATACTGATATTAACAAAAAATTAAAACTGACTGTCTCTCCTTCTCATCCGTATCCAAAAGTGAAATTTTAATACTCTCTAGAAAGACGAACAAGACTTTTACACATGTATAAAGATAATCAATCTGCCGACGATCAATTTCCGAGGCTTCTCTCGCAGGAACACGAAAATTCGGAGTAGGCAACGCCTACGCAATTACGCACAGTACTTTCCGGCTCTTTGATCTATCAGTTCTATAAGAGGACAGGGTGGCAGGAGGTCGTTGCAAACAATAATTGGCCTCGCGGTCACGATACGGATGACTCGTCTCCCTGTGAGGTCTACGTGTAAGAATACAATTATCGCGATCCCTTATCAAATTGGTCACGTTTCTCTCCCACGCGGCGGCGCCGGCGTAGCTCTCGGCTCTGTGGCCTCGGTGGTCGCGTTCAATGACGTCGATAAGAGAGGCGCTTCTTTCGAATCGCGGTTACCGCGAAAGATAAAGTTACGAGACCTATTCACCTCGGAGGCGTATATCTCGGGCTAAATTGCGCGCTCGCTCTCGCGTTCTTTTCTCGGAAAGAAAGGGTTACCTTCGAGAACGTTGGTAGGGCGTGATCCTTTCTCTCTCTTATTCTACGGTTCCAAAAGCCGCAGCGCGATAACGCCGGATGCAGCGAACGGATTCGTTTCTGTTTCCCTCGCGAACGGGTGCCCGTGTCTCTTTTCGAGGCAGAAAGCCCCTGCGGGTTGAGAGTGGCGCTGCGCGGATGCTCGATAAGAATGATAAACGCGAGAACACACGAACAGCGCGCCGGTTTCGTGTACAAACGTGTCACGCTTTAATCTCGAAATGGACGCAGCTTCGAGATCGTAGAGATCCCTGTAAAAAATCGAACCCACGTCGAGTAATTAGAGACTAACGCGACCTTGAAGCGCGTCCTCGAATCGCGCCGGAACATTTTTATGTAACTGTAATTGCCGTTCTATCGATCCTCCTCGATACAAAACGCATTCCGTTCCGCGTACGCATTGCTATTGTTGTTCATAAAATGAACGATCCCGTGCGATAATCGACGCGGCATTCGATTGATCGCGGATCAATAAGCGGCGTGTCGGACGGTTCCGTTTGAGTTTGATTTGCGTGCGACAACATTGTCCCGATCGGCGAGCGAGTGGTCGGCGCCTCAAAGCGTCGGCGGCCGTGTTTTTTTTCATAACCGGGAGCATCAAAGCATACTAAAACAAGGGGTGGGGAGGCGGTGGCGCTGTCGGCTGCCGGTCCACTATCTGCGACTTAGATCTCGTTTACGGTCGCGCCCGGTCTTTGAAGGATTCGAGCGGGTATTGAGTTACAGGCTGAAATCAAGCGTAAACTTCTGGCTGACTGACTGTCGCGTGTTTCCTCTAGTCTCGCCGATCTTTGCGCGCTCGAGCGTGATTGCAGCCGAAAACGTCGTCGCCGATACACGAGGCTAACATTGTTCTCTTTCTTTGAGTCTTCTCACGCCAATTTCGTCTTGTTTCTTTCATCATTTCCTTCGTTCTTCCCGGCAGCTTTTTCGTCCCTTTCTCGCCCGGGTTCTCCAACCTTCTAGCTCCTCGAGCGAAAGTATTTCGCGAAACATCTCTCTCTCTCTTTCCACGATTATTTATAGCCGTCTATACGCGGCGAACGCAAGAGGCGACGCTGCCCCTGAAGAAATGAAAATATTCCGTCTTTCCTCCGGTCGCCTTTTTATACGAGCCTCGAAATCGCGCTATAAAGGAAGCAACGGAAGCGTGTGCTTTCCATACGGAATATGCACGTTGATTCGCTTAACACCCTCGTGCGCGCGCGCGAATCTTCAACCCCCCTCCCCCCGCGGCTAAACTTTCTCGCGCGACACTCGAGGGCGCGACAAAGGCACTATATCGAAAAATCCTTTCCGCTCCGGCGATCTCTCATAAATCCACGGCCGTCTAGAGCTACTTCCTCTCTTCCACCCACTCGAGCGTCTAGTACACGCGCGCAAGATTCGCGCGGTCTCGAGACACGTTCACTTTTTAGCTCTCATTGAAATCGGACTGCTTCATTCCAATCTGCAACACGGAGTCCCCGGTAGAATGCTAATCCAGCTGTACTTATCGTATGCGTGACGTTAGGGACTAATATTATAAATAAGTATCTGAATAAATCTTGGGTAGACCGAATAGGAACGACGTGTGTGACACTTCTTGATTGCGAACTACGTTCCAAAGAATGATGTCGCACTTCTCTTTTTTAATTCCATCGATTTATATAAACTGTTATAAATTCACATTATTTACTCCCTGTCAGAATATAACTAGGGTAACTGCACCAGTGAATAAACGGGCACCAGTAAATGAACGTTTTTGTATATTTCAACAAAAGTACTACAACAATAATTATTATTAATAAATATCAATAATAATAATTATTACTAATAATTACAATAATGTAGTGTTCATTGACTGGTATTTTTTATTTTACGTTTAATAAAGAAAAATAATAATAATTTCATTTTATTTCTGTTCATTTATTTTTGACAAATGAAGTATGGGAAGCCATTTTGCATATATGAGATTCCATTAATTCACTTTTTTTTTTAATAAAATATCTTCCTGAACAATTTCTTAAATGTTCATTCATTGGTGCAGTTATCCTACTAACTGTAACCCTCACCACAAGTAACATGTAAAACACTTTGCAATATTATGTGGTCACTAATGACCTAGCTGTTAATGCATCCACATTAAACTAAACAATAAATAAATGATGTTACACTGTTTTTCTATTCCACGAGGGAAAGAATCTGGGAAAGGAATTATGCAAAACAGAGAGTCGGTTTCGTGAAGATGGGGTCTCGACAACATCCCAAAACAGATACCGGTTCATTGATTACATCGCGTGTCGGCTACGCACATGTGTAGAGAGGTCGAACCTAGTGTTATCGATCGAGGGTGAATATCGAGTCCGCGACCCAATCTATTGTTTTCAGGAAGTAATGGCGAGATAAAGGGGTCGGCTGGAATGAAGAAAAGTCAATTGTCCCGGTCACATATCGCGGTAAGAAACTCTCCAGACGCGCGTTCCGCAAGGATATGAATGAACACAGGGGTCCGTTTCCTCTCGGGTGCGTGGGTCGTGTTCTATAGTATGTATTATAGAGGTGTCCGTTTAGGTGTGTATAGATTGCGGAGAGAAGAGCGGCCCGGTTCAACGAAAGGCGAAGACGAAGGGAGGCGAACGGGACGATTACGACGACCAGCCCCACACACAACACCACAACCATCTTATACACACTACTCGTATCCTATATTTAGATCCAGTCCTCAAACCTGTCCTATTTCTATTTGTTTTCCACCGAGTCGATGGCTCACCCACCCTCGATCTGATCTTTTATTTCTAACCTCGGAAATTTCGTATCTGAACACCACCTTGCTTTTTTTGCCTCTGAGCTGCTGGGTACTGGGGATTAGTTGGAGAGACGTTGAATTTGTCAAATCCAGTATTCTCCACCGTAATAATCGAAATGTCCGAAAAGTATTCAACTACGAAATAAATAAGGGGTATTTTGCAAGTACTGTGTACACTCGGACGGTTCCTGGCAGAGTCAGAATTTTCCATTCCATGTCCGCAGATCGCGCGCCCCCATTAATTCTTGTGGGATGCAAATTATTCGTTCTGGCTGGTAAAAAATGCTGGGAGTCTGGCATATCACGGTGGATGGCTGCCAGAAATTCGCCCCGTTTCGTTATCACGATCAAAAGGAGAAACAGCATAGGGGCGGCCAGCGGGGTCTTGGTTTTCGGGCGGGTGCGGCGATGCGAGTCGGTGGGCAGATACTCCGCAGGTTCACGTGCGCTGAAACGCAGCGGGCGAGTTTTCGGCTCTCTCTCTACTATGGCCGTCGTATAGCGAAAACCGGCGAGAAAGGGAGAAAGAGAGAGAAAGAGCACGTCTGTGTTGTGTGTGTTGGCGCGTGTTTGTTCGCGTCGGTCGGATAAAGCGGTGGATGTTGTGCGCGGATGAAAAGAGGCGGAGAAAGAAGAAGAAGACGATGAAGAGGAAGAGAGAGGAAGAGAGTGAGAGGGTGCCCGTAGCCTTGACCGTGGCCAGCACCTCGGGGCCAGCGGGTGAGGAGCGGAGCTTGACGCTCTAGCAGCCTCCAAGGCCAACTGCATGGAATCACGCCACCGCGATGCATTTAAACAGGCCGAGCGCCGGGAATGTTGTTAAAAAGCCCTCCACCGGGCCTGGTTCTTGTTGCGACGTCGAAAAGAGGGGCCCACGGCACACACGATCCCATCCTCAGCCCTCGAAAATATCCCGAGGACGTTCAACGGTCTCTCCAATGGCTCGCATATCCTCTTCTCTTGTTATCGTTGCACCGCTATTGTCGTCCACTTGGGAGGACTCCTCAAAATTCTCAAAACCTCAATATACTTCCAGGAATTTTGCTACAACGTTTTTCTGTTTCTATTTTGCATACAACCGAAACCTACATCTACAAATCGAGTTTTCTCTTTCGTCGGAAATTTCACCACGAATCTGATACGATGTTGCGAGGCAAGGGGTTGATAATGTACAACTGAACAAGACACGAATTTCATCCGAATGCTTCCAGCCTGCTCTATGGCTCAATAAAATAGCTCCTCGGAAGAAATATTCGGGGAACAATATCGAATTACAAATTCCTCGCTGGAGAGACGCGTCTCCGAACAAAGGGGGTGGCGCACTTTCGATTTCATCCCCCTGGAACCACCCCGGAACGCGACGCTGATATTTCGCCGGGCGTTTTTCCGGGGTCTCGAATTTATGCCGCGCTCGTGATTCGCTTTTTTCTTTGCTCCTCTCTCTCCCCCACCCTCCAATCACCCTCTCGTTGCGAACGGCGCACGTATATAGAGACATTTCGGCGCCGCAACGCGACCTATAAATCCCACTTTCACTGAAGTGCGACGAGCCAAGGGTTTGTCCCCCGCGCGTTACTCACGTTTTAACCAAAAATAAATTACGCTGGCAGCAGCAGCAGCAGCAGCACCCGCGTACAAAACCACCCCCTCGGTTCTTCTACTCTCTCTCTCTCTCTCTCTCTCTTTCGAATTCGTTTCCCTGCAACCCCCCGTCGTCGTATCGTCGTTTCGTATCGAATTATATTCGCGAGGGAGCCGGTTGACTTATTTTCTCGCGTTTTACGATCTCATTAGGGCGTTTCCGGCGTATACTTTGTGACGCCGTAAGCGTACACTCGAGTTATGAGATGTTTCGAGGCTTTTACCGAGACTTTGATAGTTCGAGGACGTTTACCGAGTTTTACCGTATTTGCTCGATCCTCTCGATCTTGATACTGTAATTGATTATTCGAGTCCTTCTTTCTCTCCTGAGATGTTCTGCAATTCTTGTAGCTCCCTTAGCGTTTTTAATTTCATTTACTTCATTTTGTCATGAATGCAAGAATCCCGCAGTCTAATATTTCAGTTTTTAGCTGAAAGTAGGGCCAGAAGAACGCGTCTCACAGGGGTGGGCCACCTGGAAGAATAGAAACATTGGAAACGCTCTGAAATTTTACAAGGACGTGTATATAAACATACGCATCTCCTTCCTCTCTTTCGCAGCCACCTCGAAAGTATAGCAACCGCGGTCGTAATTCGAAGATCTGCCTCGGGGAAAGTTTTGGGGAGACCTCCGCGGCCGAGATAAATTACGGGAACCTCTTAGAACCTCTTAACGATGAAATACACGATGATACTCGCGCCCGAGACACTTTACCGCCCCTTTTGCTCGAAATAGAACCCTACGACGACCAACGAGAACAGTTTTCGAAAATCTTCATCCTTGAGGACTCGAGTACTTTGCACCCTTGTCTTTCTTCTCCATGGAAGAAAATTAGTGCATTTTACAAGCACGAGTGTGTATATTCCTTCTGAAGCGGACCTTCGTCCTTGTAAGTTGACTACAGATTTTAGAATATAAAATTTTCTAGCAGAAATTCGTGAAGACCAAGAACCCCACCACATTCCACAAAGTCAATAATTAATACGATCATCTTAAATTACGACCGTCGATAGAAATCTCAAGGATGGGGATCAAAACGAGACAAAGAAGATTAGGATTCCCACGGAGAGTCGCTGGTGAATTCCAAGCGCGTTTTCGAATTTAATTCGAAGTTCAGGATTCCATATTGTCCAAGGGAGAGTTTCGTGGTAGAATTTCCCAAATTCTTTAGAATATCTCCCCTAAGGTTCGATGGGGGAACCCGTTCGAATAACTTGGAGATTTTTTCGTCTCGTCGAGAGATCCGCAGTTTGCTCGCGGCGTTCGTCGCGCACCTGCAAACGATCCCTGCGTTGACGATCTAAGGTTCCACAGCGGAGATGCAACGGTATGAGCTTACCGGAGATAACGATAAAAGCTGTATATCTGCGGAGCTCGGATTCGCTGCTGCGTCAGGTAAACCAAGATAGAGAGCGAGAGAGGGAGATTTGCTTTTCCGAACGGGGAAACGGATGTCGTTGCTCGCGGACGCGTTTACTCGGAAAGATTCACGAGATTAGAGTGAACTGTAGCCGCCTCCTACTGCAGATTAGAGTGGACACTGGCCTTCGGTGCCGCATAGATCACTGTATGCAAACGAGGTTTCTTTGCGTGTTTCCGTTCCTTGGATCGCCTCGAGAGGGTGTACTTTACCAATTTATTTTTACCGAACCGAGTAAGCTATCTTAATGAAATTTTACGGAGTTGTTTGTACACTATCTGATTATCTTTCTGGTAAGCTTCTACAAAGATGTATCGATTATTTATAGAAAAAAAATTGCTCATCTGGGAAGTTCTCGACCGAGCAGGTTGGCGATGTTCGTACACGATCTTCCGGTTTGAAAATGATAGTGTACGCTCGAGCGATTGAGCTCGCGTTATCTCGATCTCGCCGGATCGATGGATACCCGCTATCACCAATGTTTCTGGAAATCCTCAGTGGCATTGTTCTTTAATTTGGCCCGCGCGCGGCTCAGGCGAACGCGTAACGAGGCAAATTGCAGCCGGCGGTGCGCTGTCGAATTACGCTCGCACGATCGCGTTTAATCGCGCGATAATTGGTAACGGGGAGTAGCAGCGAGGCTGCGAATCACCGATCCGCTTCCTCCGCTCCCCTCGATCGCGTTCCTAATTTGAAATCCACGTGTGCGTGCTTCGAGGCGTCCGTCGCAGGAAAAATGCGACGTTTAATGAGACAATTAATCGTTGAATCGTTCTCGATGAAATAAACGTGGCGTCAGTCACGGATTGCGATGAACGGTAACGGTAAAACCATTCTCCATCTTCGAGGCGCTGTTGCAACGGAATTCAAAGTTACTATAATTCGGAATAATTTGTAGACAGCGGTTCTGTATGCAACATAAAAAAAGAACGACTCGTTTGAAATCGCAGAAAGTTTCGACACGAATAGCTCTCGCGACACCGACGCGACCGTCCGTCGATTACGAATGCATAATAATCGAGTCGAAATGTCAGGGTTAAGTTGGTCGTGTGCGTTCGCGTGATTGTTAGCACCGGAAGTACCGCCTCGCGAGATCACGGCCAGACGAAAGTTGTTTCCTACGCGCGAAAATTACGATATCGATCTACGTGGCCGAAATCGAGTGATAAATATTTAAGAAAAAACGAGCGGCCCCTCCTGTCATGTGTATTCGAGGCACACCGGCGGCACTTTCGTAAGTCTACTGTGTCGTGGCCCGTCTAGACGATGGTGATATGTTCGAATTTAATTATGCGAGGGGCGGGGTTTCGCGTCTAGGTCGCGTGACGTGTGGAGCTTCTGACACAAACTTTGCAGTCGCGATAAAATTGCAAAGTTCCTTTCGATGGTCTTCAAAGAACACTTCTGAGGAAATGAGAAGTTTGTCATTTTGACCGACAATGTCGTCCAATACTGTATATCAAAAATGGTTTGGGAATTATCCCAAAATCTTTTATGGAATTTCCGAGGAGTGTGCGAGTGTCTGCTGGCAATCTCGAGCGTTTAAAGTTTCTCCGTGTCGCTTTTCCTCGAATAAGGAGAAGAAGAAGAAGCCAGATGAAGAAGGCGGTTGAAATTGCTTCGTTAAAAATGCGCTAATAATGAAGTCGCCTGGTTAATAATAACCGTACGGGGGTCGGTCGGGGGTGAGTTTCGAGTCTGCACGGGGGGCCGCCGGATATAATAAAGTTTAATCCCTTCGGAAAGTTTCCAGAGCGCTCTCGCTCGACGTGTTTCGTTCGAGGAAAACCGTAATCCTTAACCAACCGGGTGCGCTCGTTCGAATTATGTTCGCGATGGAAAAACACGGCGAGAGAGACAGGATACAGTGTTCGTCGAGGATCGTGCACGCGTAAGGCGTTTTTTAATAAGGGAAACCACGGCCGAAGGGATCCTCCTCTCTCTATTTATGGCTGTCGGCTCGCGCTGCGCTGGGAAAAAGAAAAGCAACGCGGGTGAGCGCGATAATAACGCGGAAATTTAGTTGGACTCGGACGACGAGGGGGGCCCGCGAGTATTACCAGTAGAATTTAATTAAGACAGAGCAAGCGCAAGACGATTCTTTTGAAAAAGATTACACCCAGTCCACGGAGTATATACCTTCGCGAACGGATACCTCGAGCGTGTACCTCGCCACGTCGTCTTTAAGCTATCCTTGGGGCGGTCTCGAAGGATCTGGGTTCAGGGTCAATCCCCGAACTCGTCCTTCCTCGCAGCCCTTCGGCCCAGGCCCGTTTTCGTCGTTACAACGTGATTTTTGCTCGGGAATCACCAATCTTCGTTGATAAAGAAGAACCACCTACCTTCGAATAGTTTTTTAATTTTTTTTTTCATCGCGGTTTTTTGCAATCTTCTTCTGACAAATTTTGTCTATAAGGCTTTTAAAAGGGCTTTCCGGGCTTCCGCTTTTATTTAGGGATCGAGTTTTTCGAATCCGCTCCGGGCCGCGCGTAACTCGCATCGCTGCAGCCGTCGTCGAATTCGTAACGAGCTGTTTGTCAAATTTATGCAAATGCGGGACCGTATAAGGCCGCCGCGGAACGGCTCGCCTTCCCGAGCGTTATTAGCATTCATGAACGTCCACGGTTCTCCCTCTCTCTACGAAGCCGCGCTCCGTGTACCCCGAGGAATCGTGCGTTTCTTCTCTCGGTAAATTTTCATCGGGTCCGTTTTCGAATTTCGCAGTCGAGGAAATCACTAAGCGTCTCTCCCCCTTTCTTTCTTAAACACCGATAAATAAACCCCTGTCGGGGCTGGCTCTCTCGACGATACGCAACGGCCGTTTTATCCGGCAAAAATGTTTATCTCGTTCGCGCGAAATGTGTCCATGGAACCGGTTGAACCGGTTCTCCCGCCGCGGCCACATTCGGGAATCGGAAACAAACGTCAACCGATATAGAAACTCCGGTGATATAAGTTCGAAACCAGGGGGCAAAAGAGAGAAAGAGACGAAAGTGTTCGCTAACAAGAGTTTGCCTGGCTTGAAACGTACAAACGAGCGGGAACAGTTGAATAATGAAGCTGTTGTTAAGTGGACACTCGAAAATTGAATCTTATCGCGGTTTCAACGCCCAAAAGGCCTCGCTTGTAATGCCTTAGCTCCGATAACAGGCTTGGCCGTTTTCTATCAGTTGAATAATCGCCGTTTCGCGAGATTACACCACTCCCCCTAATTATATAACTCGCTCGGTTCATTTGTGGGTTAACTTCTGCAATCTGCTGTTTTCCCGAGCTGTACAGCGTGGAGCGAGAGAAATAAATACGGCATTATCTGCTCGTTATTCGAGGAACCGTAAATGTTGTTCGGCGTGCTGTAAACCTTGCCGTTAACGACGACATTGACCCACGGGGCCGAGCCATGGATAAGAAAGCCGTTGCAGTGGATCGTTATTACGTCATTAGAGGTTCCCTTCTATATTCTATGCGGTCCAAGAAAAAAATCGTCAAGCAAAATGGACGCGTGGGCGGGTGAAGCTCGTGAAACGTCGTCTTCGCAGGCTGCGTCGTAAACGGAGAGAGGGAGGTTCCTTGATAATTATTTGTGCTATGTAACCTTCTCTTGGTGGAGATGGATAATTGTTTCAAAGATTGATAACTTTATTCTTGGAAGGTGATCGCGCCGTGATGATGGTGCTCGATGTATTCGGAATGGGAAAACGGTATAAGAAATGTGTTCACCAGGATTAAACTTTGTAACCAGAAAAAACAACAGAATTTATTTAAAAAATGGTAAAACTTGTGGACTGTATGTAAATATGAGATAGCGCGATTTGACAATATTACAAGAGTATAGCTCTTGTCTGATAGTCCTTAAGATCTGATCTATGATCAGTGAATGTGGCAACGTGTAGTCTGCTGTTGAAGCAGACACTCGCTTGCCGAGTGTCGGTATTTAACGCAGTTGACAAAAACGGGTGCTGCCTCACTAGACCAATGGCGTTTAGTTATTTTTAGGGAAGGCAGTGACAAATCTTGGCAGGAAACTCCGCCTACGCTAATAAACTAATTGGTGGAAATTGGGGGTGGAAAAGAGAGTTTTTTCGGCAAGCCGCGTTGACGCGAAACAATGGAACAGACCGAACTGCGGAGGTAAAACAATTTACTGTTTCCGTTCTCGGCACATTTGTTCGCCAAATGTGTGAGACGGACTCTTCGTCCAAGGAACTAATAATAAAAATCTCGATGGTCGTACAGACAGAAGGCTTGCGCTTTTAAATAATTGAAAACGAATCGCACACTCTTCGAGCGAAATCGGTGGAAAGAAACTATGAACATATGAATTTCTATAAATTTTCTCACAAAATCTGAAAAGAAATTATTAGATTATGCCACTGGAGATAAACTTGTTGATTCACGAACGTAAATACTTTCCTACAAGTATATCCTGCGTTTCCATAATTTTTCTATCCCATCGATCGGAACTTTCCTGTTTATTTTGATTTCTTCGTAGTTCCTGCGACTATAGCAACCATGATCAGCGACACACTTTCTTCGCACTTAACGGTGGAACTGATAAGAAGGTGCGCGGCGCCGTGAATGTTATCTAAATCACCGTGAGAGGGCGAGGTTCAACTGTCGTGTTAATACCCATTTCCATATCAGAAACGAACGTTACGAGTATAATAGCCGAGGGAACGATGGGGGGAAAGGCGCAGAGACAGAGAATTTTCACGATTTGACGTTCTTCCTTCAAAGCTTCGTTGTTCGCGGGGGGTGGGGGTGGGTTCACCACCCCCGGAGCCATTGTATTAGCTCTGGCAGAGCCACAGGACTCTACGAGGAATATTCTAACAGTGTCAGAGGCGAACAATGTCGGCCGTATAAATGAATAATGCAGCCGTCTAGCCGGGGAAGAACAGGGCTCCCCTTAACCGTGACAGTGAGAGTCGGAATTCATTTGGTGAATCGCATCAAAGATTCCGCGAGAATTTCGGCCATGTCCGGGGTAGATCGGAAGACGAGCGTCAAGCAGTCTGACAATTTCCCGAAGTCGAGGAGCCGGGGAACCGTGATTCCGAGAGATCGAACCGCGACGTCACTTCCGTCTAAAGGAAAAAAAGCTAAAGACTACCAGAACCACCGGGTTTTCTTTCGTCGAGAACCTCCACGAAGTCACGACCTTTTATTTTCGACGCGAAACACGAACGGAGCATACGACTGTCGTCGCGATCCGATCTAGCAGGAAGCACTGTCGATCCTGGCACGAATCTCTTATCCTGGTTCCTCCTTACCACACTTCCTCCTTTCGCCTGCTCATGATTATTTCAACCCTGGTGTAACGAAAAGAATTTTTCTGAATACAAAAATCAAATAATTTGTAAGCATATTTTATATCGTAAATAGTGCGAAGCAAAATACGCGAATTTTACGAACTGTTTGAAATCGTCTCGGCACGAATGACTCCTCTTTACACTTTAAGGGTTAAGAATTTGCGGAAGTCTTCAATACTGTAGAGAAGAGGAATGGAAACCTGTCTTTCCTTATTTAAGCAATTGAATTATTAGGCAAGGTCCAGGTGTAGTTGAGTACTGTCAGTAATGGACCGTCGCATCGTACATTTTTAAGGCCACGAGTTCATCAGCAGTGAAACGAAGCGTTTCTTCCTGGTGTAATCGCCGCTCCCTAAATTCAACAGGAAGGAAAACGGAAAATAGTGGAGTAAATTCTCGTTTATCGCCAATTTTTGTGTTCTCCGTCGTACGTCGCACATGGTCGACCGTAAATTACAGCGTAGACCAGGATGGTTTACTGCTAATTGGATTGTTAACGTCGCATTTACCTCTCCGGAGACGTTGCTGTTTCTTGCTTTCGTCGTGAGCACATCCCAAACAACTGTGAACAAATGCTGTTTTATGCCACGGCGAGAACGGATGGTTGAGGAATGTCCGATATTTGCCAGACGTCGAGGTTATATATCAATCAGCACGAAAGTAGTTATGGTCCGAACTGAAAGAGATTAAAACAAGATAAATCGATTTTTTTTCCAAGGCTCATACCTCGTCTCTGTTGATTCTATTTTTTACGGTGTCCTCTTTTTGTGTTGCTTCGCGGTTTGGTTTTAATATGCAAAATTTGTCTCTCGCGCGGGGTTCGTTGCGTAACGCGATTATGCGAAGGAGAGTTTGCGAAGGAGGCGATTACGAAACCAATTCGACCGGCAGCGAGTCGACTCGCTGGCGCCGCCGCGCCGGTTGGCTTTCGAGCCGACCGATTCCAGGTTTGCGCCGAGACTCGGCCGGCCAGAAGGAATTTTTTAATTAGAGGCGACGGACAAAGGTTACCTGCACCGTTGCCCGCAATAACGGCGAGCTTCTGGCTGCTAGCGTTGGTCAAAGCTGCGCTCTTTCTCTCTCTCTCTCTCTCTACCTCTCCACAGCTCTCGTCTCTTTGCATTTTACCGTTGTTCAGAGCGTTCGAATGCAAGAGCTTCGTTTCCATGCAGAATGCAAATTTCAATCTTTCTTTTATCATTCTTTTTTCTTTTTCTCTTTATCATTCCCCCTTCATTTCTGAAAGAAACGCTCGATACTTATTTCTGTCATTCCACAGAAAATTGTGATACGTCCACCGTAACTTCGTCGTTACTTACTACCGGTGGGCGTGGCTTCCTGGCTCTCGCATCCGCGAATTCAAGATAAGCATCTTTCGAATTTATATCCTCTATCAGGAATAGTTCAAATATCTGTTTAAATTCTTTTTGACAATCCTAACGGGAGAATTTTTGTCGTCTGTGAATGTGGGCGCGTCTTAATAGGCGTGGTTTTGCAGTTTTTGCTCCCAGTGAGTTTACATCAGTGCTCTACAGAACTGTGCTAATCCTCGCTCTAGAATACTACCTCTAGAAAATTGTAAATACTAGATTGTTCGCTTAACTCTCGTTGCACAAATCGCCCTAAATAAACGTGGCCTCTGCACTACGGTGCAATCCACGAGCGGAGCTCGAAATCCTCGCGGATACAGTCGCAACGGACTCTAAAACTACCAAATGAAGCACACACAGCTGCATCAAAACCCTAACAAGAGGGAATCACAGTTCCTTCTGGGGGCAATCAGCTCCGTCGACGCTTCAAGATCCCAGGAGCATGTTGATCCTAGTTACCTCTCCGACAAAGCTCCCTAGATACGGATAATAGAGCTCGCCCTTTTAACTAGGGCGTTTCGCGCCCTAAGCAACACGCAGGGATGTCGAAGACTGAGCACCGGAACAGCCCACGATAGTTGCACACGGGAGCAGTCGGTGCAACTTGCGTTTCGCCGGCTTCAAGGACTGTGATTCGCAGGACGAGCATTTCCGTTGTTCCTGTGTGTGTCGTAGGACGCATAATCCTCGCAGGTTTCAACAGTGCGCGCGTCCCTTAGCACCGCGTATAACTGCGTACGAGCGAACTCGAAGCGGATTAACCTCTGGACGAGTTTTCAGGTAATCCTGGCCACCCCCGCGCGACAGTCCCAGGATTCGTTCCACGTTATCACGACGGGGATAAGTCCTTGCCACGAGACCGTAGAGAGGACCTTATACGATCGTTCGACTTCCTTTCTCGCGCGAGCACTACGTGTCCCCGGGAAAGAGCTCTTTATCCGTTGATTCCATTTCGGCTTATTGGATGGGATTCGTCCTGGGTCCTTGATGCGTATCCTGCAGCGAAGGTATCACGATCCCTTCTACTACTACTATTACTACTACTGCTACTACTACTACTACTCTACCTCTTTTTCTTCTATTTTTTGTTCCTCTTTGTCCCCTCTCGCTTACACAGACCGGTCCAGGCCTCGCTTTCGGACGGACACGCGTGGTCCCGGGTTTAGAAACCAGTTTCACCATGGTGCGGTCCCTCGGCGGCTGCACGGCATGATGCACACCGATGAGAGACCCACGGAGTCTGTTTCGAAGGCGGTTTACACGCGAATATCTCAATACTCCGTTCTTCAGAAAATCCTCACCGGTCAATTGGACGCAGCATCGAGAGATCGAGGAACCCAGCATGTTTCTCCGAATATTATTCTTGATCGTTCAATATGTTTTCACGGTTCTGCTGTGTTGATCTTATATGGACTTTGGATTGGGTTGTCAGAATTTTTTCTCAAATGTATCCGATGCAATTTTAATTGGGATCTGTCTCGTATATCTCGATGCTTCCATAGCGAAGTGAGAATTGACAATAGCAATGCACGAGTCACTCGGCAACGAAGAAGACGAAACAAATTCTGCAGAGTTAATTGATCAATGCCGAGGATCCAGATAGCATCCGGATATTCTTCGCGGATTACGAATTCTGTCGGCCGCAAACAATCGTCGAAGTCGATTCGTGTGCCTGTGGGGGCTCTCTCGAAGGAGTTGCCGATCAGGTGCGACGTCCGGACAAGGTCTGGGGAAACTCGCCTCCCCCCTCCGCCCCCCGTGACAGCTCGGTGTCGAGAACTGGTGGCCGGGTGCACGGAAGACAGGTGTCTCCCACCGGTGCGGCGGTTTACCGGAACTCCTGAGACTAATCCCTTGTCCTCTTCCCTGAAAGATTTGTCCTAAGCCGTGGTAGACGGGTTCGGCGTGTATACACACACTGATGTACACATACCGAGCAGCAGAGATAGGTTCCGTTCCTCGACACGTCGAATTATCGAGTCAGAGTATCGATGTCCATGGGAAAAGCGGGCGAGAAACGGGGTGTGCGGGGGTGGTAGAGAGATAGAGGTTGGATTGTGTGCCGAGGGGGCCAGCCACCCTGCGGGAACGCGTGTCCGTAAACACGGCGACCTTTCCACCCGACTATTTCGTCAAGTCCTGTCCACACCCCCTTTGTCAGGCTGTCTTTGACACTGTCGCCGCGAAGCTCGGGCCCGGGCTTAAAAGCCTGCGATTTTACGTGTGTCAGATACAGTCACCCTCCCTCCCCCAAACAGGGGGCCGAAGGGGGCTCAGCGTACAGCACTGTCGACGGATTCGCCGCTTTGTCGAAGTCGAGTACGACTCGTCACCGACACTGGCAAAACCCGTCGATTTGAGGGAGCTGTGTAAACCAGGGGTCCTGGTAATCGCGACGGAGCGTTTACTCGCCTCCGGAGACTCCGAGGATCGCTTTGCTTCCACGATGGATAGGGAGAAATTATCCCGGTACACCCGATACACCATGGGAAAACAGAAGAATTTCGGCTTCGACGCCCGGGTTTACAAATAATTGCCCCGGGAGAGAGAGACTCCTCCTTCACGCATACGCCCCTTACTGCAGACCCTAGAGTATACGAAAATATTTATACCCTTGTCGATTTGCTGTTGGGCGATGCCGAGGAAATGGAGATGGATGGCGAGCAGTATTACGGATTTTGCTCGCCTGTTCGCAAACAAACATTAATTACGTTCTACGCTGTTAACCCTTATACCAATACTAGGGTACCTAAGAACCTTCCTTTAATTTATTTCTAAATTTTTGTGCAGATTCTCCTTGTTTAGAAATAACAAAATAAATTTTTATTTCTTAATTATTATGCCATTAACCTTCTTAACACATTACCTTTTTTTACGAAGATGAGAAAACTAGCAAAAGCTAGTGAGAAACTCAACTTCTAGGGACGTTAACCATTTCTCCTCCTATACCTAGTGATAACGGATACAGGGGCCTACTCTGTGCATTAATCTTGTATCCGGTTGACGCATCACACTAGGCCATAACTGACGCATAGATCATATTCACTTCCGTGATCTTAACACATTACCTGCCGACGAGTAGCAACAACAATTTCAATAGTGAACCAAGCTACCCCCAGTAACGTGGTCAAATAATTGCGTTCAAAAGTATCAGCATTAGCGAAAGAAGTTTGTTTAAACAGAGCAGCAGGTTGAAACCGATGTCGCAGTTTCGAATAACGTAATCTCGCAATACAATACCTTCGTTGTCTGGTTACAAACTTCGCAGCAGCGTGTAGTAAACCGCAGTATAGACTTCGGAATATCGAAGTGCATTTTGCTCGGCTAATGTTATGCAGACGATCGTTATCTCCGGCGAGAGAGAGAGAGAGAGAGAGCTTCACGGAAACTTTCCGGGGCTTTATGAAGTCAGCGCGTATACCTCGTGATCGAACCGAGACCGAGCGAGCAAGCGGGTGTATTTATTTCAGTAGGATTCTCTGGTTAATTAGCCAGCCCGTTTCGCGGAATTACCATACGATTAAAGCGAGATCACCGACGAATCTCCGTCTCGCAGCGAACCTAACCGAGAGATATCGTTCCCGATTCGATGCACGTATCGGCGAACCAGCGGTGTCGCCTGTTCCTCCTGTGTCTCGTCTCGTACGCGAAAGTAGTTGCGCTTTTTTTCTCTCTGTCTCTCTCTCTCTCTTCCATCTTTCTCTCTTCTTTCTTGTCTCACTCGATGCCATTCCGCATACTTATGCCACCTATTAATAGGAAATCTCAAACCGACCGGAAGAACCGGTCCCCCGAATGAGCCAAGCCTGTCCTCCGCGATCTTTCCCGACATTCCGCGAATGCAGATTCCTTTCCAAGACTTGAAAGTAGTCCCACAAACGTGCGTCCACTTCCGTTTCGCGATGCAACTCCATTCGACGTTCGCCATCTACATATCTTTCTGCATTGTTCGCGGGTGAGGTCATCTGAAGGACACGGTTGCCTAGGTCAGTGGAGTCGCCATTGTTTTGATGATCTTCGCACGATTATCAAATGCTGACACTCTCTTTATTAACCCTTTGCAGTCGGAGCTATTTCAAGCTGAAAATTAAACATTTCTTCCGACCTAGAATAATTCCATTGCACACGATTTTGTTCATTTTGCGGATATGAAACTGATATAATACCTCATACAATACTTTAATGTGTGGTAATTGATTAGATACCAACATATTTAATAATGTAATCAATATTTTGAATAATGGTACAGCAACAGTGGTGAATATGATTCATCCCTCAACTGCTAAGGGTTAATAAATATTTCATTATGAAAAGGTTTAACTTCATCTGTATAGGAAAAAGTTGTCACAGTCTCAACTGTTGATTCTAATGATTATTTATATCGATCATATATGCTAATGAAGGAGCTGAGGTTTGTAGACAAATATCTGTACTCGGTCCCAGAGCTCCAGGTAGCAACACATACTGAGGATGCAAGGAATCAGAAGATCCAAGTGAATTGGAAAATTCTGGGAAAGCATCAGAGTACACATTGCTACAGAGTCCACAATATGTGTGTTCAGCGTCTCGACGTTCTTTCTAGCTTTCACGTTCGAATCTCACGGGCTGAGTGAAAGATCGTTTATGAAACCCAAAGCTCGTGAAAATGTTCCCGCGACACCTCTCAGGCCGGACACGGCCATTGTGTCCAGACTCGTTCGCGCCGGGCTTCCATTATCGTTCGACTCATTAGCGCACACCTGCGAGCTTCTTTAGGAGGCCCGCAGCGTGCCTGCTCCAGCGCCGTTAGGCTCCTCACTCATTCTATCTCTCTCTGTCCCTCTATCTCTCTCTTATTCTCTCTTCTCACGCAGACGTGTCCCGCGCGTGGAAATTGCAGCAGGCAGCTGCGCTCTTGGTAGGATCCTCACGTCGCGCGTAAGTAATTCGTGAAGCGAATCCTCCGCCCCATCCTGCACGCTCAAGGACACCGAGACTCGATTCTCTCTCGTTGCCACTCACGCTCTGTTAGGTAGCGAGAGAGCCAGTCGCCTCGCGCGGCCAATCTAACTTCGGATGCGAGAAGATTGCGCTCCGAGCGGAGATTCGACGGAGATTCGACGGAGATTCGCCATTCCACGGTTACGGGAACCGATAAGTCCCTCGAAATATGTTTGCCCGAGCTACCTTGCAAATCCTATTCGCTCCCAAAGCCTAATCCGCCGCGACAACACGCTCGAGACACTGGTCGATGCCACCGCTGCCGGTGACTGTCATGCCTCCCGGCGCCGAAGTTATTAAACTTTTGGAAATTAGTTTTATGCCCGGACCAGATTATACCTTTGAGTTCGAATGATTCCCTTGGAACTGTGCATTGTCTACACACCCTTCTACAAATTGCAGAATTATCTGGTTAGAGTTTCGGATTTTTTAACAACGAGATCAGCATGTTCGCAGAAAGTATGACAATCTAGTGTGGGAAGGGGAAGTCTGTGTAGAAGCGGATGGAATTTTCGTCTCGAAAGGATTAGATTTGCGAAAGTTTCGCTCGCACCCGAGATAAGCAGAAGAAAGCGAAACTCGCGCGAGTTGCGGTTGCTTATTATCTCTGGTCGCCTCAGCAAGTTCAAGGTGCAGGAACGGGAGCAGAGCATCAGGAAAAGCTGCAAGCTACTGCGGCAACAGCAGTCGCAGCGGTTGAAAACAAGAAACGCGTGTACACCGCGCGATAGATCCCGATTGCCCCCGCGAAAGTATCGTCTGGCTCGGGAATAATCCGGCTCCGGGCGATAATCGCGGCGTTATCTGCGGCGCGCAGCTCGTTCCTAATGCAAACCGGTCATTATCTTTCGCTCGCGGCCTGCCAACCGTGATTTCTCTTTTGTGCATCGCCGGTTGCGTCACAAGATACGCGGGCCACGCCCCAGACGGGCACGCGTTTTGTTTTTTCGGAGATGAGCCGCACGATCGACGAGTCACAGTGTCGACATTCACTGTGTATCTTCAATTTAAAGTTCATTATGCGCTGACATTTAACAGTAAACGTACTATCCATTAAAAGTATATTGCAGACCTTTATTCACAATAAAAATGTTCTACCGTAGTTGCAACGAACAGGGATCGAGTAAACGTTTTATTCTTTCTTTAATAAGGTCAATATGCTGGAGATAATTCATCGATAGTCTGAATTTTAATTTTACCGTAGTCTAGGTGATCTGCTGCGTATTGAAAATGGCAAGGCAAAATTTATTTTCTTTTTATTGTGAGTTTAAATGTAACTTTCCATAGGGCTTATGAAGCTTTACATTAGGATTAATATGAATATATATTTGACATATACGTAATTTCAAGTGGCCAATAAATTGATTAAATTATTTTAAATGAAAGCATCTTTAGAACAAGAAAGATCTAACTGTGCTACAAGCTGAAAGAACAGCTTAAAGAATTTTCTATCGAGGCCTCTCGATTCAATAAAGTATCGACACAAGATCATTTCAATTATCAATGAGGTGACACAGACATGTGGCAGCATTTTCGATGAGACATCCTACACGGTCGAATCTACCATTGGTCGCAATGCTGCTATTGAGGACCGAACAGAAGGGAATCAGCTTGAGTAGGCTTTTATCGTCTAACTGCGCAAAAATTCCACAAGTGAAAAACATCGTTAATTGCGTTGGCGACAAGTGAAACTCTCCACTTCGACTGTCGTCTGTTATTCTTCTTTTTCTTCCGAGCATCTTGCTCCATTCTCTCTTTCATTTTCTTTCTCAGCTTCTACTGATGCAACGGCGCCTAAGAATCGCGTGGCTACGTAAACAAACGGTTTATTGACTATAAATACACACCTCGATTGTGTACGCAGGTGTCTGTCGAGTGTCGCTCGCGCGTGCTGCACCCAGCGTGGGTGGTAGTGGATTCTCCCACGATTTGATTCGCGAAATCGTCACTGAGTCCCCTTCCAACAACCAGCTTGTAACGCTCCAACACGCTGTCAAACCTGCTGGCAGCGAAGTTATACCTCATTTTTCAACACGAGATACTTTGACACATAGACACTTGCAATAGTAATTCTATCATCTTGTTGTCGTCTTCATGGTAGCTTGGAATAGTTGCCGGATCTATTGCGACGATCATTTAAAACTTTGTTGCAAGCCATGATGTAGGAACAGAAGAAATTGAATTTTAATTTGAGATAGACCTGAAGGTCCCATGCAGACTTAACCCAAGCCCGAGGCCTCTTCGTCAACCTCCAGACATCACCCCAAATGAACCAAAGATCGCGATTCTAAAATGGGATCTTAATTTGAGTTAGAGGACGGGATAAGCCGATATGTCGAAATGGAATAAGAGGATGGAGAATCCCGGTGAGGTCACAGACGATTGCCCCGAGGCTCTAGTTGTCTACCTAGGATCCTGATAGAACGGTCGATGCTGTGCCAAGATAAAAAGGAACAGAGTCAGTAGATCGGGACGAGTTTTGGACGGCCATTACCGAATACAAGATGCGGCTGCGCGAAGGTCGGTTAAGGGGGGAGCGATAGGCAAATGGACTGATTAAAATTCCAAGGATGGGCCCGCCTGGCCTTGAAGAGCTTAACAAGCTGCAGCCCGGATGCGTGTAGCGTTCGCGTCCTTGCAATGGCGCACCGGGTTCACAAATCACTTTGCGAGACGCGTACGCCAGGTCCTTGGGACTCTTGCGGCTTGCGCAAAATGTTTTTTCTGACATTTCATCCGTCACCTTCCCCCCCATCGCTTTTTTAAAACCTAGCATTCTGCGACATACATTTAGAATTTCTGTGTAGACTTTCCGGCTTTTATTCGAAAGTGTTTATGTCACTGTTCGGTTTTGCATAGAGCGTTGCACAGACGTTAGACCTGACTCATACTTTACAGCCAATTAGCAGCGTTAATTACGCTGTAAATATTTTTCTTACAGACATGCAGAGTAATCGACTGCATAATTCATGACCAATTAATACCGTTAATAATACTGCAGATGTTTTTTTCTTTTTCAAGATCCGTGGCGTATCGTTATGGGTGCATGGTGGTTAAATTATGCTAAAAAACGATTAGAAAATGTAGAGGATGAATGTTCGTTTGACGTTTCATTTTTAGAAAATCATGACTGACCTATTCGAATATAATCATAATTAGATCTTCGTATATTTATATATGTTAACCAACAATATTTTAATTTCGTTTCTACCTGGAAGCACCTCCCAATTCCAAACAGTTGTAAGATCGACTTTCCAACGTTTTCAAATCATTAATTGTCTGAGTACAAGGTATTCAACTGATACAGAGAATTTTTATTCCGCACGAAGATGCACAGTTCGCCAATTATTCACGGTCGCGTTATCAGCGAGCAGAAATCGACTCGACGTCACGGGCACAGTTTATGAAACTCTAGTTTGGAGCTGTTCGAACGCGTGAACCCCGAGTGGCAACGTGACCGAGAATCTCTCTCTCCTCTCTCGGGATCACCGCTATTTGCAGGCGCGAGCCAAGTCACCGGTAGAATTACCGGGAACGAGGATCGCGTTTCCCAGAACTCCTAGTCGCCGCGATTAACCGGCTGTTGAGTACGCGCAGCTAAATTACAGGCGCACGGTTCGATAGATGCGCGCGCGGATAAGGCATGAACTCTCGGTGCACGCAATGTCACGCAATGCAACCGTTTCCCCGATGGGTGAACGGGAACCAACCGGACCTGTGCTCCGTCATTCATGTCGTCGGGAAACGAATCGCCGATTACGAAAGACTTCCTAGAAATCGAGACCGTGCAACAAGCGGCGGCGGGCACAACGATACGCGAGGTGTCCGATTGCGAAAACTGATTCACCGACGAATATCCGAGCGTAATACGGCTCGCGTTACCGGCTCATTGTAAAACTATCGGAAGATCGGAGAGAACCAGAGATACCCAATTCACGTTATTTATTTATCGAAATGGGAATTATCCAGCATATTTTTGAAGGTACTGAAGAATATCATTTTTGAAATTAATATTAGGCTAGGAATTAATGGAGCTAAAAAATGCTCGCGTTACCGGCCCATTGTAAAATTATCGGAATGTCGGAGAGCACCAAACATACCCAGTTCACGTTATGTATTTCTCGAAATGGGAATTCTCTAGCAAATTTTTGGAGGTATTGAAGAATATCATTTTTGAAATTAATATTCTACTAGGAATTAATGGAGCAAAAAATGGTGTTGAAAAATGTTGCATTCGTTTATTAAGGCTTCGAGAATATATAGAATTTTTTTTCATCCAGTTATGTTGCATAATGCGGAGTTGTCAGAATGTACAACATTGTCGCATTCGTGTAAAATGCAAATTGCATTGTCATTGATGGTACCATTGATAAAAAGGTGAATCTATTTATAAGAATGTACGTAGTATACATTGGTTAATATGTCTGATCGTGACTGGCCGTTTCTCCTTCGCGTGGACAGAAATTGTTTTAACGTGCGACATCGATTATTCCGTAAATAAGTCTGCGAGTGGAAAAATTCTTTAATGTGTTGCCAGTAAGATAAAGTAAACAAAACATGTGTTTAAACAAAGTGGTAGTCATGGAAATAGCCAATGTACGTATAGGTACATGCGCCGTGACACTTCCTGCTTTGTCATGCAATAACAAAGGAGCTGATCGAGACACCAGCATAATTTGATACGCAGTTGTCGAAGGATCATCTTGTGCCATCCAATATCCGAAAAAGTTACAATTCCGAGGACCCGATTTCGAAAGATATATTTCATGAAGTCATGAGAAAGTATAATTAAAGGATCGATCTTTTGCGTCGAGCAAAACGGGAACACTCTCTCGACCGACAAATAAGGTCGCCGAAGTATAATTTTCGAGTGGCATGGTTGCAAGCGGCGCATCGTCATGGAAACGTTTCGAATCCGCGCGCGCGTCGCCTCTCCCCGTATTTCCACGACGACGATCAAGCTTGCTAATTGGCTGATTATAATTTCAAATGGGCAAGATCGATCCCGCGCATCGATACGATTGAAATTTACTATAAATAGGCATCGGTCGGCCACTGTCGGTGGTTTCCTCTCCGATAAAAGCTGTTTTATCGTGCGGGCTGGCCATGTCCACCGACGCGTTCGAACAATTCGCGCTTGTAGTACAATATATACATAGTTGTTCGTTCATGTGTCTCGTCACACAATGCGTCCACTCGTTAACGAGTTGCTCGAACACCGGCCGATAAGAACCGCTCTCGGTTTCCTTTTTCGGTGGAGCTTAATTCGGGAAATGACGCGCGCAACGTTGATGACAACACGTCTGAAACGAGATAATAATTTCTCCTGCCGGCATAGTCGATCGGCGTCCTGCATTTTCGCGATAATATAACCGGTTTCCCAAACGAATATAAATTAAACCTCCTTTTTTTCTGACATCGTCGCGTACGCTATACCAATTCTTAATGGCACTCGATCAGTTCTTTCGGATCTCAATCGGCTTCCTTTCACGTGAATTATCCGCTGACGGTTCAGATGATTAAAAAAGGACACGTTTCTCTGTTCGAACGCGACACGCTTGGTTAACGATACAACACCCCACTGCTTTGTTATGCCCTGTCAGAATGACGAGAGAGTCTCTACTGTCACTCAACTTTCGTTGCTGTTTCGAGCTTGTTTAAAAATCGCGCGCAGATTCGGTCGAGAATCATATGTATTATACGCGCAAAAAAAGAAGGCACAGAATTTCGTCAGTGGGGTGCAGGGGGAACGGCGAATCCCCACTCTTGACGCAAGGCTCCATGCCTTTTGTATAGCGCGTAGTGGGAGACCACGTGGTACCTACGAGTTTCTCGTGCCTTCTTCCTTTGCGCGTATAATAGTATCAACGTTTATAGATCGAGTGATTGGGAAATTAGAATCGGGAACCGGTTATTTTGATTTGTCCGGGTAAAAATAGCGTGGGGAATGTTGTTCAGTATTGTGTGACTAAAAAATAGACGCGGTCTATTAAAGCTATTAATAGAAGAATTTATATAAATGATGCAGATTATTTTTGTTTTGCATGAAGATCTGTTAACGTCAAAACAAAAAGAAATACATAATGAATTTTGTGGTTTCGGCGCACAGTTCGATCAATTGTAGAAAACAGCAAATTTGCAATTATTTAAACATTCATCTCAACGTTTCGATCCCTATATGGATTATTCTCAAGAGAGACATGTTTGTGACTGAAAAATAATATATATGTATATATTATTTTTAATATAAATTGAATATAAATAATACAAATTCAAAAAATGTTGCGATACAGCCGTGTAAAGAGAACGGAAAAAGAAGAAATATAACACACATACTTTCTGTGACAACAGGGAAAACAATTAAAAGGATATTGAGGAGTTACGGAAAACAAAACTTCAATCCATGGTGGCAGATACGTAACTGAAACATGTGCTAGCGCAAACGTGAGAACTAGTACGTCCTATAGAACGACGACGTTCCATGATTGGTTGGTCGATATCAATCGGTGGAAGTTCGAAAACATAGGTGGCAAATTTGAACGGCGTAACTGAACAGCTTTTGTTAATAAAGTCTTACATACAACCGCTGTAGAAAATTGTACAAAGAAAAAACCGAAAATTGAAAACAAAAGAAAACATCCACATTCATGATGTTTGTACATTTTCATAAGAAATAAAAATAAAAATTAATATAAAAAATGTGAAGAATGAAAAAAGAAAAAACCAAAACCTTAGGTAGAATCTAAGTTACATTGGAAATATCATCATAAATAAACATTACTGGTTCAGTAATGTCGCGTAGCAATCATGAATCTTAGGTGTTTCGTACCTAAGATTAACGCTTTGTTGTTTAATTATATGAATGGTTTCCAATAATAATCTACATTGTAAATTAGATTCCCTGTCAACAAATCTTCACGTCATCAAAATCAAAACCGTGGTCAAATTCCACTGAATGTTTCGTTAAGGAAGTGTGTTCTACCGGAGAAAGAAACCTTTACTTTGTATTTCATACAATTTCAATAATTTATCTTTGATAGGAGGAAACCATTTTTTAAACATAAAGGTATTTCAAAAAGAAATACATTGGAAAAAGTTCATAGATGTTGTCAAAATCATCGACACAACTGTCGGAGTCTCCAAGCGTCGCATAATAACAAGCCGAACGAATAGCAAAACATAATTTTAAAAAAAGAAACGCCAGACCGAAGACTCCGCGAGCAAAAACACGCGGACAGGATGCAAAAATAGCAGATTACGGAGTAGAAGAAGCGGTGATAATCGAGACGTGTAAGTTAAACGAGGATAGACGGCGTTTGTTTATTCCGTGACACGGCGCGGCCAGGATCATTGTCTGGTCACTAATTGCAGGAACGCGATTCGTGGGAAACGGACACGCGACCAAACGCGGCGCTGAGATTTTCGCGTCGGCCAGCGAAATAATGACTCTATTGATTCTCGTTTACGTTGCAGCTTGCGCAACCGATATTAGTCATCGGGGAGCCGAGTCGGAACGCGACCGAGAGGCGACGTGTAAATGCCGGTGATTGAAAATAACTACGGTCGAGCAGAGAGGAGAGGGGCTTGCTTGTCCCGTCTGCCTGGCTGATTCTCTCTCTTTCTCTCTCTTTCTCTGCCCGGCAGCCCGATGCCGGTGGGTTCGCATCGTTGTAAATTAATGACGGAGACCGCGTCCGTATTTGTACGGTTCCCCTCCTCTTTCTCTCTCTCTCTCTCTCTCTCTATCTGTCTATCTTTCTGCCACCGAACTGTTTCCCCCTAAAGCCGCCTTTTGCAATCGAACGTAAATATCGGGCTTTCCAGCCCGATTATGCGGCTTCGTTGCACGATATGCAAATCGATCGCGCGCCAGCCTTTTTCGGACTCGTCCGACTTCGATGGTGACTCGGCGCGTCTCCTCCGCGGACCATACGAGTTACCTCGTTGAGTTAATGGCTCAGAATTGCTCCTCAATCGACGGCGTTTATGCCGTTTCGGTAGTCTCCGACCGGCGAAGCACTTGTACACGGTGGTAAAAAAATTGTCGGAGGTTCAGCTATCATTCGAAACCATTCGGGAACGACTTAGAAATTTTTCTGTGATATTAGGATGTTAGGGATGTTGCTGTAATCTGTCAGTGATTTATACTATTTTTCATATTTTCCGTAATTGTGCTCAAAATTCTAGATCAGCTCACTCTCTCTCTCAGCTTGTTAAATTATGTTACATTATAAACGGATTGAATTTTGTACTAGTAGATCGTGAAAAAAGAATACTCGCTTCGTGCTAGTTTTATTTTTAGGACACACTGTGTATAGTGATGTTTGAATTTCGTAATGAATATCGTTCGAAGCAGGATGTTGAAGCTTCTGTAAGTAGATTACGACTTAGTCGGGCTTGTGGTCAGACAGCGTCTCACCTGCTAACCTTGCGTTGGTGTCAGAAAGCAATAAACGACAGAGTTTCCTGCGGTTGCAGCTGTTAGAAAACTTCTGTAGTAACAGAATATTAATTGTACATAATAAAAAAAGCTAGTAGGGCAGCTATGGTTACCTAATGCCGGGATGGATTCACGTAGAAATATAAATACAAGAAGAGCCATCAGGCAACTTGGAAATGTATTTTAGAAGAGATCCTGCGATATTGTCGATTGAAAAGCTGTTAGTCGGCTGTGGCTCATCTCTTGCTCATCTTTGCAAATAAAATAGATATGATAAGATATGTCTGGCATCTTGTTCAAGTTGCCTAAGGTAGGTCAAGGTAGAAAAAATCAACGATGATGTAAGAGGAGAGTATGATAATCTTTTTGCGAGTCTGTGGACAGTTCGAAGTGCACGTGTCTTCGACTTCAATTGAGGTAATCGCGGCGACGACGATAGAAGAGGTCGAGCAGCAGTTTGTGGGAGGAAGTTACGTCAGTGTTAGGAAGACAACAAGCGGAATCGAAAGCAGCCAGCCGCACAGAATGCCGGTGTCAGGAGGCAGTCGAACGAGTGGCCATTGTAAGGTGGAGGGGTCGACCTTAGCCTTGGCCTCCACTCGTGCGAGACCGTTCTCTACTGCCGGCCCGTATAGCTAACTTTTGGCAATGTCAGCCGGGGGTCACGAAAATATTGCGCAGCATCGTCGCGGACGCGTGTTCGTCATACACGGTCACCGAGGAAAACGATCTCGAGCCGCGGTTGCATTATGCAACGCGATCTGTTGCGTGCACTCGAGCCGATGATCGACCTCTCTTGATCCTCGACGTCAACATTTTTTACAATTTTGGGAAACATTCCCAGTGTCAGCTTGTTTTTCAAATTGCAACATATACGTTTGTAGAACAATTTCCAGTTTCAACACTCGGTTAATTCACAGTTCAAATTTTTTGCAGCCACTCGAATCATTGACTCATTTTTTAGAACACTGCCTCTATACTTTTTCAGAACAATTTTCTAGCATTTCATCAGCGGAAATCTTACGGCGCGTGTACATAGGGTAACGGTTCGCCGCAGTAGACATTTCAAATTATCAAACCTCGTACCTCTCCGGTCCGTATCACGTAAATGGACCGATCTCAAAGTTTCCTCCCCATCGATTCCAAGTGTCGAAACTTTGTCGGCCGCAGCGCGGCGTTGACTAGGAATCGATTCTCAAGGCTGGCTCTCGTATCCGTTATTGAGTTCCACGTCTGTCACAGAGGGAGAGAGAGAAACTCGATGGAATCAGACATCGAAATCAGTCTCGTGTAAAAGTTCGCTGTACACGTGTACGTCGCCGTGTGCTGTTCGACGAATCTCGCTGAAACTATCGGTCCGAGTAATTTCGAGATTCTCGGGCCCGGTTGGATCCGATACTCGAATCGTTTGCATCGGTATCAAGGATAACGCGTTCGAGGGTGGTTCGTTGTAAAGTACGCGGGGGTGGTTTATGTCGCGCTACTCGGTTATGTCTTTTTCAGGGGAGATACACGAGTACATCGAGCTTCCGCGAACCATCCGTGCCCTCTTCTTTTTGCTCTCTCTCTTGCTCTTTCATCGACTTGCAAGGATAAACGTGCGAGTCCTGAAACGCGAGGGTCGCGAGACACTCGTAAGGTTATCAACCGAGGGGCTCGAGCACGGAATTATGTATCATGAGGAACCCCGATTTTTTCCCCCGGAAGACTTTAAAGGGATCGTTTCGAGCGGGAACGGCGACGTTGCGCTGAATAGGGACCGTTCCCAGTTGTAATTCCTTGATACAACGTGTCTCGTGTTCGCCTACTTCATACGAAGACTTACTGGTTGTGCTTCGAGAGAATATTAAGTCCCTCGCTTTGGTCGTTAACGAGAGAAATGGGAATACTACGAAAATTCAGAAAATTGTGAAGAGCTTTAGCTACACTGTTTTTCCAGATTGTTGGCTATTTAACTCGTTATTTAATACATCTGTTCTTCTGGAACAGCATTTTAACGAGACTGTTTGTGTTCTAGGCAAAGTTGCGGCGCGAACGGCATTTTCTCCCGCCGCCTGGACTTCAGCGCATTTAATAGTCTGCCCCGAACCAAGCTGAATTCCTACCACATCAAGGTGAGTGTCTAATTTATACATTTTCATTCGCAACTCGTCCCAGAAGTCTTTCTTACCATCTAGGCGCGTGCGCGCGCTGCTCTAGATAGCGAAAGTTCGGTATAGTAACCCGGCTAGAGCGAGTTGGCTGGAGAAGCTATACGACCTTCCTTAAAGCGGAAGGTTCGCGGTAGAGCAAGGTCACGGTGAATAGCGAGATATCGTCCAACTTTAATCCCCCTTGGAAAATTCACGAACTCCGTACCACACTTTTCTGCACTTTTACCTCGTCCAGTGTCCACTGTGAAAAACAACTACATTTAAATGAATTATTCTGTGAAATAAATTTTAACTGTCTTCGACATCTATTTTCTAGAGGCTTGGAAAAAAAATATTTTAGAGAAGCGTACTGTTGTATGATACTGTCTCATTCAATATAGCAACATTAAACCCTTTATTTCCGAGTGCTTTATAGCTTCGTTTCCAAGTACAGATCGTTAACGGGGAATTACATGTCCGTTTGCTATTTCTTCTCAAGACGTTTGTTTCTACGGTTCTCCGGTTTACAAGAGAACAGCGATAAAATCGTTTCGGCGTCAGCTTCAGGGTTTGTTTGCCGTCGGAGAAGCATGTCGCGCCCCTAGCCGTCGTCCTTGATCCAGATACCGACGACCGTCTGCGTCACGCGTGTATCCACCACCGCGATCTCCACGAAATGATCGCTCACGCGAGCCAGACTCGTTTTTCTTCCTTTCTTTCACGGGATCGCTTTACCTCGGGGACAGTGGCTAGTCCTTTCCGCTTCTTGCGCCCTCACGACGTCCTACCCCAAATCCTGTCGGAAAAATCAATAGTCATTGCGTCCGACCATTTTCGTTCTAACTCGTGTCTCGTTCTGCAAAAAATTTGAGATGACGGTTAACTATTCAATTGTGAATTGAATGTGTACTTCATTTTTCAACCTCGGGCACCTCATTTACGTGAAGATTATTTCTTTTGAGAATTATTTACTAACATTTAAGCAAACGTTCAATATAGACTAAAAAAATAAAAATTTATTTCTTGGCACAAATGATTTCAATGAATAAAAAAAATAATTTACGAATGTGTTCTTAACTTCTTCCGAAGGTCCTTTTTCTGTTTCATATTTCGCGTAGCTTTGGGAAATAAATTTTTCGTGAGGGTTAGCCACAGTTGTCGAACCTCCATCGAGTTTATGAAATTGTTCGGTTGCCAAGGGTTAGTTTCGGCAGTTTTTGGCATCGGGGGTGGAAGGGGATTAGGATCGACGACGCAGGCAGTTTTTTTAGGGTTAATCGTTACCGGACAATAGGGGGTGGAAGCGTTGCGGTAGGTCAATTGATGGGGAGGAAGAATACGAGGCCTATACGACGCAATATAAGGTTCACGCCACCGCGAAAGTGGATAGAATTCTTTTGATGTTCTCGGGAAATGATTTACGACGGTGTCCTACGGTTTATACGAGCCTCATGCACGCGTTAAAAACCGCGGAGAGAATCGTCTGGCGCATTTTACCAGCGAGCGCAATTTTAATCCTCCAGATATATATCTCTTCAGAAGAGATTCATTCAACTGCTTTACTGTTCCGCGAGACCTACATATGTGGGTCATTGACAGAGCGAAGATTTTATGCATTCAGTGGCACGATTTCAGGCATAAACAATTGCACTTAACTCCGCTCTGAATATCTTAATCTGGATCTTCTCGGATCGCTTGTGGAAGTACTAAAACATTTTAATGCTACTCTCTGAATGCCTTGACTCTTATTTACAAGATACTGAAACTGTTTATCTGCTTTGTAATATCCCCGGTATGTTTCACTGCATATACAACACAAGTTAAATATAGTTACGCGCATGCATAATCACACAAATAAATAAATAAACGCGGGAACAGCTGCATGCAACGAGTCGCTACGATGCGTGTTAATGCGCGGATCATCGGGGTCAGGTTATAAAGTGCTTTTTATGAATATACATCGACTCGCGGAACGATACCGATGAATGACCGCGACTACATCGCGATTCTGAACGCGTTACCCACAATTCCCGTTCCGACGAGCGAGCTTGCGGCACGGAATGAGGGAAATTGATGGATTACAAATTGATTTAACGACGTGGTCGTACGACTGGTGTAAATTCGGCCGATAACGAGGCAGATTACGTCGTGGGACGCGTGTGACCAAATTACGAGGTGAAACCTACCCTCTGGCGAAAAGTTTTTACCAATGCATTTACCGTTCTGCAACTGCAATTCGGTTCACCTGCCATTCTCTCGGTTAAGGGAAATTCAGATACTGGAAACAAATGGTCCTTTTAGGAATTCTTTTTAACCAGACATATACATATTCGAATGATACGTCAAAGAATGTATAAAAATATCTTCCGTTCAAAAATTTCAACAACCCACGAAAAATTTAAAAAAATTCGACTTCAGCTCGGACACCACCCTTCGAAGCATCGAATACGTAAAATGAATTTGCGAATCGGATAATCGCGGGGATCGGCATTTGCAAAAGTCCTAGCGTGTTCCGGTAGTCAGTAGATCTCTCCAGCAGCCCACGGCCCTTGTCCTTGACCTTCAAATTACCCTCCATCAGCTTAGAGCCGGTGTGCGCGACGTTGAAAAAAAAAAGAATGAGGATGACTGGCGGAATAGCCGGCCGGTTCCCCCACGGAGTTCGGTAAGTGGCAGTGGCTCGAAACGAGCAACCATAACAGAGAGCCCACCCCATTATGCTTTTCGTCGGGCAGGACCTGCTGTTTGTGGGGGACGGTCTGCCGAAAAAAACACACCGGCCTTTTCGAGAAGGGGGTTAATTTGCGACTCGTGCGTAGTCCGAGGCCTAGGATCGTGCGTTTCGCATTTTGTAAAATACCTAGGGTGGCGGAGGGGTTGGGGCGGAGAAGGGTTGTGGAGGAAAGAGTGCTCTTTTTACGTCTGGCTCTTCCGCGTAACCTTTCATCGCGTTGCTCGTGCAGTCTCGAGGAAACTAGCCCCCATAAAAGCGAAGCGTTCCGCCTCTCGTTCCCGGTCGTCCACGATGCCGCTCGCGTTATTTATTCTCCGGGGAAAGACCGCGGGGGAGGGGCCACGCTTTATTAAGAGCAACAATGGACACGCGGAGGCAACCCCGCGGCTTTACAGGCCAAAGCGTAAGCCGCCCCCGCCCTGGATTCCTTTCATTCGGGCCCGCGAGACGAATCGGCCAAGCTGGATTTTCCAGCTGTGAAAAGCCGGCTCGCGTTTCAACCCCTCCGTGACACCCCCACGGAAAACACCCCCTCCCGAAGCGGTTTCCGCGGAGATTGTCGTTGGCTGTTGCGATAAGCCCTTCTGACCACTTTGAATACCGCTCGAACCACCCCCTTCGTTTTTTCCACCGCGTCCCAACCCTACGGTTTTACGTTTATCGGTGTTTTGAATGGATGTTCGAGGGTGGAAGACGATCGATTATTTTTTAAGAGTTTGTACTTCGAATTACGTCCGCTTAGAGGTTTTTTACAATTTTTATTTTTCGAGATATTAAAGGGAATGTGAGCAACTGCCAACACCCTGATTTCGACCTATAGGTGGTTCTAATAGAAATTTAGGGGTGAATGTTGATCGATTATTGTTGAAGAGTTTACCGTTCGAAGTACATTTAAGAATTTATTTTTTTAGAATCGTGACAAAAAATATACCCTCGCTGTTCTGTAACGCAACGGAATCACAAGGCAACTGTCCAACAGGGGTATGCCAACAATCGACTTCCACCGCTCTCCAAAGTTTTACCAGGTCTACTCGGGTTTCGCGATGGTTAGGGTTGGAATGGCGCAGAAGTGGAAGTGTCTCGGCGTTCCTTAGCTTCCGAAGGCTGGTTCCCATGGTACCAAAGACCCATTCTCTCCAGGGACATTAATAATATATGACTTCACCGAATCGGTATGCTCCCGTGAGTGAGGCTGGAAACGAGTCGTGTTTCTGCCGCAGTCCCCGGATTATCGTGCTCGGTGTACAGTCGAGATAGTCACGTTCTCTGCCGAGTATATTACACACAGTCTTCCGCGAGCAGCATCCACTTGTTCACCATGGTTATTCTTTCTATCGCGCTTCCGTTTATTTTTATTTCGAATCCGTGAACATAGGTACGAGTTTCAGGGGCGCGCTTTCAGTTTCAAATAATCTCTGCTCGCTCGATAGCAACCCCCATCATACAACCCTTTTGCTCTATATCGAGGGTTGGCCGGGGCCTTTCTGCACGCCACGAATCGCAGAATGCAAGGTTTGCCTTTTGCGCGTTGAATACCGATATGCAGCCACCCCGGCCTGCGTTTACGTCGCTTTTAAAACCGGGGATTGCCGGCGTGAATTGGAAATCATGGCCGAGAGCACTCTCTCTCTCTCTCTTTCTCTGCCTCTCTTCGTCTTCTCGCTATTCGCTTGTTCCCTCTGCGGAAAACCCTCTCCTGTCGGAGGGTGGTTTCGCTCTCTCGTTCTCGGCAAATCGTTCTGCACCCTCTTCCGAGCGGGCGCTCGCGATTCGTTAAAGTATGATCGTAGGTTATTATTACTCTCCGCGCAGTATCTCTTGTTTACACGGAACGGGGCCGGCAGCGCTGCGGGGAGCCTAAAGCACGATGCAACGCGATGCATGAGCGTCGAGCGCGTCCAGTAATCAATGTCGTTTCTGCTCTCCGCGTTATGGTTCTTCGTATATTTCGCTTTCACGAGCCTGACGCATACGGGAACCGAGAGTAATGAAAGCGCCGAAATTATATATGCCGTGCAATTATTCTTTGGACCCCAAGTTTCATTGCTGTTTTATTTCGCAAACAGCGGCGACACTGGCCAACTAACGTTTCAGCATTTTTATGTAGTTGTGTTTGTTGATTATCGATCGTAAGGTAATTCATAACAAGAAGTATAGAATTATTTGTTATTTTGAATTTTGTATTTAAATCTGTTTTTCAGTACTTTCATATTGAAAACTCTTTTAAAAATTTACAGACGCAGTTGTTTCCTCTTTCTTAAAAAGGATCCATATTGGGATCGAAACGTAGAAAGTTTAACCAAACTAGCACGATTGTTTTAATTTAATTTCTGATCGAACCTTTGCGCCGATATCATCTATACTTCTTGTTATTTTTATGTAGATCGGTATTTTAATTTTTTCGGGAATAGGCCGTGTTCGTAGTACTGTCGGACGTTTCGCTGTGAAGGGTTAAAAATCGTGGATCATTACGTTCCTCCGCGGCTGATTTACAGCCGTCTCACGTGGGTGTCCATCGGAGTCGCGGTATCGCGTTTACAGCCGCAATTCCAGGTCGTCCGTGCGGACAAAAGGTGCAAGAGCCTCGTAGCTCTTTTAAAGAACGCGCAGACGTGTCCGAGGTTGTTGCGAGGCAATACCCTCTCTTTCTCTTTGGAGACACGCCACCCTGATCTTCCCGAAGGACGCTGCCTAACACCGGACAATAAATTGGGCTCGAGGAGCGATGGAAATGGGAAAGTAGCGTGCCGCGGTGCAGTTACTCTCCCGGCCGCTTATAGATCGGGGTGTGGCCGCGGTCTGTTCCGGTGTTTGTTTGAGCTGTCGTCCCTGCAAGTGCGCCGAACTCGCTCCCGTTCGACCACCGGCAACCGCCGGTATGTAATTTGGATGCCTGCCCTATCGCGTGCAACGCTGCGAAATGTTTAGACTCCCGTATCGGACCGCGGTTTGCATTCCTTCGCAAATCCGCAACTCGAGAACCTAGCCCGCGCTCTCCACGCTCCGAGAAATCGATTTTACTTCTACCTCTTTGCGTAGAAACCAGACCACGTTTCGCAAAAATGTAGACGGTAGAGATTGTTTACGAGACTGTTTAACCCTTCGCTGCATAGTGTACCATATCTGATGCAGTTAACAAATCTGGTATACCTATAGTCAACTAAGAATGTGTTTTCTTACCATTTATATTTATTTTTCTGAAAATGTTGTTTTAATTTTTCAACTCGTGTATATATAGTGTAAATATAGTTTTTCATGGTGCTCTTGTTTTACCCTTCGTTCCTTCCAAGTGTGGAAGGTGGTCCTTCGAGAATATCCTTAGCGGGCACCTCGCAGTGCAAATACATCAAGGTCCGAACGATCGTTAGAAGATGAACCGAGGGCGTGTACACTGTACTTTCGGGAAGGACGATTTCGTTTCGACGGCAGCAGAGATCGCGGCTCGTCGCGGTAAAAATATTTTGTCCGCGGGAATAAGAAGCCTCCTCGACTCGCGAGAGGTTCGCCAGTAGAGTTCTGAATGGCACTCGTGGCCGAGGGAGCGGAGATTAATTAAAAGGACGACGTCGAAAACCTTTTGCCGCGATTCAACCGCTTCTGCACTCGGGCTTCGAGGTACTCCCTTCTCTTTCTCTCTCCCTTTAGCCTCTGCCTCCTTCCCTCCCCTTTCCTGTCCGTCTTCAGACTCCCTTTTTCTCCTGTTCCCTCGTACCTCGCCGATGCTCGTTCAGTCGATTCGATGGACATTGATTCCCAATGAACTGACGCTGATATACGACATCGGGCTCGACCACTCGAAGCTAATAGGAAACGCCAGCCGGAATTTATTGTGCACCGTGTACCCCGGTGGATATCGATGTCACCGGCGCCTTCTCTCTCGCCAGAGAGAAGAGAGAGAGAAAGAGAGAGAACCCCGGTAACCGCTAAGGAGAGATATCGGGAGAGATTGACCGTATCGAGTTTTTGCCACGGCTAGGGAAATCGATTCTGTGGGAGTTGATCGTTTTTACGGCGAACCATCGCACTCTCCTCCGGAGAATATTTTTTTTCTCTCGTACACCGCGACGAGCTTCCACGAAAGTTTACAGACTCGTTTGATCGCGCTTTATCTACATGCATGAATTTTTATATCAAGCTATCTTCGAGTTTCGTGAAGCTCTCTTACACAGATCGGTAGGAAAAAATTTCCGAACTGCACCTTTCATGGTAAACCTTTGAATTCAAGCGGAAATTGTGCACTGCCGCGTGTCCCTCGGTTACTTCGGATTAGACAATATTGGCTACTAACGTATCGACTCTGCCCCCAGCCCATCAGCACAGCGAATTTCATCGGTAGCGTGGCGAGATCCGTGTTATTCCTAAGATAGTTTCTAAGTAATATAATCCGGACGCGTTTGCCCCTCGCCGGCGGTGGCGTTGATTAAATTCAGAGGCTGGGAAACGATGGACGCGGAAGTTCGGTCGGTCGAGTTTCTCGCAAGCCGGTTTCGGGGGCTGGGTCTCCTAATTTCGTTACGTAGCCGAGAGTACACGGCGTATCGGTGTCGGGACCGGCTGTTCCTCCGCGGCCTTTCGGTTTCCGTCGAAGTTTGATTGAATTCTACCTTCGGGACGCTTTTGGGGAGATTGCGCTCGCGGTTCTGTTGTATTTCCGCTTCAGGACCCTCAGACAATCGCGCGGCGATCGAAATCATCGACATGGACACCCGAAACTCGCTCAATCTAAAAATCATCCGCTAGAATGCAAAATATTTATTAAACCCTCGCACTACCATTTATTGTTAACGATAATCGATCAGAACTTATTTGTCGTTTTAGTAACTTTTGAATATACTTAAGTATTTTCGCGGAGGCTGAATAATGCAGTAAGGGTAGCACGAGCACTATAATCTTCAGATTTTCCATTTTGATCGAAGCGGAGTTGCTCTGTCGACCGGTTATCGATTTAAATCACGCCCACGGCAGCTAATTCGGCCAGGCAATTATTGAGAGATCTCGCGTGGGCTCTTGCACGCACGTGCGTTCGCAGAGAGTTGCGTATCCGAGAGAAAGGAGTCGGTCTCTCGAGGGTGCCGCTCTTTTCCTCTCTCTCTCTCTCTCTCTCTGTCTCTTTGCTTGTCCCGTTCGTCGCCCTTCTCCGTCCCGCCTTTATTCTTTTTTTCTTTTTTGTTCCCTGATGGGTACATTTTGTGTGTTAACCCTCGTTCCAGGCCCGACTCGCGGCCGCGCACAATGGAGCTTTGCATTAAAGGTCATTAGCTTAAACGTTCGCCTTCCTGTTGCGCAACTCGCGCAATTCACCGGCCCGTTGCTCGCGACCGAGCGCATTTCAGACAGAAATAATTGTGTCGATTTTTTCGTTCGACCGCCTCCTCCACCTCGCTTGCTTTACTCGCGTTGCTCGCTCGTTGCCGGGAACTTCCTCTTTCCGCTTCTGTGCATCTGCGACCTTTCAGCGAACCTTCCTCCAACATTTCTCTCTTGCGTTCACGAATTTTCACATTTTCTTTGGGCGCCTTTCGAGGTTATTTACTTTGCATCTTTTTTATTTTTAATTAAAAATTTAATAGACCTTTAAGCACCCACTTGAATGTATATCCACCATTCCGAGCTCAACGAATTGAACAGTCTTCTACTTTCTTGTTAGTAAAGGATCAAATGTCGATCATTTAATGACGAGGTAAACTGAAATGATTTCGCGCTGCTGTGAATTTTTTGATGGAGCACATGATCGATTTCTGCCATAAGAGGAAGCTGTGGCCGTTCGCAGCCGACCTTGGAATTTATCCCTAAACCGGGATAAGGCGAGATTGGCTCCCTTGAGGGCCACGACCTACCTCACTCGGATCGATGCAAGATAGCCCCATGCTTTTCTCGCCCCATGTCACGCATACCACTATTTTTGGCCTTGAACCTGATGTACCTAAACGACCAGCTTTTTCCGTGGTCGGGAGAGAATACGGGAAGCCAGGGAAGAGTGACGTCAGCCCTGCCACTTCTGCTAGTTTCCGGTACAATCTCGATTCAAACAGATTCTCTAGAGAGTTTAATAATTTCTGCAATGATTAGTCAGAGCTTTACAGCCTCGATCTCTAGGTTTAAAATAATACCTATTAGTGTTTCGTATTCAGTTGCAGTACAAGTATAGTGCAATTTTTTTTTCTTGATAAAAAGAAGTATGTAATGGCACTTTAGACATCGTTCGACTCGCTTTGAAGCAATCATACCTCGATTTCTCCGCGACATTATACTCAATTACATTGATTACCGATAACTAATAGAAGAGTCGCGGGACGAGGCTTTCTCTTCGTTGTCAACCTCGTTAGACGGCGATTCAAAGAAGTTTCCTACGACGACGATTACTCTATGCAAATTCGCGTTTCATGGGAATTCAATTGTAAATCAATCGTGCTTTTCCTGTGAAGCATTATCCGTCGTTATTATACTATACATCTTGCTAATAATAGAGTCTACCCATTCATTTTCTCGCTAATAGAAAATGCAATCTCCAAATCAGATAAATGCAATTAAGACTTTGTCACCAAAGTTGCAGTCCTCTTCAACGATTCCGTCAATTGCAAATTTCCTCCAACCAATTCTTTTGATTCAACCAAACGAAAAAATGCGTAATTTCTCGTTCTTTGGATCGAGCGAAAGGAGTAGATTAATGCGAGAATGCTTCGATCGCGGTGTCCGTGGCAATTTGTAGTCGTTTCCGCAATTCCATTTCCGCGAGAGCCCTGAAAAATCGTTCGCTGCGGAAACTCGTTGCAAAAGAAACAATGAACCTACTGAGGAGACGAAGATGGAAAGAGAGAATCAGGGACAGAGATGAGAGTGCCACGTCATAATCGACGAGACAAATGTCACGTTTCCGGTGGCCACAGTGGCCCGGAGAGTTTCTAACCTAACCCCAGAGCAAAAAGAAGCCTCGCGAACGCCGAGGACCGGGCCAACGAAGACGAAGGGGGATCTCTCGATGTGGACGATTGGCTCTGGTCGAAAGTAATGGTCGTGGTCGTTTGAGCTTCCGTTCTCGCGGACGCATTATATCGGCTGCCGACGAAACGCGTCTCTCGACCCGCCTTTTACGGGCTTCCCTTCTCGCTCGACCGGCTTTCTTCTCTTCTTAAACGGGAAAACCTTCGACCTCCCTTCGACTCTCTTTTTTCTCTTCTTTCTCTTTCCCTCTCTCAAGTCCCTCTCTCTTGGCTGTTAATCGAGAGAACGCTCGAAGCGTACGCGCACCACTCGACTCTTTTCATTAAGTTGGTCCCTTTCAGCGCCGACCGATTTCTATGGCACTGGGCCACAGAGAAAAACCCACCGCTAATTATTTCTTTCAATAATTGCGATCTCTCACCCCCTTCATCCGCTCAATGTCTCTCTCACCTTTCGTGTTCTCTCTCTCTCTCTCTCTCTCTCTCTCTCTCTCTCTCTCTCTCTCTCTGTCTCTCCTATCTCGGTATATGTCCGAGAGGAACGGTTTTCGTTCGTCGTAACCCGTTCGAGGATCTTGTAATTGCCTCGAGGGTGGCTTTTTCCCTTGAATCCTCTTTGCAGTCACGGTTTTTGGGATTCTGCTCTTGCCTCCTTTCGGAGGACGATTTTAGGTGAATTGGAGCAATTAGGGACTGTTAACGATGTTGGAGTCCTGGAAGAGATGTCGTCACGATTTTTTTATAAATAAAAAACTGTCTGGAGCATTTCAACTATACTTGTACTTTACCATTCGGAGAAAGCTGATGTTACTCGAAAGACTATTGTCTTTGGAGAAATGGATCGTAGGAGATAAAGAATCCGCTCTCTCGTAGGGGTAGGTTTCTGTAGCGTCACCTCGAATGAATCTCTCTCCGGCGAAAGTGAGGAGACTTTTGTACTTGTAAATGTAATTTCGTCTAACGCAGGTCGCTTTGTTGGCTCATTCTCCCCGATTGCGATTAATTCATGAAGAAAGATCGCGCACGGGAAAGCAGATACCACAAGGTGGTTTCACGTTAACGCGAACCGTAGAATCTTCCGCGCGAGCGGGTTGGAAAAATGTTTCTGCTCGGCCACTCTGCCCGGCTTTAATTAAAATGTCTGGATGATGGTGCGGCTGGTTTCTCTGTGGTGCTGTGAAATTATTTTTATTAAATTATCTGGAAGAGTATAAGAAAATTCGCATGGAAATCCTCATTCCCTGTATCACAGGGAAATAAATAAAATGTGAACTATTAGAAACTTTTAATATCTAAAAAATATTGTTCTATTACCGTTCGCTCGTTATAATTCTTAAGAGACGAAATAAATGTCTATGTACTCGCTGTATATTGCAACTAATGTTGACAATTTTTATTTTTAAGATGGCCCCATATTTTCAGTCACGTTGCGACACTAACAAATTAGCACAATACATCGTGCAGTATTGATAAAATTCCAATTCACCATCAAAATATAATATAACAACACTAAATTGCAGTGATTACCCGTTTCATCAACGTGAGAGTTTGATCATACATTTTACTCGTGGATCGAAATTGAAGTGGTAGGTCGTGCGAACGAGGTCTAAAATCATGTTCCCGAGCGAGGGATTTTAATCGGTGGATCGTGGATTGCCGTGTGCAAAGATCGAGCTTGTCGATTTACTTTCGATTACAACTTTTCAATTTTCTCGCCGCGTATCTTTCGCCGTTTCTTGCATCACGCTGGAGAAAGCTACGTAAGAAGTGTGCACGCGTCTCTCTCTCTCCCCCTCTCTCTGTCTGTCTCTGTGGATTACATTATAGTAGACTTCCAAGTCGGACGTTACCCTGATCCAATCCAAGGTGCGACTATCCCCGGGTCGTTGACCAAGCCTTTTTCTCGATCCTCGACTTCTCCTGGGCGACGCATAAATTCCCCATTTTTTCCCTGAATCCTTCTCCAACATACCCCCTTCCTTCCTATTTTTCCGGTGGTTCGATCCTTCTGGCCGTCAGCGAGAAAATGGAAATAAAATCCCGTTATGGAAATGGGAGACATCGGCTTCCTTGATGCCCGTTACGATACGCTCCCAACCCCTGCCTACGCAACCTCTGGAATACGATTGCTATGACCGTCGCGATTGTTTTTTTCCGCCGGCGATTTTACCGAGGATTTTTCGGTAGAAATATCCGCCGGAATTTCCTGTTCAGCCGTCTACGACGTTTACTTATGGCAACCCATTTTGCGGTACACTTAAACCGCACTCTATACCGTCTTACTTCCTCGAATCACCTTTTAACCCACCGTCTGCAAATTCTGAACTGTTTCTGCACGGATTCGGCGTAGCAATCGGCCTGGAGATCTTTGATTCTTTAGTGGGAGTACTTGCGGGGAAATTGCTCAAAAAAATGTTTGATTTAAGCAATATTATTTAACAACTCGGGTGCATTCGCGCATCCCTTAGTGTATTCCCACCCCGAACGTCGGTATTCCGAGTAATTATCGAGGAACAGAGCATAGAACGAGGAGAAACGTATTATCGTGGGACATACGGTTCTCAGCCGGTCGTATTACTTTCCCTTTCTACTTTCTCTCTCTCTTTCTCTCTGTCTCCCTTCTTCTCCTCTTCCTTCCCCTTTGTCCCCGTGTGTCTTTGTCCGGGCCATCGTCTGTACCCGTCGGCTTTTTCCTTGCCGGTCGTCTGCTCTCTCCCCCAGGAAAACCGAGCCAGGATCCCTGATAGAGAAATAGTTGGAATACGAGACGGTGATTTGCTTCTTTCCCGCGCGTTCGATCGATTTGTCCATCGTTCCCTTTTCTCCCTCCTCCTTTCTTTCACGTTTTTTTGCGGCATTCTCGTGCACCCTGGGGCGATATAATATTCTCTTTCCACCGCTTTGTCCGTGTCGCCGCCTCCGCCGAATGGCAAACTCGGTTTCACCTGGAAAACAAGCCACAAATAAACTATGAACAGGAACTTGGGAACGTTGGAGCGAACGCGTGGATTCGAATTGCCCCGTGAGGCTGTTGCTTCCCGGAGCTGGGAAGTCACTTCACAATCAGAGACAAATTAAAATGTAACTAGCGTCTATGGAATTATCAATTGATGTTGTAGACAAGAACAAAGAAGCTACGCGCACCTAGAGCAATTTTCTAAAGAAAAGATAAACACTCCCCTCTGTATTAAGACTTCTACCTTCATTTTTGACATTAGTTGTCCGAAAGCAACACTTTCAAGGTTTACAGCTCTCCCAAAGCCGAAAGGAACGTTCTTCAGCTATACCTGCAGAGGGTCACATCTGGGATAGCGCTCCCTACGGGTCTAATCCTCTCCCTTTCTTTACAGTTTCATTAGAGGCTGTTCCTATGAATTATTAACTGCAAACGCAATCGCCTACGGCAGCAGAAATAGATTGATTGTTCGATAGCGTCGAGATAGGTTCCCATTGGGGGATCCGTTCAAGCGAGACGCCCCATGCTTCCAGTCTGGGGTCGGAGGGGGCGAGAGGGGTCCCGCGAAAAGTTGCTAGATTTATTACGCCATTATTTCGACCGATAGGCCGCTGGTAAGGAACGTTTATGGGTTCGAACGGTGAAATTTGCCTGCGGGAGGTCAATATAACGTCTCGGCGCACCGAGGAACCCAGTTTCCTCCCTTCGGGACACACGCACCCATCGTCTCCTCGGCCTCGTAGTCGGACAGAAAACCAGGGCTACGATGAACGTTCCCACGACGGGTCCCGACGACCTTTCGATCCTCTTCCACCGTTAAATCGTCCGTGCAGACACAATGTGCCACGTAGTGGCGCCATTTCTCGAAACGATGGCCAAAAATCATAATCTTGTACGATTCGAAAACATCAAATTTAATATGGAAGATGCAGCAGCGCTGGTACATTTTCCTCAGTTTGTGGAAGTTGAATGTTTTCGGATTTGTAAACCGTAGAAGATGAACGATCTTTTGAGAATTAATTTCAGACGCTGTGGAAGAAACTGGGAATGTTCTTAGTACGTAGAAAGGAGTTGTAACAAGTACTTTGTACGAGCCGATGGAAATTGCGTGCGGAGAAAGAGCAGATCTTTCAGTCAGATAGCGAACGAACGTCTTGCGAAACCAGCCGCGGCTCCTCGCAATTGTGCAACATTTCTTTTACACGCAGTCGGACGGTTTAAAAGGATGCTCCGTTCCCGTATAAGAGGATGAAAGTCCTCGAACCGAAGCGTTGCCTCTACGTATTAGGCAGCGGTCTGTCTGTCGGACATCAAGATGGTCGTGGGAATCTTCTGTATCTTTTGGTAACGTTTCATTTTCGTGTCTTGTCTCTTCAACTTACTCCTGAATAAAACAATTACCGAGAGTCAAACGCACATGTGAAGGCTCTCGCATTTACAACCGAGCCTCTTCTTAAACGGTCTGTCTTAAAAACCTCGCGGAAGTAACTGGAAGGTTTCACAGCTGTAAATGGAAGAAGCAATTTATTTGAGACGTTGCACTATGGTCTAGAAGCCCGCTTTTCGTGGCCTAAAGCAAATTTTTCAAGATTAAGATTTTGAATTTTTTTTTTTGGGAACAGAGTAAAAACCCTTCAAGCTTTCAAATTCAAATTATTATTCATTTCCAATTATTCATTTCTGAGATATAACGTTTTGAAGACAAACTTCGGAAAATTCAGATTAAGTAAAACGTTTAAAATAGTCATCATAGACTATCAAAATACAAGTTTAAATGATAATTTCGTATATGTAAGCAGGTATATTTTAGGTGTGTAATACTGTTGTTAGCATCTTTTTATTCATAAACAAAGAGTGACAAGTTTAAACAATGTAAACTTTGATATGTCTGACTTTATAATATTATTGCTGGTATCGAAACGAATTAAACGACCTAGCATACTATAAACTTCTAACTTTAAAATAACACTAAAATACTTTTGGCCACGAGAAACGAGTTTCCAGACCATAGTGCGTTGAAGAATTCCAGGTAGTTCGAGCAAATTATGGAATAAAATTCTAGCATGTCTGAATATCGAGCAAACGATTTCGCGAATATTCGAGGGCCCGCGACAAGATGGCGACCGGATTCTCGCCGCGATCCGGAACACAGACCGCGAATTTTCATTACTTTCGCGCGAACGACCGTTTGCGGACGGGGCCGCCGGCGAGCTTGGAAGTTTTGTCTGTATAGCACGCATTGTCCGGGACCAGGGAATGGCATCCTATTAAACTCGCCCCCAAGATGAAGGTGGCCCATTCTCCACTCCCTCGGTCCAAGTACCGGAGATAGTCGAAGGAGCCAAGCATAAGAGAGAGCGAGAGAGAACAGCGTCCCAGGTACCCGGGGTCCTCTCGTAGCTTGCTCGTATTTCTGGAAGCCGATATTCATTCCTTCTCCGTGAAACCGGCTGCTTAAATTACCAGCACTCGCCAAATTAGATTCTAACCCAGTCGAATGGACGGGGCTGCGCACCTATACGAGGTTTGACAATAAAGTCCGGCTACCCCATGCTGCAAAATTGCTGTGCGATTGACGAATATCACTTCGGGCATCTTGAAACTACCCTGCGCCCTTCATGCTGGTTCTAGGGTTCCTCTAAAAGCAATTTTCGAAAGAGGTTTGATGAAATGCCACATCTAATGTTCTGCTATTCTTGATTGTTGTCGAGGAAACGCGGAAAATGTGATCTTTAAACGTGTTTTTTTCAAAAGAAACACTCCTAAACTACGACCACCAAAATGGAGACAGTAATTCTGAAGTTTCTATCGAATCGCTTCGAAAATCGTTCCACTAGGGTAAATTACCATGACGAACACCTTCCCCCAGGGTTGTACGTTCGATGTAGCTAAGGAGACACTGGGCTGCGAAGTTCCCCGGTAATCTCAAAGTGATTTTTACCGTCGGATCCGACACCGGATCGCATTTTCCCGTGATCGCCGGTCGATTTAGAAACTGTTAGGAGTTTCGAGGCAGTTCGAGGACTTGCATCTTGATTCTCTGAAGCTCTCCGGTTGGCCCTTGACAGGTCGGAGAGATTCCATGGTCGATGGTCGGGTCCCGATAAATCGGCGACGAGGATTTTTCCCCGGCGGGCCGAGATAATCCTGCAGGAACGGGCCAATGGCGGGAGATGCAATTTGAAGTTCGGCCGACAACGATGTAGAATTACGGAGGAAAGTTCGACCCGGTAATCGCCCGCGGCTCTGAATGTCAAGGGCAAAAGGGTGGCGGCGGTGTCGGGTAGAGCAGAGGGTGGTGCTATGGGGGTGTAATGGGGGGGGGGGGGGGGGGGGGGGGGGGCGCCGGTGTGCCGGTGGTGGTCGATATTGGAACCGGCTAGGATCAGCGGAATTTACGATTTCCAGGCTCGAGTGGATGCTACTACGATATCGAGCCCATTCTTCGTCGAATCGTTCGTGTACACCGGGAATTTTTCACCGGCCCGATCAGGCCGGGTCAAGCTCGGCTCGGCGAACTCCCGGTGAAATTATATTACAGTAAATTCGCCGAACAGTTATTGCCCTCTGGTCCGATGCGATGGAAGAAAGGAACGCTTCGCCGATCGACATTATGTTCCGTTTATGGCTAGCTTTTTATCGACCACCGTTTTTTCCGGAGAGAAATTCGGGTGAGCAGCATCACGAATCACTGGTAGTTTTCTTGTCTGTGAAAGTTCTATTCTATTTCTTTCCTTCTTTAATAATCTTGTTGTTGCAAGAATACAGTTATAAGAAATTTCAGTGACAGTGAAATGAGAAATGCGAAAGATCTAATGGCTCTTGTGCAGAAAACGGGACTATGCCATTCAGGTAAATTGACAGAGCCGTGCACACGAGGGTCAAACATAGTACAGGGAAGGTGTCAGAGTCGAAGTACTCGTGCAGGATCCCCCCGGCACCCGTAAAGTCGTAAGGATCTCCGGAACGGTTGTACCGGCTAACCCTTTTGGTTATCCCCGAGCTGTGGGTAGGCAGGAAGGTGCTGTGGCGATTCTCTCACCGGTGTATACCGACCCTCTATGGACCCAGACATCGGCTACATTGGACGGATAACAGCGTCGCATCGGACAGAGAACCCTCGACGACATTAACGCGACCCCTGGCACTTTGAGTCTTGAATATCGACGACATTAGCAGCAACCCCTGGCAAGTTGATGGCTCAGAACGGCTTCGGAATGCGAAAACCCCGTAGGACGATGGTCAGAATAGGATCCTCCTGGCTTTTCGGGGCTCTGGAATATTTTCAGGACGCGTAATCCCATTGGGAGAGCAGTGCTAACTACAGAGAACGCGGCTGGGGGCTCAGCTCGTGCAAAAAATTGGTTTTCGAGGGTCTCAAAGCAACTTGGCTCTGGATATCCCTAAATTTCTGATAGCTCTCCCATTTCTGGCATAGTTCTCGTAGAAGATAGTGCTAACTGTGAGAGAAGATAATTCTTCTCATAAGGAAGGAAGCTTTTCTTAGGGGGAGGAAAGCTTCTGTCGTAAGAGGGGTAAGTTTTCTCGTAGGAGAAATTTGTTTCCGTAGGTTTAAAGTCGCACAACTCTAGATTTCGCTAACTTGCCGACAGATTAGCGATCCCTGACGAGAGGAACGCCATTGGCAAAAGTCGTTACGGTTCTCCACGGTGCTGTTCAAGTTTGCGACACGCTCCTCTTGCGCGAGATCAAGAGGTTGGCCTCTTGATGCCTGCGAGGAGGGGGATCCCGTTCGAGAACTTTTAGAGTTTCATGGGAGAGGCGGCTCCTCTTCGCCACTGCCGTTACCCGGCGGTGTACTTCGGAAGCCTAGCAAGGCTAGCTCGGGCTGAGTTGTTCGCGGGGGAGGCTAAAGTCTGGGATGTAACCGTTTGTTAGCTTTAAGGAGTTAGACCATCTTTGCGGCCCAACGGTAATACCCACTTTTCTAATTCCTTTTTTAAATAATCAATGCAACAAATCTCTATTAAAACATTTTCGATTTACTCATCCGCTTTTAAAAAATCTCACTTCTCTTTCGATTCATTTCGTTTTCTTCTACGGTCGTTAGAATAAAAACTTCCGATACAGTATAAACGTCCGTAGAGAGACCGTGGCCGAGTCGTACCGTACAATTCCGAAGCTGGCCAACGATATCGTGGAACGAACGACCTCCCGGGACGTACACGAAAGAGGAGGAACCAGATGTTCGGTGGATCTCGAGCAAAAGCCGATCGATAGTCTGGCCAGACCGATTGGAAAATCTGTACCCACTTCCGTTTCCCCGCGGCTCCTCGATTTCGATTCGACACGTGCCAGACTATCCGCAACGAGTCTACCAACCCCCGCCCGCCCCCTTCTCTTGAACCCTCTCTACACCGTCACCACCACCCCACATAGAACTCACCGCGTCGCCAGTAGATTCGCCTGGGTTTCTCCTGCGGGATCCAATCTCAATTTCCCTGGAGTACTCTGTGAGAAATATCCGGCGTTTTCTCGTTGTCGGTGCCTCTCTCTTCCCGCTTCGATTTTTCGGTGTCCGTCTTTTATCGCCTGTCCGTTCCATTCGACGAGACAAGACCGTCCATCCGTATCGTTCCTGGAGCTCCGTTAAATCGCGACGACGACGAAACGCGCAACTGTTTCACGTGAATCCTGCGGAACCTTCGATTCTCTCACTCGAGTGCGTCAGACCGACCTCTCGTCGTTTTCACACTCGATTCTCTCAGCGAAAAATTAATTTTAATCCTGAGGACCCCTATTTTTCCCCATGTTTTCTTCTCCTGTCGCTTTCGTAGTTGAGAGTTCACAAGATGCAGTAAAAAAATCTCATCGTTCGCACTTGAAAAAAAATGTGGCATGTTCATTGTCAGTGTCCTCGAGCCTTAAAAAAGTCAGAAGCATTCGCGGCGGTCGTTATCGTCGCAGAAACAATCATCTCTTCGGTGCGGCGTCGCCCCTCGGCAGATCAGGACCTAGGATCACCCCTCGAGACGAGACGGGAGACACGGCAAAGGAGGTCACCCTATCCGGGGGAAGAATTGCGCGTCGGGTAAGAAATTTCGGGAAGGGGGGTGCGTGTGGGTGGATAGAGAAGAGTATACACCCCTGTGTGGATCGAAGGGGTCTCGTCTGGCGAAGTTCTCGGCTCGTCTCGAAAATCTGGCAGCGGTGACACATCGACGAGGTGTTCCCGATGTGGCGTTACACAAATTAGCGACCTTTATTCCGCCCTCTCCGCTTTAAGTCTACAGGGCGCGGGCTGCTCGAACCTGTGGGGGTGGTGTTGGGGGTGGTGTGGGCCACGGGAATCAATGGCGCAGCTGACGAGCATTTGGCTGCGCATGTGCGCAGACAATTCTATCGACCGTCGCTGCAGCACAGACACGGCCTACCCCTTCCAACCCCTCGGAGCCAGGCTGATCCCTAGCAGAACGGGCTGGTTCGGTGTGTCTCCCACTCCCCTCCACCTCTATGGGCTTGTTTCTCGAAGATACGAGCGACGCTGCGGTCGTGAGTGTCGCGGGCGGACACCACCTACCCTCCTGAAGGGGTTGAAAGGGGTGTGAGAGAGAGAGAGAGAGCTTTGGAGCACCGGCTGCGACGGCGCTGCAACGCTACGCGGCCTTGACTCCGCTGACGTCGCCAACTTTCCCCGATGATCCAGCCAGTGGCAGACACCCCGGCGACTCCAGGATCTCCAAACCCCCTTTCTCTCTCTATCTACATCTCCCCCTCTCAGTCCCTCAGGCTTTTCTCCGTATACCCTTCTCTTTCTCTATCTCCGGTTATTCTCTCTATTCGCTCACGTTTCCGCCAACCCGCAGCATATATGTGTCCCTCCGCGCCTCTTCTGTCTCTCCACCCTCGAATTCTTTCCTCGTTGGCGCAGGACTGGAGGAGGAGGATTACCCGGTCCTCATAACCCATTTCACAGTGGAAAAAGTCGCGGAGAATTCGCGCACGGAAGTCGGTCGATCGGCGCGAACACCACCATCTCTCTACCAGCTTCTCTTTCGACGGTCTCGTAAAGCTATTCGCGATGAACGATCGTTGCCGTTGTAAACTTGCCCCGTAATTTCTGCTTACGTCAGCATCTCTTTAATTTTCGCCAGCTGCCTACCTCAATTACATTCAACCAGAAAATTAGCATTGATCTGAAAAAAGTGGCTTTATGAAAAAAAAAAGAAAACTTCGAAAGAATTCAAATGGATCTCTAGCATCGTGTCCGTCTCGGGATCATGAACAGCGTCCGGCAATAATGTTCTTCAAGCCTATAAATTGAGTAATCATATTTTCGCGCCAACGGGTAAACTTTGTTAAAATTCGTGGCTCCCGGCGGTTTTCGATCAGGTTTTCTCCGGGTATAAGACCGCCTCCCGACTCGTGTACTCGGCAAGTCGTGTCGGGCACGGTCGATTAACATATCCTGGAATTGAGTCGCCTTACGCGCGAAGCATCGCGCGGACATCTCTCGATCGGCGCTGAATCGCCGGCACGCCCTGTGCACCTCGGTGTTTATTCTCGCGTGCGCTGCATTATGCATGCATCCCCGTCGGGTATTAATATTGCGCGCATGGTACTCTAGAGCCTCGACCAGTCTACTGCTCCCTCTGCTTGTCGGGAGAGAGTTTATCGACCACCGGACCTCCACGTGTACGCAACAAATCGCTTTACCCGCGCGTATCCATCCGTCGAGGAAGAACCGCGGAAACGCGAGACGCGGGGGGAGGATACAGCCCTCGTAACCTTTGACACGACCGGCCGTGCAAGATTACGACGAACTAACCTCGTGCAGACGTGGAAACTCTTTGAAGTCACCCTTGCTACCCAGAGAGAAAGAGCAGGAGACAGAAAGAGATGGAAGGAAGAGGGGGAGCAAGGAATACTCGGAGAAAGTTTAAAGCCTCGTTCGATATGGGCGGCCGACTTTAAGACCTTCCTTTCCCCGCCGCGTCGGTTTCAGCAGGCTCGTTCCCTGCGACCCACGCGACAACCATAATCGAGGGGTGTGGCGCCCGAGCAAAGGTGTGTTTTGTGCCGGGTCTCTCTATCTCTTCGTGTCGTCCTCTGTTTTTTTCTCTCCTCAGTTTCGTTCGACGCGGTCGTATCTTAAGTAATGACTCCTGAAGGAGAGCAGTCGCTGATGATAGAAGAAGAGGGTGGCGGAGGGTGGCTGGGTACACGTCTATCGCGTTTCACGCGACATTGCGCCCCGAGCCGTCGTTGTTGCTCTTTTTACGCCTTGTCGGAAGCAACAGGACGTAACGACTCGATCCTCCGCGCCCCTAACCGGTTCAAGAAGAGCTCGGTCGTTACGGGGTTGCGGGGGTGTGACTTCCGATGGCAGATACCATTGCGTTTACTTGTGTATGGTTTAAAGAGCTTCAAGCGCAGTTCAAACTGTGAATAAAACATTCGGCGTTTCTATCTACTCGCTGTATACCGGTAACAGCAACTTGACTAAAGCAATTAAACATTGTCAGGTAACACGTACAACGTGAACTGTACTCAATAATAATGTGTTGAGGAGGAGCAGCGAGAGGGACAACTCGGTGGCATCGTTCGCAGAAAAGCAGCGCGTGTTGCTCACAACTACGAATTTCCCTTTCGACTTCTTCCTCTTTCGCTGGCCCCGTAATCAGAAGCGCAGCCCTCCGGAGCAATTTTACCCCTTTGTTAGTAAACGGTCAGGTCCGAAAATCAGGCATCGCCCTCCGCCCATGGTACGCAGCTCCTCCCCCCTTGGTGTCGCAGTTGTAGCTCGTCTCGCCTACGGTTAACGATGGTTTTCGCCGTTTCCGTCATCCTCGACACGGGTTGCCGGCGTACTGTCAACTATCAGCGGCCAGACAATAGCGTGATTAGGGCACAATGTCCCCTCCCTCTGCCTGGGTTTCCTCGATTGCTACCGGGCTGCCTTTCCGTTTCCACTGCAGAACGCGCGTGCAGCGACCACAAAAGGACACGCTGCAAGCGAGTACGAGAGCAAGTTGAAGCGAGTTCGAGCGTTCTCTCTGTCGCGGAGACCGGTCGTACCCTAACGTCGCGCGCTGATCTCTCCTTCGCTTTCTCTCCAGAGAACCGGAAGCCATTGTGCGTGCACGACGCGGCGACCGGTGTTTCTCTCGGTTTCTCCGGCTGTTTCTCTCCTGACTGCTCTCTCTCTCCCTCCCTCCCTCTCTCTCTCTCTCTCTCTATCTCTCAGTCTGTCCATCTCTCGCTCCCTGTCTCCCGATTCGTGTCGTCGAGCCCGTCGAGGGAGTGTTGCGGCGCACGCCTGCGGGATGTCAACCGCGCATTAACTTGATGTATGAGCTTCAGAGCCGCGACACTGTCTGGCGGATGGCTCCCGTTTACGGGCTTCGACCGGCCCCGGGAAAAGAACCCCGAGCGAGTTTTCGCACCACGCCGTTCCTTTTCCAGAGCCAAAGAGCACCACACCCCCCGAGGGCCAACGTCCTTTTGCATAGGATCTCTTTCAGCCAGTCACCGAACTGTCAGCTTCTCCCCGAAGACCTTCAACTTCGCTGCCATCGGCCTTCTCTTCCTCTCTTGTAACCTTGCCGGTTGCGCTCGAGATCAATGGCATGTTCCCGATATCTACGACCTTCTAACAGACATTCATTAAAAAAATACCTCGGATCTTCAAACCAACAATATTTTTAAATATACAGTATTTTATCCATATAAATATCTAGCACGGGTCTGCCGAGGGGAATTTGTGCGCCAGGATCAGCATTCTTAGACTTTTGCCGAACGTGGAGAAGGACAAATTTTCAACTTCTTTATGTTCCATTATTTAGTGATGGGTCTTTGATGACCATATTTGTGGCATTTTTCTAATTAAAAGCATACCAAATATGATATAATTCCGATGATATTTACTTGTGTAATAGACAGTTAAAGTTTCGGGCGCGAGGAAGGGTAGCGTATGGGAAAGAAAGAGACGCAGAGAGTCGTAGTAGCCGGCGACTGTTCTTCCTTGCGCTCTAAACTTTAATTGTCTGTTACACGAGTAAATGTCATCGGTATTATATCATATTTGGTATGATTTTTATTAGAAAAATGACACAAATATGTTCATCGAAGTCCCATAAAAAAATAATGGAAAATAGAGAAGTTGGAAATTCTGATTAGGCGGTCTGATCGATATGTCCGAGCCGCATGGTGTCATATTTCTCGGTGACCGAGGCCTCTCGAGTTTCGCGGAACCTCAAGGGGGTATACCCCGCGATAGTGGGGATAGAACTAGGACATTTACAGGTTAGACTTTTGGGACATTTATGGATAAAATACTGTACTTCTTTGAGACAGACTTCAGATTTAGGAGGAAAATGCTGGTAGTGTTTGCTCGGGGAAAAATCAGTGAGGTGCATGGGAATCTGCCGATTTTCCTCGGGGCTCATGGTGTTTACGCAACCAGTATGGTTTTCGCGCGATTTGCGTTGTTCCCCGGACAGCCTATTCCATCAAACAGCGACGCACATCAAGGGGGAGCTTCCACCCTTCCTGTCTCGCTCGCTCTCTCCGACGTCGCAACGTCCCTGATGAAACGAGACAGATTAGCTTCGGTCCCTGTTTGGGGAGCTGATTAGCCGGCGGCCCTTTGACGCTAGTCGGGCAGAATCTCCTGCAAATGACGATTCTCACCGTTTTCTGGGCTGTTTCACCGGGCACGTGTCGAGAACGCGGGAAATCCGGGCTTGTCAGATTTTTCATTGGTAATCAGAGGGGGAGAAGATCTTGGTATTAAAACACCCGTTACACGAGAATAATATCCATTAAAAAATTCTACAGAAAAATCTTTTCGTTGTTAAGCCTCTAACTCGGAGAATCAATTTTTTACGTTTTCAATAATATATAGGGGATGAAAGAGAGCAACCCTCCAAACTAAGCCTGCAAATCATGAAAAGAATGTAGCCAATGTAAATCGATTGTTGACGGATTCATTTATTTAACAATGTTTCCAGCACCGCGGTTGGTACTCCAGCAAGTGGCTACGCGGATTGTATACGTGGTAAACATTTTCAATTCAGCTTGCACCACTAACCATACAATTTATTCTCCGAGAAGGTTCAATGCTCGCGGGACTGTTTCCATCGCGTTTCATCGAGAACCCGTAAAGCTGCTTGGTAGCGACCCGTCGAGCGTAAAGAGCCCGTCCTCCAGGTCCCGCGAGCGGGTACAGGGGCGGTTGGACGCAGACCAGCCACGAGAAGAGATCGAATTTCCGTCCGGTCGTAAAGTTGGACGGGGATGAAACTAACCTGCCCGATGGCGGCGTCCTCGTTTCGAATTCTCGGTGCGGCGTTGTTACGCGGATCGAACGGGTCGCTGCGTCACACGGCCGGTGGAGCATACACGCAGAAGGATTGTCCTCGAAATATATCTTGCGTGGGATGGCAAGAAACGGTCGCCAAAGGGAGTAAGGACATTTTGTTCGCCCCAAATGATTCGAGTCAACCGGGTTTTTGTAAGACGCGTTCCAGGGGTCGCGCGGACCCGTGTCAGGTACGTTCTGGGGAACGTGGACGTCTCCGACGCCATTTTTGTGGAATACCTTCTCTCGTCCGATTGCTATACTGGTAGGAGCCATTCTTTTGAAAGGTACTTTGAAAAATGAAATTTTCGGCACAAGACATTTGATTATTATAACATTAATTTAGGTAATAATATTTTTTCGATACCGTCTGACTCACCTAGACTAGAATCGCGTTTACCACGAACCGCATAAATTTTTCCCTAAAATTTTCATCAAACTGGAGAAGATCTCATGCATTGTCAGACACGTCCACGGAGTTGAATACGCAGACCGGGAAATTGAAAGGGTAAAGAGACACTCTAGAAGAATCATCCCTCGAATAAGAACGCGGAATGCAACGTGACCAGCCGGAGGCTCGCGGCGGTCGCTCTCGCGAGAGATGGAACCGGGGCCAAGAAAGATCGTTGGATTTTCTTGGAGCAAAGAGAGGGCGAGCTGGTGTGCTTTCTTGGCGCGTCAGAGTTTCGCCGCGGGGTTGCGCAACGCGGACGCCAGATGCCAAGTTGGCTGCGGATCAGAAGAGGAGAAGAAGAAGAAGAAGAAGCGGAGGAGCAAGATGTGGAAAGTCGAGGAGGAGAGAACCTCTAGATGAGCGACGAGGAGCGAGAGGAAGGGAAGGGGGGCGGGTTTGAAGGTAGGGTTTGGGGAGAATGGGGTGCGTTTTTGCGGCTCTACCCCTGGCCCTCTCCGAAAATCCCATCCTCGACTGGATTCGGGTTCGCGTGGAAGTCACGAGGCGTTGCTCCGGTGCGCGTCTCGACGTTTCGATCCGGGCCGACGCACGGTGTCGTCGCCCACCGTTGGAGGACGCGTGCCGGCGACCCCGTTTCACCTCTTCTCTTCAGCTTCCTCACCTCTTTACCCCTCTATCGGTCTCTCTTTCTCTCTATTCCTCTCTCGATCTATCATCAGGACCAGCCTCTCCCTCGCGGTGACTTTATCCGATCTCGCCGGTTATACGGTGCTATCGCGATTCCGTGGCACGCTATAATGAAGATTTATAGGGAGCTTAGGGGTGGGATCATCGAGAGGACGGCTTATTGCCGGCCCCCGGAAAGTTTTCAAGGTTTAAGCACCCGCGTCTTGCGTCTTCTTTCTCTCTCTCTCCTCTCCTCCGCAGTCAACGTACTCGAGGGCGGCGGGGGTGTGCAGGACAACACCGGTATATTAAACTTTTTATAGAGCCGAAGAGGGAAAGCAGTAAGAGGATTCTGTCATATTAAAATGTTCTCGGTACCAGAAGCTCCTCGTCCTCGTCTTATTCCGTTCTCTCGAGGATAGAGTCCCTATCCCCCGGCTCTCTTTCTTCTCTCCTCTCACCTTATCGTATTCGATAAAACCGAGGTTCCTATAGTCGTCCGAGTTTCGGTGGCACGGCTATTATTGGCGTCGGAAGAATGCAGTTTTCGCAGTAAATAAGATAGTTTATTGGTCCGACACAGCCGCCTTTGAACCCACGCTCTGCCCCCCAAGGCGGTCGTTCCTCGACCGGGAAAATACGTACCTACCCGGTGCAGCTTTCCGTCTACACGGAAAAATCGGTTTTACGACGCCTTGTGGGCTTTAGTGCGCGAGCTCGATGGTTATCGGACTTGAACTCCCGCTTTAAGCAGTTTATCGCGAACCGAGATGCGGGCCCGAGTCGGTTCAACGCCTCTCTGCTCGCATTCGGCGCGTGCGAATCGCGAAATCGACCTGCTGCTCGTCGGACATGCAGTAGAGACTGCTTAAGTATTTGCTGGAATTGATAATTTTACTGCTCACCGCTTGTCTCGTTATTTATGCATGATTATTTTATACACCTTTCTTCATTTACCGATTTCTTCAAGCTTGAGATCTTCATGAAAAAATCTATTAATCAGTAATGTATGTAAAACTACTGCTAAAACTAGTTCTTCGAGAATGGGTCAAATGTGATGATTATAAGAAAAATTTATGTGTCAAATACGCAATTAAAAAGACCATCGGTAGCAGTGGATGTACGAGGGTGGTGTGATTCGAGATCGTTATCGGGCCAACGGCATCGTCTCGAGGATTGCGCAAAATTAGTCGGTGGGGAAGGAGCGTGGATGCTCGAATTTCCGGAAGAGTCACGAGAGTAGATATACTCGGGCAGGTCCGCGAGCGACGCATTTTATAGGGAGCGTATCTTTTCGCGCGCGACGAAACGCGAGACGCGGCAGCCGTGTTCTCGGTTCCCCGATTAGATCTAGCTCGCCTATTGAATTTCACGTTCGCGGTTCTCGATCTTCCGTGGGCTGGCGCACGACCGACATAAATTTCCATTATCGACCCGGCTTTGTACACGACCCAGACGCGGTTATTGTCCACCGGCTTCCATATTCCTCGACGAGCGACTTCCTCAGATCCTTTTTGCCGATGCCGACGAAGGAAATGCAAATTCCGACGTGTCTACAGGAAAATCCTCGATCTCGACTAAGGTCTTTGCGGATTTCACTCTCCGGAAAACCCGAGGGTCTAATTCAAATGCTGTTCTCCGGGTCAAGACAAAAATACAGAATCGATCGTTGTTAAAAAAGGGGTTTCATGGAAATTACCGACACAAATTTCCACGACGCGGTTTTCACCGACTCCAGATTTGACCGACAACTACTTTGGTCGACAACGCCTTTAACCGAAAACCTCTTTAACCGACAACGATTTTAGATTAGTTGTCGGTCAAAATCATTGTCGGCCAAAGTATAGTCGTCGGTCAAATCTGGTATCGGTGAAAACCGTGTCGGGGAAATTTGTATTGGTGATTACCATGGGACTCGTTAAAACACACTGTGAATTTTCCACGTTCTCTGCCTTCCATTAAAATCAATCTACCAGCTATCTGCGACCATAAAATACCAGCCCACACACAATATTTAAATTGTACAAGCCCCGCAATTTCTATACAGTTCCAAAGATAAGGGGAATTCTTTGATAACAAAGTTTAATGTACGATCACTCGGAACTAGCTGGAAGATTATGGGGAATATAAAATTTCGACAAAAGTCCCGAGCTATCTGTAACGAACGGCCACGGAAAGGAATCCCAGCGGAGATCGCGACCGATAGCAGATCCAACGGCGCTAGATGTGTCGGACGTCGTTCCTGGGTATACGGCCGGTGGTCGGTTTCGCGATAATAATCGCCCGCTGTGCTGCGATCCGTGCGAACGAGTTCGATATCTTCTCGGAGATAATCCGTGCCGCGGTGATTCCGGCTGTGAAGTCGCTTTTAATCGAGCCCTCGGTAAGTCCACGAGAGGACGTCGTGGCACGTAGCCACTCTAGGTGGCCAACCTAACCGTGTCCACCGGTCCGTTTAGCATGCAAACTACCGGCAGTCTCGGGGCGTTAAGTAATTGCGACGGGTAATCCCCGGATATGGGTTATCGTCGCCTGGGAAACGCTGCTGTGATCCCGCCTCGCGTAATCGATAATGTCGCGGGATCATGAAGATCGATGTCGATGGCCCGGCCGATCTATTCGACGCGGACATCAAATTCTTTTGATGGATGTTGGTTCGCTTCAAAAGATCAAGCTGATCCTCCAATTTGAATATTTCAGCAATAATTATGATCGAATGTCTCGCGACTCTCGACAACTTCAAAAAGAAAAACCGTTTGATGAACGAATTCCCCAGGCTCCACAGGTCTCCAAGAATCACTATACCTCAAAGCCTACACACCTAACCGAGCGACTTCGGTGTCTATCGTCGACAAGACTTTCTCGCCCGCGGGTAAAAAGAAAACGGTGGCTGAAAGCAAAGAGAGAACGCATTGCGGAGGGTGGTAGAAAAGGAGAATAGAGACACACACGCACATAGAAGCAGGTGCGACTGTGGGCATGGTCAAGCTGCGGAACGGTGCTCGAGAGCCGCTGGTTAATTCCAAAGAGGTCCCGCTTGTGTCGTCAAGCCATCCACTTGGACCGGCGCGGGAACTGGTGTCCGTAATCGCGGCGTTTTGTCACTGTTACGTTGAGAAAGGGGGCGCGCGAGGGTCGGAGAATACATGGGACGAGCTTTCGCCCGTCGTCGTGGGTAGCCGAGGCCTCGACAAGCTTCGAATTACTGCATTCCCTATATATTTCCTTTATATTTCCCTGTACGGTGGGCTGAAAGCTCTAATTGCCCAGTGGGACACTGCTGTTGGATCTGGAGCTGACAGACCACGCCCAGGATACTCCGCGTTAAAAGGAAAATACTCTTCTGCGGTTATTTCTTCACTATTTTCACTATTACATACTACTTTTGTTATTTCAATGGCCGTGGTTCCGTTGAAAGCATCGGATCTCATTCGATCACCGAAGATAAACAAAGTGGAACGTGGAATGGGCTTGGATGGGTGACCGCCTGGTAAAAACCCAGGAAGTGACCCCCGGGTGCTTTTCACGTGTTGTTGGCAAAAGGTGGTTCGGAACACACCGTAATAAACAGTAGGTCCCGCTGAAAATTAGGCTGAAATAGGCTGAAATTAGGCGATAAGGAGACTGGAAAGAAGAGAGACATTGGTAAATGGATTTGAACTCCTTAGGAGATCAAATAATCATATACTACTTTTGTTAAGAAATATATAGACCATACAGCAAGTTGCCAATCAGTGAAAGCAAAGATAAACCTGTACGGACGTTCTCTAGCGTCTCGCGCAACGCAACAGAGGGGATTCACGCTTCCAGCTGTAGAAGCAAGAGAAATACGATGGATCTCTGCGATTTGTTACTGGTCCCGGGTCCGAGTAGACGCGGAATAACGAGAGAACGACGTCGGCGAGGCCCTAGGTGTCGTACTCGAGTGTGAATTTTACAAGAGCCGACGCGTAAACGAGGAGGAGGGTGTCGCGAACCGAGGCTAAAAGGGAACCGCCAAAGGCAGCCGTGTTTCTCCGTTGCTGCGTTCCTCGCCGCAACACAAAGCTTCAAGTCAAAGCGGAGTCGGGGAGAGAAGAGAGAGAGAGAGAGGTACGGAGGGAGGGAGAAAGGGTTGAACCGCGAGAGTCGTCGAGCGCATGTTTGCAATCGAAGCGTGTGCACGCGACGCGGAAACGTCGTCGCACCGCAACGGTCCGAGGCTCCGGGAAATATTTGCGAGTTCCGCGGCGCGAAGAACAAAGCTCGAAGACGCACAAAGAGTACCCATGTTCCCTATCAAACGCTCCAAGGCAGCTGCGGAAGTCGCCTCAAAACGCTGTAATGGCGGCCGGTTGCGTAAACAACGGCGACGATGATGGACGGAACCGGAATTTCTTTCGTGCCCAGGAATATCCGCCGTTGGCGAGCTCTTTCGTCGCGAACCAGAGCTCTGCACTGTGCCCAAACATTTAATAAAAATTCATCGAGCGTTCCTAAATATACGGATTACACGTTCCATCGAAATTCTATTTTCTTAGTACAGTATTTTTTCCATATAAGTCCCCAGCACGGGTCTGTCGAGGGACATTTAACGCCAGGGACAGTGGAGAAGGACAGCCGAGCTCCAGAGGTTTCGGTTGCCGAGAAATGTAAACATAGCTAATCCAAATTTTCAACTACTTTATTTTTCATTATTTAGTGATTGGACTTCAATGACCATATCTGTGGCATTTTTGTAATTAAAATCATACTAAATCTGATATAATTCCGATGATATTTACTTGTGTAATAGACAGTTAAAGTTTCGGGCGCGAGGAAGGGTAGCGTATGGGAAAGAAAGAGACGCAGAGAGTCGTAGTAGCCGGCGACTGTTCTTCCTTGCGCTCTAAACTTTAATTGTCTATTACACGAGTAAATGTCATCGGAATTATATCATATTTGGTATGATTTTTGTTAGAAAAATGCCACAAATATGTTCATCGAAGTCCCATAAAAAAATAATGGAAAATAGAGAAGTTGGAAATTCTGATTAGGCGGTCTCATCGATATTCAGAGCCGCATGGTTTCATATTTCTCGGTGACCGAGGCCTCTCGTGCTTCACGACCCCTCAAGGAGGTACACTCCGCAGCAGTGGGGATAGACCTAGGACATTTACAGGTCAAACTTTTGGGACATTTATGGATAAAATACTATATATATGTATATCAATTTGACTTATAACGTATGAAGCTGAATTCGCAATTCTCAAAAGGTAATAACCAAGAAGAAATAAGAGCTAGACGTGCCTAAAGAGTCGACTCAATTACTATGTAATTATGAATGTACATAACATTGCTGTTCTTTCTAACTGCATCGGTCGACATCTTTTCACTAAAGGAGCGAATCAAAATGCAGTCGCACGCGCGCGCGTTCGTCGGGCCATTCGCGGCTCGAATTCGCGAGTTGGCTTGTTTCGCGAGAGAGGCGAGTCACGTGTCGGTTACACGACGAATTACGCCACACGGTGTGTAGAAAGCGGTCTGCGTGGAGCCACAGAGAGCCGTGCAGGAAATCGCGGGCGATCTGTATTAATTTCGAGGTGCGCGGCGCCTGTAATCTGGCAAGTTTCGCCGGCCAGACATTATCAGGTTCTCACGCACCTGCGGAGCATGGCGCCCAGTGTCGATCAGTGATAAAAATTGGATCAGAGTAAACATTGTTTTAATTCCAATGTTCGAGTCACGCTGACTTTTTCTCCCACGCATTTAGAATAATGGACCAGCTTGCGTATTTCCAAATCGCGTGACCAACACGCGGAAACATTGTCGTGGGTCAGTGCGGTGAATCATCGAGTAGCAGCAACACAGAGCGGCTGTTTTGCCAAGAACTTTGTCCGGCAGGTTTTTGATCAGAGGCGACTCGACTCAGAGCCAATTTCCCTGAACACAGGTCGAGCGATTCTCGGCTCGTAAAGCCTCTTGAATCACCTTCCCAGGCAGCTCGTCATCGACCTGTCGACCCCCTGAGGCGACCAGGGACAGCAATATTACCATTTTTCGCCTGGGAATGTCGCTTTAGTTTGGCTTTTAGGCGCCCCATAGCTGTGACTCGAATTAAGCTACGCGGCCGTTCATAATGAAAATAAGCCTGGCGCAAAGGGTTGAAAGTTTTTTATGATCCGCGTAAACGCTTCCAGCTTTACCGGCCGGGCAGAGGCCGTTTCTTATTTACGGGATTAGTCCCACGGGTGTCTCGTGAATTTCGGCGGCTATTGCCCCGGACAGACGTGATGTATGATGCGTGAAATGTTACAGCCCTTAGGCTGTTCCATTACGGTCGCCGCCGGTCCCTTATCGGCGGACACGTTGTTTTTTATTTTATCAGGGCCTGGTACCGATACTCTGTAACTGGATGTGTACTCTAGAGACTATCGCGGGACCATCGAGCATGCGTCCATAATTGATCGACGACCGAACTGCCGCTGGATCGCTATGGATAGCAGAAGAAACACTATCTAGCATAACCTAAACATAACTCGGTCCATGACGTAGATACTGGGACTGATAAGGAGACTGAAAATTACAAGATGCAAGAATCGCATAAAAATTTCTTTCTATCTTTAACAATTGTAATAATACGGATGTCCTTAACCCTTCACTGCATGATTTTCTAAATTGGGATGAAAAAATTGAAAGAAGCTCAGTTTTCTTGTTTTATTTAGGGGAAACGCATTAAAAACAATTAAAACAACATTTTCAGAAAAATAAACATAATTTAGAATCGTAAGGAAACACATTCTTAGTTTAACTATGTACCAGATTTGTTAACTTTATCAGGTATGATACACTGTGCAGCGAAGGGTTAAATTGTTTTTAATGTTTGTACTGTTTTAATTACATCCACCAATTTCTATCATAAATGCATGAAAGCCGCAGTCTACTGATGAGAAAGTTAAATTAATTTCTGAATTGGAATCTATGTATCGAAGATGTAGAATCTTTTCGGTATCTCTTTATTTCTTCTGGGTTCACCATCTCTGCTGTAGCGAAGCATTGGACCGAATTCTGCGGGGAAACGGGGATTTTCGAGGATTATGTCAGGGTAATAAAAAGAAGCGCACCTATTCGCAGCGTTGCGCGGACTAGTCTTTATTGGGTTCTCTACCGGGTCATTTCGAGTTTTAAGGCTGCCATTAAGACCTCCGGCACGGCATTTGCATTCGGCTGGGAGCTGTGGCCGACACCACGCGCTCATTCTACCGGAGACACGAGGCTCCGTTAACGCGGAACATGGCCGCGTCATAAATTCTACGGAATAAAGGGGGGCGACGGGCGGCTGTCTTGGCGTATAAATACCGCGGGACCATTAAAACTTTTCGCGTACTTAGTCGGGAATTTATTTCGGCGCAGCCACGTGTGTCCGGTCGTGGGAGACACGCCCGTTACCGTTTTATGGGAGACTTGTTCGATTTGTTTATAGGGAAAATTGTAAAACTATAATGTCGTAAAATTCATACGCTTTGCAGGTAGATTCTAAAATGAGAATGTTCTAGAAGGGAAAGAAGGTTAGAAGGTTTTAAAATAGGATGTTCTACAATGCAGTGCTGTAGAATTTGAAGGCTCTAGTTAGAATATTTTCGATGTGAAAGGTCAAAGAGTAGAATGATCTCAATGTAGAAAGTTGTACAGCGGAATGTACGCCGAGTAGAAGGTTCTAGAATGGAATGTGTTTCAAGTAGATCAAGGGTGGCTATCCTGTGGCGCATGCGCCAAACGTGGTAGATTGGATAATTGCAAGTGGCGCATGCGCCAAACGTGGTAGATTGGATAATTGCAAGTGGCGCATTCCATCTTTACGCCTACTTATTCTCCTGAAGTAACGAATAAAATTGACGCACGGTATGTAAAAGGTTGGCTACTCCTTCGCCAGAATGGTCTAGGTTAGAAGGTTCTAGAGTGAAATGTGCTTCGGATAGACCATAGATCATCCTAGAAGATCCTAGACTGGAATTCACTGAAACTGGGAGGTCCTGGGTCTGAATCTTCGACCTCACGGTAGACCGTTCTGGAACCAGTGACCCTAGAAGAGGGCCCGCTAGATAAATTAGCCAGAGGATCATTCGTTCTCGCTCCCGAGGTCGCCTAAATTAGCAAAGAGTTAGCGGTTTCATGGTGCGTTGGCCGTTGAACGCTCGCGGAGTTCTCGAATTAGAATTCCGTTTGGGTGTCGGCCACCGAAACGGCGTTTCGTGGGCGTGATATGCGTGTCACCGTCGCCGAAACTTTGTAATCGTCTTCGTTCCCGCGAGAACCAACCGGCGTGATCTCGCCAAAGAAACGCCGCGGACAAGATAACGAACCGTCTAAACATAGCCGCCTCCTTTGGAACTGTTATGACACGTTTGCGAGGAGTTCTGTCACGCTGCCGGGATTCGATTCGGTTACACACAGGAGTCCGTAAATTCTCTCTCTCTCTCTCTCTCTCTCTCTCTCTCTCTCTCTCTCTCTCTCTCGACGATCCCATTTTACCGAGCGTTATTACTCGGTCCGTAATTGCAACACTGTATGTGCATACGGACGGGAGTCTGCCGCGACAGTAAACGGTCTTTTTCACGGCCGATTCCGCTCGCGGCGTGTTTGCGCGTAAAATCGGACGCGCGATCGCGATAAAAACAGATTATCTCTGTGCTCGCGTGCAATCTGCGCACTGACAACCTTGAGCAGTCTCTCACGGCGAGATCCGCAAGGCAAATAAACCTCCTTCGAACCTAACTCACGCGTTTCTTCGACCTCCACGTACATGTGTCTCTTTATAGAAAAATGCCAGAAAAACTGATGGAACAATTGGCAGTAGATAACGTGTCAACAATCTTATTGGTAACCTACGAGATTTCTCATAGCCACGGTGAAGCTATCATTCAAGGGAGACTCCATAATAGCAAAGCGGAGGCGTTGTGCATCGACCTACTGCGGGGGCCAGAAAAAGCGAAAAACGGCGCCGAACTTCCGTAATGCCATTGTGCGCCAGGTTCGGGGAACAATGGAGGCATTAGCGGACTGAAAAGCTTGCCTGAATAAAGAGGAGGCCGACAGGTATTTGCGCGCGTTGGCGCGCACACACACACGTGGAAAGAGCGGCTCGCGGCGCGGCGCGCGGTGCACTTGCATCGAGTGCATAAAATAATCAGTCAACGACCTAGGCACTAAGCGGCGAGCGAGCTAGGCTAAGCGCGCACGTTGCTACTTTTGCGTCAGGGTCGCGCTCGGCAACGTGCCGTAACGTTGAGATAGGTTAGTAATATCGCCTCTCCCCGCCGGAGCTATTTATTAGCTCTATTCTTACGCGGCAGCCAACCAGCACGCGCGCGGACACCACGCTCCTCTTCGCCGTCTTCCTCTTCCTCCACCTCCGCCTCGTCTCTCGCGTTTTCTGCTCGTCGCGAGGCAAGACCGAGCCCTCGTTGACTGATAAAGTCGATATCGCGACGCGGTCCTCGTTTAAATTCCAATTCCTCGCCGGATCTACGTCCCGCTCCCTCGTTTTCTCTCTTTCAATCTCTTTTTCTGTCCCTCGTCCTCTCTCGTTATCTCTAATCGAACGATTGCCCCGGGTGTCTGTTTCAGTTACTATGCTCCGCGAGCCACTCCGATCGTGCAGTCATCGATAAACTACTATTACGTCGTTGGGAATTTTCCTGCACGCGAAAACAGATTACACTATCTGCTCCCGGTTGAAAGAAGGACATACTGTTTTCATTTCCGAGGTCTGTTTTCGATTCTCTCCGCGCAGAATTCGCTTTTACCGACTTCACTTGATGTTTCAGTTGTTGTATTTTGTTTGGATTTTTCTTCGTGATGTTTGTGTAAACTTGCTTCTCAAGGGACAAATTATAAAACCATAGATACGAAGAGTTATTATTGTCTCCTGTAACTGCGACATAAAAGGTTCTTGATCTACTATGACTCGTCCTAATGATAAGATAGTGGATGTTGCACATACTCTTATTGCAACAAACGAGATACAGGAATTTTATTTTCTACAATAAACACAGGATGTATGTGGTTCTTGAAACGATTTCAACTGGATATTTTCTCTTATTGCGTTCGTAACTTCTGCATGACGTTTCGGCCGATGTATTTCCCAATGTTTGTACAAACTTCCTTCTCAGTGGACGAACTCCAAGAACGTAGACGGAAGTAGAAGTTCATTTGGTGTAGCAGCGAAAATATATAAGGCATCCTGGCTTCCCGATGCCCAGTTTGCGGATGTTTGCACAACCACCCACTTCCGAAATACCAAAAACGCCGCCACAAATAGCATTCTCTCTTCCGTAATAGCCGTATCCACCGATAGAAATCGTGAAAATATTAAATCCGATCGACTTTTACGCAACATTTGGCTGCTCCCCAAAATGTCTGCAATTCGTACTGCAACTCTCCTAGAGTTTGCGACAACTTCGTCGGTGAATAGAAACGAACGGAATCCATTTTCGAGCAAGTTCGCAGAGGATCGTGGCGTGTTCGGCCAAGAGTTCACCGGGTACCGTAACCCGGTGCAACCAACGAAGCCATCGTCTGGGTAAAAGAGAGCGTCGCGTATATCTGTGTCATCGCGGCTTGTTGCGGCGTAGAACGCGGCGTTACGTCGCGTTTACGTTCCCGGTAAACATGTTTGTTTGCTCTTGTCGCGGCTCGCTACGTGTCTCAGCCAGTCGGGACTGGTTTTTGCGCTAGGTTAGTTAAGTGTAATTCCGTCTGGCGAGGTTACATTATATTCCGGACCGGCTCACGCGGTGCCCACGCGTACGCGGTTCGACGATGCAGCCAGGCAGGCACACACCAGTAAACGTTATCTCTCTGTTACGTCAGAAGCCATACGAACTTGCGAGCGAGCGAGCGAGCGAGAACGAGCGGAATCGAGCGCGCAATAAACTCGCTACGTGGCGACCGCGGCTACGTGATGGACCGCGTGCAACTCCTTTCCCATTCCGGTTCGGCCTGCCTCGTGAATCACGGAGCCACCTAAGGACCTATTGCACCGCAACATGCAATAACAACGCTTTATCGCACACCTACCGGCGGAATAATAATGAACCCGCTCGAAAATAATCGCGACTCCATGACCGGGATCCGAACAGGATGTCTCCTTTATTCTACTCCCTTCGTAGCACTCTTTTTCTGCATCCACCATCTCTGCTCGTTTCCGTTTAGGGCTGAAATATTTGGAAATGTCTATTTCTAAAACTGAATGAATGGTCAGTGCCTCTTAGAGGATCAGACAGATCAATTTATTTTTATTTAGATAAACAGTTTACTGGTCTTTACCTGGAGGATGATTTCTGACGATTTTAAGGGAAGAACCTAAATGAGGAGAATTTTGAAAATTCTTCACGAACCAAGTAAGCTTTGACAAGCAGAAGAGGTCGCGTAGCTGGCAGCAGAATCCCGTCAGAAGCTCGTTACAGTCGTCGGCGGACGGTTCAATCGTAGTTCTTGTTAGCCAAATTGGATAACGAGTCATTCGCGTCGAATAATTGGCTGTCGAGCGTGGCGAGTCGTCATCGCAGCGACGAGCAGCGTAAGACAAATCAATTTCGTCGACGATCTAGGTAGCACGCGCCTCCGTCGCGCGATATCATTTATTCTCTCTCCCTCTTTCTTTCTCTTTCTCTCTTCCTACATCTATCTCTATCGTGTTGTTGCAACATGTTCGCCTAGTCGCGGGTAAACACGGCCGTTCTAGCGTATCGACTAGCCGACAGTCGAGTTTTTCTTGGACTAGGTTAGGCACACTTATCGTCCGGTATCGGCGGTGTTTACCACTTCGCCGTCTATTCTTACACGACCGACGCTGACCGAGAACGTGAACGAGTCTACAAGTAGCATACACTCCCGTTCATAAGTCAATCGGACGTTTACATCGATAATTGCAGCCACAGGAAACGAGCTGCTGGCTCGTTAAGTTGCGTAAACCACGAAATAGCTACTCGTTCATTTCCGACTCTTCGCGAGAATCTAATCAGAGTTTCCTGGAATATCGTTTCGATTTTATTTGGACTATCGAACACGAAACAGTATGATTGTTAACTTTGTCTCGGTTGGCGATCGAGCATTTAAATAATTATTTTAAAAAGTGCAACAAGAATTGCAAACATGCATTAGCTCGAGCTTGTTATCTTTTTGTTCCGTTTTTAAAAATGATTTTACGAGGCGCAGATTTTCACAGAGAGATAGACCTTTTATAAAATTATTTGCTCGTCTTTCGTGTTCACGTTTTTGTTGCAATGAAACAGTTGTCGGCCAACTTGTGGACCATAGTGTACGTCGCAGCGGTTACCGTGCACACAATGGACATACCTGTGTGTGCACCGTGGCGCTTGTTCTGGGTATACGCCAGGTCGTGGGAGAGGATATTGTAAAATCGTGACTCTTGAAACTGCTGCGTTTTAAATGTTTTGCTCATTCAACAATTATTACGTTGCGGGCTCTTTCGGACAGCTCTATCGCAAAATGAACAAGGTGCAAACGACTCTAAACGTTCGCAACAGGTCTCGCTTACGCGTTTCTTTGTAGAATCTCCACGCAGTTTTTTTTATCTCAGATTTTGCTGTCAGCCATAAAACCATTCGCTCTCAGACATCCCTCAACTAAAAGATGAACCCACGCAAACCATCCCCAACGACGCCGAGGTCGCATAAACCTTTGAATCATCTCCGAATCACGCAACTAAGCTTAATGAAGTATCAGAGCCAGCTTCTTATTACCAACCGTAAGAATGCTGGCTGCCAGTCGTCTTTAAGGTATAATGAGCACCGCGAAATCCATTAACATCAAGTGCGCACAAACATATTCTTAGTCACTGCGATTCATTCAAGAGGGAGGGATACAAGATCATTCCCCATAGAAATCGGCAAGAATCTCCGAGCGAGTTAGAAGAAGGTCCGCAGCGCGGCGGCTTCTCGGCTCGTGTTCTCCGATGTTATCCGCTCGGTAATTAGAAGCGGCGTGTTTCGCTGGCAGCAGGACACGCCGATAAGTAATCTCGCCGGTGGCAATAATTCCTGCTCGTCCGAAAAAAAGGGCCGACGACCGTTTCTTAATGAGACACCGGAGCGCCGGCGGTCACGTGTGCACGTTGCATCGCGAGTAATGAACACGTACGCTTATTCTCCGCGCTTTCCTCCTTTTCTATACTATCCGCATACATAGAGAGAAAGAGGAAAAGGGAAAGAGATAGCGCGTGCCGTCGCGGAATCCCGCGGGAGAGGGAACGGTGTCGGTAGTGCAGTAAACTCGTGCTGTCGGATAAATATACGGTATTATGTAAGTTGTTTGCGAGCCAGAGAATGCACACCAGAGAGAACACAGAGACGAGAACCACGAGAACAAGCCGATCTCTTCGGATCTAGCCTTCTTCGACGACGACGTTACGCAACGATCGAGCCGATCGAGCGCGCTCGGTTTTTCCAAATCGAACGGTGTTTTCCGATCGAAACGCACGGTCAGCTTTTTAGAAGTCTCGCTAGGTCTCCGTCGCTTTATCTTCCGAGCCGAGGAAAATATTTACCCGTTTCCATCGTCGGAAAAAAGTGAACAGGTCACGCAATTTTTATCCTATTGTGTTTGTGCAGGAAAATTTCGACTGGCTCTATTTCCTTAGCGAGGGATTCAACAGCTGTCGAACTCTATCGCGATCATCGTCAAAGAGGAAACGCGGGCTAAGGACGCGTGTGACGCGCGCCCTTTGTCAGTCGACAAAGCATCGAGCTGCTAACACCGCAGCTCCCATTCCCCGGCCCCGATGAAAGGGAAAGAAATTGTATGAAATTGAATTGTACGGCGATTAACAGAAACAGCCGAGGCCTTTGGATCCTCGGGCGGAAAAGCTTGACGCGTTGACAGCTCCCGATATAAAAATGCGACGGGACCACGCATCAGATCGATTGAAAATTAATCCTTATTGTCAGGACCCGTGGGCTTGCATCCTGGCAACGAGAAATGCATCGAAGCGATCATGGGAAAAATTAGTTTCGTACGAATAGGTTTTTACTTGCGACGACGCAACACACTTTATCAGTGCACTCTTTGTGCAGGCTGGAGCTATATATTAGCACGAGTATAGCGAATTTAGTACGTAGTTGTTAGGCTTATTTATTCGTTAATTTATGCAATTTTTAATGGTACAATCGCAGTCAATGAAATGAATTGAGTCTACAAATTGGAATTTTTCCCGGGAGTCTTTTCTAGAGCGGTTATTCCACTATAATTGAACTCTGATTCTTTAGATTACGTCTGACCGCGACATGTGAATTCTCCTTTACGACGAAAATAGAAATACCGTGGTGTCTAATCGATTTCACAGTTACATCCGTCGATTAATCGACTCGATTACCGCCGCGGGGGCCAGTTTCTCGCCAGGACTGTCATTAACTTCTCATCGAACACGGCAAAAAGCCGATCGAACGTTACATCACCTGAGATCGGTTTCGCGATGCGCGAAGGATTGCGCAACCCGCCCCGTCTCGACAGGACCAGACGGAGACGCGTGGAACGTTCAGAATCCATTTCGGATGCAACGATTCCGCGATCGTGCAGGAATCTCTGCTCCCTGATCGAGAACCGGTCTTCGGTATAGAAGGGAACGCCTTCGCGATTATGTAACTGCCGACTCGAGTCGTAACAATAAGAGAAACAACTCTCGGCTCTCTTTTTTTTCATTTTACTAACAGAGTTATATATGGAAGCGAGACGTCTCTGCCGATAATTTATTTTCCGATGAATCACGTCGGAGATAGCACCGTCTAGAGTATGCAGAAGGTGCTCTTTGTGCTGGAAATATTGAGAATTGCCCCTGGGAGCGACATTTTGAAGCAAATGGTAGAAAGGCTACATGTAGTGCTGGGTGGGTGTGGTTTTGCAGCTCTCGATTTTTGAGGAGTGAGAACAGTATCATCCTACAGAGGTTTCTATGGTTTTTTAATTTAAAAAGAAGACTAGGTATTTTGCTATATCAATATAAAATGTTCCGAGTGGGCGTGGCTTTGTAGCTCTCGAGTGAAACGAATGGATGTCCCATAGGGCAGTGTACGCCCAGATATATTTCACACTATAGCACGATCCTCTAATTTGTCGTATATCTTCCCAGCTCAGAACGTAACAATGGAAAATTATCAATTTTGTACCCTCCCACGTGAAGTGCCCCGAGTGGGCGTGACTTCGCAGCCCCGGACAGAATTAAAACAATGATCCTAGCTTTGAGCTACGTTTTACGTCGTTTGCTTCGAGCTCGCGCTTTCGCCGTTCGAAAAAGTGGAATCTAGGTGAGCTAGAGGGAAGTGTGCGAGCAGTTGGCGATCGGAGAAACAATTTGCTCGGCAGAAGAGAGATTTGAGGGGTCAGCGAGAATGAAGGGCGGTCTCCGCGAGAAATCCGGCTTGTCTCTCGAACGGAATAACGGAGGAAGGAACACGAATAGCACTCGTCCGGCCGAGTATCCCCGAGAAGCCCGGTTCCCATCATATTTATGAGACACCCTCGGGCCGGCCGCAACGTGGGGGATCAAATCAGGGTAGGAGAGAGCAACGTGTGCCGACGTATTCGCATGGTCGCGGCACCGACGTGACCTGCACGACCGAGAAATTGCCTGAAAGCTCACGTCGCACGCTCTTCAAACGAGGAAATCCAACGTGTGTCACTCTCCCTCCCTCTCTCTCTCTCTTTCTTCCCTACTACATACATCCCTTTGAACCTGTCGATTCTACTCCCAAAAGGCGGCTGCTGCTGCTGTTCGGTAGAGAAAGGGGACCCAGAAGAAAGTCCCGGTTCGCTTTTCTATCCGTCACACGCACCGTTTTCTCCTCGAGGTCCCCCGTTCCTTCCGGAAAACGACATCCCCTTTCCCATCCCGAAATCGCGGCGCATTCGTACGCAATCAAGCTCTCGTTCTAGTCCTGGCGAGGGCGTGGAAATCGCTTTTGGGAATGACACTGCCTGACGGGCTGTCGTGACGTTCGTCAAACCTGCGGAAGTTTCAATGTTGCCGAAGAACTTCCACCTTTGTTCTCTTAAAAATCATATTTATTCCGACCTGGAACAAAATATAACCTTTTCTGCAGGGCATTTTCTAATTCAGTTAATTTAATGGAAACCGACAGTGAACTTAGGTTCCCGGCTGCAGACAAGTCCTCTTTAGCAGCATCGTAAACGATGCAAAATCGTTCAATCTACGAACTACGTTGCACCTCGGTGCACTCTATGCGCCAACCATTGTATGACATCATCGTGTCTACTTTAGCTCGGTTAACTCGATACTGCATTTATTTTTATCGTCCAGTGGGAAGGCTCGTTACATTGTGGCAAACTTAACGAGCACCATTAGTCATATCTGCTTCCCGGCGATTCCTGGTACGATAATTATTAGTTCCGTACCGGTCAAGATATCGTCGGCACGTCGAATTCCATGATTAATACAATTACGTTGTGCAACCGGGTGTAATTGTTAGGCGACGGCTCCGTAGCCAAGTGGGCAGAGAGCCCGTGTAAAGAGACGTAAAACGTCTTCGGCGAGACGAGCAGAGGAGAGGCTTCTCTCTCTCTCTCTCTCTCTCTCTCTCTCTCTTCGTTGGATTTTTTGCGCGTTACTTTGTTTCCTCGAGCCAGCTGGTTCGAGCCAGTCCTCTTTCTGCCGGTCTCTCTGCTACAATGGAGCACGTGCTAACGCGGAACAAAGCTGCTCGTCTGGACCCTCCTTAAGTCCACGATGTGTACGGGTCGATGTATACGTACGTGTTTTCCCGCGTGTAACCGCTTTCAAAAGCTCCTTTTGTAGGACATCGATGCCATTCGGGAAACAGGATTTGTCGCACGCTGGAACGAACAGAACATTGCTTGGATACAGGAATCCCGTCGTGTTTCACGATGTCACTTTGTTCAGGTGGTCGGACGCTGTCGATCTCTCTGCTCCGGCTCACCTGCACGGTGCTGTGGGACTTCATCGAATTACGATCAGTTAGCGGAAATGGTTCCTCATTGATCTTTCGGATGGTGGGGTCGACTTGGATAATCCAGAAGCTGATTATTTAGTGTTCGCGAGAATTACCCGTGGGACAGTCTTGTACATTAGGTACAATGGTAGTTTGTGTCGTAAGATGGCGTTGGAGTGATATAATTTGGCAGACGAACAGGTGGGGCGAAGTTAGACATAGAGGTGCGCTGCCAAATATTGTCAGTGCCTCGCGAACTGCCGGGGTCGACGGACCCTCCGGGAGCTCGGAAGAGTCTCGGTAGTTCCCGGGGGGATAATGATGGAGCCCTTCTAACCCCTTCCTTATCCCTCTCCCTGTACTTTCCTCTTCTTACATCCCTTGCATAGACAGTTTTTAGATGTTACCCTCCACCCTAGATCCCTGGATCCTCCCTTAACCTTTCCTAAAATCTTCTCCAGATTTTTCCCTAGACCCCTTCATAGTCTTTTTCACCAGAACTGACGGTCATCGAAAGAATATTGAAGACAATGGGCATCCCCCGTAAGGGATTCCTCTTCATCTCCTCGTTCAGAAATATTTCATCGAGCTGCAGCAATACTTGTTAGTCGGTACGCCCGGTACTCGTAAATATGGATTCGCCGTCTAGATACCGTCTCCTCGGTCCTCTCTTTTCCGACTGACCCCATGAAATAATAATAGCTCCTCAGGTAACGTCTGCGCCCCGGCTAATCTCCTTAACGAAGAATCGTCCCTTCTGGATCGAAGAGACGCGGGGCGCGGTGTAAGGATATGGGAAAGATGTGCTTCCACTGGCGGCGGATCCAATAAGCGGCTATCTGATACGCTTGTCTATTCTCCGGAGAGATGAAATTCGTGACCGGAGCGCGCGGCGTCTCCCCGGAGAAACGGTGTGGAGAACGAAAATAAAAGAGAACACGGGGCTGAAACAATCCCATTCCAGTTTGGGCCAACGGGATGCCAGGGGCCGCCGAAAGAGGTCCCGGATTGAGGACGAACGTGTGGGGGCAGGTGCGTCTGTCTCTAGGATCGAGGCTGTAGGGGACCCTTAATACGGTATTTCATCGGTCATAATGCGCTCGTACACCCTCTAGACTCTCGTCCCTCTGTCCTGCTCGAGCGAAACTGCGCGGTGTCGATGCCTCTATCTTCCCTAACCCGTGTCTCTGCCTTTTCTCACCCTCCAGTTACCTCGCCGAGAAAAGCTGTCTTCTGTCCGATCGACTGGAGAGAACGGCGTCGAAGAGGGTGGTTAAAAATGGGAACATTTATCGTCGCTTTATCATATAACTGTACTTGAAGCGCGGTATTTTTGCTAAATAAATTCCCGATTCTCATTCCCGTTCAAATTAGAGCATCCCTTGAAAGCAACCCCGCGTTTACAGCGTCGAAGGTTCCCAAGGTGGCGTGTATGGGGTCGAACAAGTCTGATCGAGGTTTTCCAATTACGGGGGTTCGAGACATCGGAGATGTGCCAGGGTGCGAGCGTTATCGCGACGCGAAGTTATCAGTGAACACTAGTTTCCCTGGGGCGGTCCCTACGGAGAAAGAGAGAGGATCGGGTAGAGGAACGTCAAAGGAACGACGGGAGAGGACAATACTTCTCTGGGCGTTAATAACGAGCCTGGTATTCCGGCGGCATCGGTGTCACGTCCTTTTGTCCGGCCGCACATTATTCGCCCGCGCGTACGCGTATCTGGAATAATCAGTCGCGTTTTAGTGGAAACAGCAACGGCGAGCATTGTCTCGCGGGACACCGTCGAAACGACGGAACCGCTCCGAGAACAAAGAGCACGAGAGCCGAGGGTATAAAGCGGCCTGGGAGAGGCCGTGAGAGAGAGAGAAAGAGAGGCAGAGTGAGGACACGTTCCGTCGGGAAAGTTCGGTAGTTTCGCGGAACGTGGCCCGGGAAACATGGAAACGCGAGAAGAACCAGCCAACCCTCATCCTCCTCCTTTTCTTCTTCTTCTTCTTCTCCACCCCTCCCTCCCTCCCAAGATCGTATCGCTCCGGATCGTAGACGAGAGACTACTCTTTCCTCTTTTATCGACCTTCTTACGGCCGTTCGACTTCCAGCGAAAACTTTCCTATTAATCGAATGCCTTCGTGTACCCTCATACACCCGACATGTTCCCACACGCCAGACAGGATACGATTTCAATCGTCTCACCCGGAAGTTCCAAAGTTTTCGCCGTGCTAACCTATATCTTCCGCTCGACCATCCTGATCAACTGTAGCCGAAACGGAACTGCGAAACGATTTATGCAATTTCCTCCAGGCTTTCCAAACTATTTGTCCACGTATACTCTTCAGTTTTCGTCGCGGAAGCGATTTTATTACATACGCACTGTTTCATTCATTTCTCGAGCTGTTTATCCGCCGTACACATTTTGTTTTTCGTATTTCAAGAGATTCGATTGCGTACACACTTTATTCTCACGAACGATTTACCAGCGTTTACACTTTGTCTCTGACATTATTTATCTGCATATAAAATTTATTCTTCGTATTCGAAACGATTTGTCTACAGCTACACCTTATTATTCTCTTATCATTGATACGATGCACGTACCTGCGTGTGTACTTTATTATTTACTTTTCAGACGGCTCATCTGTTAGGACACAATCTTTCAGCTCTACCCTCGGGCGTATTACGGAATTGATGAAAAGCTCGAACTACAAGAATGTTCGTTCTGTAGGAATATTTTATAGAAACTAAGTCTTGGATGTGGCGTATCGGGTTAAATAATATGACTCCGGCACTTCGAATACTTTTCTCTTTATTAATACTTCCCAACTCAAAACTTCTCTTGCTCTCAATCTCGACTCTTACACTTCTGACCCTTGGCCCTTGCACTCATTCCTCTTATACAGTTTCATTCTTCCAATTACCATTATTCTCTCTCAATCTCATATCCATTCGGAAAAGTCAGTCGCTTACGTACACCTTGCGTATTGCGTCCCTAACGTCATTAGAGACCAAACACTCTTCTTTCACACCTCGGCCCAAACAGTCTTCCTTTCATACAAGACCCAAACACGCTGGCGCCACAGTGTCGCGTCCACAGTCACTCTAAAAATTCACACCCCTTCACACAGTTCGTAACATCGAATCTCCGTAAACATTCACATATCTTCCTTTAAATCTGTGCATTTCCATCAATACTCGTACAATTTTTGCCCGATTAAAATTCATCATCTCTCTTCAAGTTCACTGCACCATCGGCGTGGTTGCTCATCATTCAAGACCGACATCGCTCTCAAAAATTGTTTAATTCGTCTGGCGGGTCCTCGAAAAAGTGGAAAAGCTGCACCGAATTTCCCGTTCATCGGTCTTTAATTATTATCGCGTATCCTATTTTCGCACCGCTGTAAAAAACACGGGAGCAGACACGCGGCTTTCATCGGCGCAACTTTTTTTGTTTCAATTTCCGCGGCTGTGTCACTGTATAGAGTGAGAGAGGATTTTAATCGAATCATGCGTCGACGGTTATCGAAAATTGTTTCTATTTTACAAACGATTCACTCGAGAGCCAGGCCCGAGCGCCGATTTTATTTCCCTTTTGGCCGGCGTTTCACACCCGACCGGACGAACCGTTGAACGAATCGATCGCCGCCGCTCGAATTGTTACATCGTTCGGCGAATTTCAAAATAAACTGTACAAGAATCACAACGGGAAAATGAAGATATAAAAATCGTTGGTTGAGGAAGCAAGAGGGGTGGGGCAGCTAGTTGCGAGTCGATCGGCTTTCCCCCCGGTATTTCTACTCTTGGTTATCAAGCGGGGTGGAGAGGAGGGGTCGCGTTCGAAAACGCACGAATTTAATGTAGCATGACAGAAATATTGCCAGCCGTTCTTTGTGCCTGTGCCGGTCGTGCACGAAACTTCCTCCTCCTCGTATTCTTTTTCGCGAACCGGCCGCGCACTCACTCCCCCTCTTTTTTCGCTTTCCAGCCCGTTAACCATAACTCGGCGTCTCGCAAAAACACGAGATTTAAATAACAATTTAATATCGATGCCGGGGGCCTTGGCGTCGTCGCCAGTCGTTTCGCCTTTTACCACGGACGAGAATTATTGCCGGACCTGGCGAAACTCGGCTACAAAAAACCACGCGGACGTCGACGGTGCGGCGCTCCAGGGCCGGAATGTCCGTTGAGAAATCGATTTTTAATTATGCACCGCGGATGGCTAGGAACTCGTCTTTTCTCGAATTCGAAACGTCGAGCCTAATCTCGAGATGAAGAAACCGCTGACGATCCTAGTCCGATGTGTTGGGAATATGCTGTAGATAATTATTCTAACCGTATCCCGTTCTTTCCCGTTTGAAAAAATTAATCTCTAACAAACACGCGTGAGAATCGCTTCTCGACCGATCTTTGGTCCTTTATTTCACTAGCTTCATTTTCAATACACATAATGGAATCCTGGTGAAGGAAATTTATTCCATTATTTTCCATAAATTTTTACAATTCCAATCATTGTGAAATATAATACCGTGACAGGTTTAACTATGCTCACCCCGCTTTCACATTTAAAATCGTCAAGGTGCTCGATTCCAAAGACAGACGTTTCACTTATCAGATCTTGCTGGGGAATTTAAAAGCGCACGACAGTTTGATTATCGCAAGATAATCGCGCCGAGACGTTGAACGGAAAACGCTGAAGTGGTGGTTCCGCGGATCTACATTCGTCGCGAATCTCTTTCTTTCCGCAAAGTTGGGGAAAAGTGGGTGGAAACATCCCCCGGAGGCTTCCTCGCGGGAAAAAAGACCCGTTCTAGTCTCTTGAAGTACCATTGCTTCACACAGAGTGTTCTCCTCTTCTAGATTTATCTTACTCGAGCCGCGTCGAGAGCACGGAAACGTGAAGATCTGCGCGATTCAGCGTTAATTCCGCTTTCCAGAGTACAGTTGGCTTTAATTGCCCTGTGGGGCACTGACGTAGATCCGGGCAAGTCCTGAGCCACCAAGCCACGCCTCCGAAGAGTGCTTCTTAAATTTAAATTGAATTTAGACAAAATATGAACAGAAAATGAAAGTGTTGCTCTCGGGGGTAGTCCAGAGCGCTCCAAGGAGAGTTCATCGTACAAGAGAAGAATGTCTGAAACATTCGCCAGAGCCACAAAAGACGCGTTTTCTAAGCTCGTTTTCAAGAAACGGTAGGAAGCAGGTTTTTCATCTGGCGGCGTGCGAACCGGTGTGTCGTGCGCTCGTTTTTGCGAAGGACCAGACGAAAATCGCTTGGGAAAAAGAACGAATGGGGGGGTCTGTTAATGCCTCGCGGCAGAATTCGCAAAACGTTCGGCCAGCAGCTGCTCCCGGCGTCCTTCTTGCGTTGTACCGGCTATTTTCTCCTCTTCTCGTTCCCGGTCGTCCTCTTTCTTACTGCGTTTCAGCCGTCGCTAGCCCATTTCTGCGACTCGAAAATCTGCACGCTACGTTTCCGGCGTCTTCGGGATTATTCTTTCACAAAGGAGACAATGCGGCCGAAAAATAAACGCTCGACCCACCGGATACTGGGCAGAACGAGCTGCTCCTGCGCCTGGTTTGTCTCAATCACCTATCTTTCAATGATGGAACCTTCTCTCCGCATTGCTCGACTGGTTTCTATGATTTACCTGCTCGTGTCGTTGGAAATGCTTGTTAAAGTTTAATTAAAGTTTCAGCTAAAAATGATGATGAATGCAAATAATTATTAAACGAACTCTTAGCTTAATTGTAGGCTTATACCTGAAAGGAGATACCCTTAATCAAGAGACGTCGAGTGTTGCGACGGTCACAATGGCAACCTCCTTCTACTGTCATGAATCCGGGTGACCTTTTGTTTCCCGTTCCGTCGCTTCCTTTGAGACACTGTCGGAACTACGTGTATAAGATTTCAGGTCAGTGGCTTTGGAGTCACTTCCCAAGAACGCAAAAGAGGGGCGGAGTTTTCGAAACGGTCGATGATCGGGGTTGGTGTCAGTTTTTCGAGGCAGTTGTTCTGTCACGAGGAGTTGAAACGAGGGTCGACGTTTCACGAGTACTTTGTACCACCTAATCAGACCTGACACGATTTACTGACGCGCAAACAATGGCCCATGACCCTACATTAACCAACAACTGTTTAGGAATGAGAATCATCTCCAGTGTTAGAAAAATAGTTCACACACACACCTTCGCAATATTAAGCGTACAAATTAATAATTTTTTTAAACAGCATTGTGACTCAAAATAGTATGCAGAAATTATTTATTTATTGCCAATAGGCCATGTATTACACCGCTGTCTTCACATGTAATTTCGAAGTTGACTTTAAAACGAATTGAATATGTTCTTACAGCCTGTTACCCAAATACATTTGCCGTTGTCTCTGACGTAGCCATGTTTGCATCTGCAGCCTGATGCGATCCCTATACAGTTGTCCGTCTGCACAAACGCGCGATGATTTCATTCAAGAAATTAATTAATAATTCAAGTCACAGGAATATTGAGAAGTGAAAGATATTTCGGTACTCACGATTGACGGGCAGAATGGGATACTCGGGAAAGAGCATGATGGTTCGCACACTCCTCCGCAACTGCTCCATTCCTCATTCTCGGGACACGACTGCGGGTTAGGAGCAGCTTCAAAAGACACAAAAATTATAGTTTGCAACAGATCTGCCTAAACGTCGTATTAAATATATTTACACTCAATGGACACCACAGCCAACAGCATTACAGCAACGAGATATCGGAACATTTTGAAAACGCGGTAGCACTTGTCGCTTCAACTTTGTCTTTGATGCTTCAACTGTGTCTGTAATGCCTAAACCATGTGCAACCGACTCTTATAGTCCCTGCCTTTTATGTAAATTTAAGCGACACGCTCGTTCCCAGCGCAAATTTATCACAAAACAATGCAAATAGAACTTCCGCTCAATATTTTACGTATTTTATCGGCAGGTCATCAATTTGCCAACATTATGGCCAACTAGTTTACCGACGACTTCTCAGCAATTGAATTACCATCATATGCTAGTGCCACAAATTTATTGTCCTTTACAGAAACATATTGTTCTCTACACGGAAAATTTGTTGTACATTATAGTTCATTAAGATTTTTGATGATCAGCATTTATCGCATTTGCCAAAGACATTTATTCCGTATCCATCCTTGCAGCCGCAGGTTCCCTTCGACTCCTCTGTACCGCAAATCTGAATCAAGTGGAATCATCAAATTATTGAATGTATAACTAATCCGCACACACTCGAATAGCTTCATTTTGTATTTATTTGCAAAATCATCATCTCATTGGAAGACATAGTTATTTTTCAAAATTCAGCATTAAGCACATTATTTTTCAGTTGTCCAGTGAAATAGCGTATAATTAATGACGAACTGATACAGGTCGCAGAAACGTACAGGAATAGTGGTCATATTAGATTACGGAGCATATTAGACTTCTTATTTTCTTCGCTAAGTGACTCAGAAATAATTCATTTAGATCTGCAATCGAACGAAAGCATTCGCGTTGCAATTCAACATTTGTTTCTTCCTTTTAATAAGTTCGATGAGACGACGATTCTACTATTTCACATGTCATTTACTTTTCATTGTAATAAATACAATTAGTTGCAAAGAATACTCACGGGATGGCAATCTGGATAATGTCCCAGTGCCTGCATCGAACAAGGTAATTGGCACGAGACTCCACATGGCATCCAAACCTCATTTTCTCCACACTCAGGTGGTTTTTCCGTCGAGATGCTGACGCCTTCGATCAATAAAACGAAATTTCGCGATAAGAAAATTCGAAGAACTTCATTGAAAACGAGTCAATAATGGTATTTTTACATTTAGCGTACACTGTCAGCGACAGTAGCAGCAAGACGTGTAGAATCATCTCCGACCAATGAGGCTAACACACACATTCACTACCAAACACTGTGGCTTCAGCTCGGTCTTTGATGGTACGCTCGAAGCCAACATGCTTTAATACCCTTACTTCTCATTCCACTAAATCCTTGAGGCGTCACGAAAATTAAATACAAAATTATTACTAAACTCGCGTGGCTTTCGACCTCGCAGATAATGCTATCTCTTAAAGCTCTTAACCCCTATGTATATATCAATTGACGATTTATGAATCTATGCAAATAGCTTTTATTTCGAAGTGCACTTTTAATGCAATTTCTCGGGCGACCATTCTAAATCAGCCAACATATCCCAACAAAATTACTATCGTTACTTTTCACTTCCTAGTGTGATCTACAATGCAGTTTCTTGTTCCGTATGTTCTATCTTCCATTTTTAATCTAAACATAATTCTACTAATATGTTCTTTATTTAGAGTACATAATAGAGTACAGTGTTCTTTATCTAAGCAATCGGTCATTTTTTCTCTTTAATATTTTCTAGAATATTCCTTTGCAGTTTTACAATTAAATAAAGTCTATACAGCTGGTTGACAAGTAGTATATCAACAATGCAGTTTTAGAATGTTGAAATGGTGGGGTGAGTAAAGGAACGTAGTCGAAGGTGATTGCTGAAATTATATTTTTATTGCCACGAATTAATTATTTCTCAAACATGATTTCATAGTAGTAGCGCTTTGTTGCAATCTTCCACCAGGATGCATTTGCCGCTTCCCTCGACGTCCCTAACTAATCCTGGAACGCATTTGCAGCCGCTGGTGAATTCCGAGCATTCCTGGAACAAAGCCAAGAATTAAAGTTTCGATTACAAAAATTGCCAATCGGGTGCGAATTTGCATAAACACTCACGATTCTTGGGCACCACCGGGGGTTCGGTTTTGGAAGATCGCAGGTCGGTGAGCATAATTCACCACACAAATTCCATTCCTCGTTCTCTGGACATACAGGCTCTACTATCACGCCGATATCCTTACCGGCTTGGATAATCGAGTAAAGAAAATCGAATTCATTCGTCGGAACAGGCTAAAACGTTTCGAATAACTTTTATGGTACTTACATGCAACATAGAGTGTGGACAGGGTCAACAATATCACGAATTTCCCTTGCATTTTATGTTTTGTGAATTGTTCGCCTAGTTACCTGACTCTTCGACTTCGCTCATGTGTCTGGTCAAAAAGTGTGCGACGATCCAGATATTTGTAGTCCACATTTCGAGCGCGAAGCTACGTCACTGTGTTTGTCTCGTCTTAGCCGATAACGCTATCTTCCGAAGAAGTATAATAAACGTAATTCTTTTCCATAATTTACGGTGGAAGTTCGCACGTGGTTAGAACGCTTCATTATGATTAAACGGCCAATGACTAATAACTAATTAGCAATTTGCTAGTAACAGACGTCCGCAAAAGTTTAATTTTTTCAAGGAAAATCGGGCATTCGTTATTTCTTCAATTGGACCGATCATTAATGTGGATTACTGTGGATTTATACATTTGTTGCGATATTCGTTGATTCAGTAAATCAAAGATATTCTAATGAAGGAATATTGCGAGCCTGAAGTTGTTGGTCGGTGTCTTCAGAAGTCGAACGCATAATTGCGATACACTCTTGTCTACCATGGACAAACAGACGACTTCTAAATATTCATTGATTAAGTTCGCAAAAACAAATGACTCATGCCGTGCAAATTCTTAAATAGAATCGCATACGCAAACTATAATTTTATCAAAACATTATCCACTACACTAAAGTTCAATTCTGCATCAGTTCAATCTATAAATCTTTCTCTCAGGAAAACTGGTTTGCGTCTGCAATCGATTGCGCGGCTAAAATAATTTCATTCAGAGAAAAACTGGAATGTTGCAGTATAAGAGAGTGCAAAACATTTTTCGAGGCGGTTAAGATAGCTATTAACTTACTAATTGCTACTGTAGACGTAAACGTTGTCGATGGATGATTTCGGGTGGAACGAAACGATTAAAGAAAAATAAGTGCAGACATTTTTTATTAATTTCCCCGAGCAATGTGTATACGAACGATTACACGAAATTAAGTAACACCAAAATCACACCGAGCTACCCATGCACACGCAAACTATATGCATATTAGGATTATTTCACACCACTATAGTAATTAACGAATTATTGGTATATTGCAGGTTGCCGGTGGTATGCAGGTACCATTGTTTCTCACCAAATTTGTATTGCACCTGCAACCCCCTTGTGTTATAGGTGGGAAGCACAGCTGTAACCAGGGCTGAAACCATTTTCGTTTTTATATGTATACTGAGAAGAAATCTATCACAAATATAAATCTAACAAATCTACTGTAGTATGTATGAGGTATTCTAGACACTCACAAAGCCCCAGCACCCAAACATCGTATCCGGATTCCGATTAAAGCACGTTGGTTCGCATCTGCGTCCGCATGGCGAATAACTCTCATTCGCCGAACAGTTCTGCGGCGGCGGATTGATGATTTGTGCAGCTACAATTGAACAGCAGAAATAACTGAGCTATTGTTCATAATGATTGAATATATGACTACTTACACACAGCGTATATTACAACGAACGTAATCAGTGCTAGAAGATTGTAGCGAGACATGTTGATTTGTCTTATGGATAACTACCACACGATTCGGCTTCCGTTCTATGTCTGATGCGAAACGAACGAACGTTCCATACTTTTATAGTACTTTTTTACCATGTAAATGACATGTCAATTGCGTGTAGCCTCGTATGCCACAAATAGTAAAAGGTCAGTTGTCATCGTAATTACAATATTTTGACCGTTACATATGAAAGTATGCCAACTGTTATCTCTCCAATGCTCTCGTACTCTTGTTACCTGGGACTCTATAATTACTCAAGATCTGGAGAAGCTTTAAAAATTTTATACGTTCTTTGACAGTTTTGGGTGAGAGGAGATCTAAGAGTGCGATCTGTGGCTTTATATTTAAATTGAAATTATCATTCTTATTGAAGAAATTGTCAACCTAACTTTTTTCCCAATCAAATTGTATTTTTAATACAAAAACATTGTTCCCTATTTCATAAATTATCTCATATTATTAGCCAACATTATTGGATTCTGCAGGAAACGCACACTTGTCATTTCACAGGTAACCTTCCTATTATCTGCTGCCTCTCGTGCTGTAGCAGGTCTGAAAAATCCGCAAATTTAATTATTAAATGAACATTATCAAATACTTACACGCAGAATACTTCATAGTTATCGCTGTCAGCAACACAAATTGTCAAAGTCCTGATTTCAGTTCTACACCTTGACTTTTATAATTCCTATCTATTGCGGAAGTACATGTATTAACGTCAATATTTTTTCTATGTCTATGCACAACGCTGCAGTTTTATTGTCTTTGCGAGAAGTTGACTCTTCTGCTACCTTAATAGTTGTTAATGTTAAAGTATCAAGATGGTAATGCTAACAAATTCTCAGTTGCAGATCAGTACTATTCATCAAGTAGAATTTTTCTATAATAATTGATTCGATTTTTATCGTCGATTTCCATTACAGTAACACACGCATTTACACCTATTCATTGATTATAGATACTGCAATCGCTATTTGGAAATTAGGTAAACCTAATACCATTGCAACGTTCAAGAATATACGATGTTATGTAAATCGTTCGCAGCAAAGCATCGATCAATTGGTCTTATGACTTTCCTCTAACTGTTGAAGCTAAATGTCGAAACAATAGCACAACCGTCATTATTTTACAGCCTATTAGTGGCACATTAATAAACAAACTATGTACAGCATGATGTAGACGGGCAAAATGCCATTTTATCTTTTTCCTTACTTAGTAATAATCGAGCCGCTGTGTGCGGCAATTTAATTTACTTCCTCGAATATATTAAGGTCAATTTAAAATTCAATTTTACCGCATGTCGGCCTTCGGAGGTGCACGTAAATGTTTAAAAATTACGTAAAAAACTTACGCGGACGGAGATATCTTATCAACGACTGTAAATATGTGGCGTCGTTGCGAAAATTATCGGACGATTAACATAAATGTCGGAAATAAGCGTTTGCACTGTGTCAGTACTCCTACCACAACTCCTCTACGAGCATGGCGACGATAAATATCCCCGCGGTTCGCTTTTGTACGTTCGTATAGTTCAAGATATATCGAGGATTAGACATAACGGTGCAGACGGTTGCATGTATCGGTCAACTAAATTTTTATTCGTTTGTTCGAATCGTTCCGAAGTAGCTAACAAATACGTCGAACCGGAATCGTATCAAACAATTTGCGAATCGAGTTTCTACGTGGACTCAGCTCTGTCATTTCTTCGAGGCCGAGTTTTTCTTCGAGCCTTTGCACATTTTGCAGTCTCGTGGTCTTACGCATTTGCCTTTACGGTTCCTTACGCGTCCCAACTTGCAGCGGCAGCCGTCCCACTCTCTACCGCAGGTCTGAAATTCATTAATGATCATTTTAAACCCTTAACTGGTGTACTGGGGTCTCTCATGACCCAAACAAAATTTGCAAAAGTCAAGTTTTCTTCACTTCGTTCGAATATTTGGATTATTTAGTCTTAAATTCTATATCCTATATTTTTAATTCGCGTTTATTGACCTTTGATTGCAAATTTACCTTAACCACGCAGATCCCGCGCCTTTTGCAGGTCTTTTCGCAAGCTTTTCCGCATTTCGACCAGGTCTCGTGCTCACCACACTCGCCGGTTGGGCGATGATGATTGAATCCTTCGTCAGGATTCTCTGTTGAAATCTCTTCCAGTTGCATCTCCTGCGAATTGTACTCCATTCCTTCATGTTTCTCTGCAGTGTCGGAAGAATTCTTCGCTGCGGCGATCACTGTTGCATGTGTAAAAAAAAAACAACGATTTTTTAGAAGTCGAAAATCACTTTCCACAAATGTTTCCTCGTAATTTCAATGATTGTAAAATCTGACTGAATTCTGTGGGCATTGTTTGAAACTCTTTTCGAATCTGAACACTCACAAGCAACAGCTAGAGAAAGGATTAATCCAACAAAGAAGAGTCGTGGCATGATCGGATCCACTGTCCCACCAAATCCACTTTCGTCTTTGATGTTAATACTTCGATTGTCACCGGTTTTATACCTGGCGCAGGTGTTCGTACAACACGGCTGGACTGTACTCTATTTCGAGCAGAGCTTATCGACTGCGCAAACATTCGACGCTCCTACGGAATCCAGTATTCTAGTTTTCAATTCGACGATCGAAAATGATACAACGGAATTATGGCGAACTCTTTATCTCACGATAGCGACGTCGAAACCCGAGCAAACCAATGCACGTGTTATGTATTCTTTGTTCTAGAGATAAACGTGTTTTCGATGGTCGTGCGTAGTTTCTGCAAATATTTCGCAGTGTTGTCGAAGAAATCGCTGGCACGTGGCTTTATCGAAGCAAACTATGTTTCCACGGAGCTTGGTGCTTTCTTCCCTCTCGAGATGAGAGACAATTAACGTTCTTCGAACGTGGAAATAAAAATCATCGAGTATGTCACCCACGCGACACCGAACGCGTTAACGAACGAGTATATCGCTTCGTGTCTGCGTTAATATTCTCAGAAACGGCGTCCGAGAAAAATAGCCGGAACAGCAATTAAAAGAGCGAGGCTCCATCGCGTATCAGTGAATTACTGCTCGCCGGAAGGGCTTGGAAACGGTTTACAACGGCCGGCGACTAGTTCTAACGACGGCACGTCGCAAAACGAGCAAACTGGTTCCGGGCATCGATGACGATGTCCGTAAATCAATTTTACGGTGACGGACGGGATCGCCGATCGAAGAATACGAGGGATTCGCTGCGAAATAAAACCGGTCCGAACCGTTTCAACGGCCGATCGGCCTCCTTCCGCTGTCGAGGACCCGAACACAGACTTGTCCCCGAGTCTTCTGCATCGTGTGAGAGTCGCGTGCGGCTCCCCCTCGCCACTGCTTTCTCCATGTTATTTTGTACTGCCTCTGAAACATCGATTACGACCTGCACGGTTTTGGAATCGTACGATATCCTTCAGAACATTTCACAAAAGTTTCGTTTCATAAAAATTGCGAATATAATTTCGGCTAATTATTTTCTATAACATGTGTTTCTTTGTATATCGAAAAATCGCAAAAATGTATACATAAATTAAGCATAACTGATCCCGACTTCCACCCACGCATTTTGTAAAACCGCAACTGCAGGAATTTTGGTCCGCGCCACATTAAATCGTTAAAGGAGATACATAGGTGATTATCACGCGACTAAATCACGATCGAAGCGAGGTAAGAGGGATCAAGGAACGGCGCGAATCACCGTCGACATATGCTCGCCCATTAGCCACAGCCTCGGCAACAAATCCGTCTTGTACCGATAATCTCGGACAGTTTTCCGCTCGGAGAACACCAGTCCGTTTTCCTATTGGTTAATTTTTATCCCGGAGACAATCCAGTTTCTGCACAGACGAATAGGCAAGTAACGCCTATACCTGAAGTCGGTCGGTCGTCGCGCGTTTTCGTCTGATCGCGTCGTCGCGTTGAAAAGTCTTGCGCGTTCGCAAGAATTTCCGGAGCAATTTATGGGACACGCAGCTCGTTTGCAAGCTGAACGGGCAGAAAGAGCGAGCGGAGGAGCGGGATAGGAGAGAAACGGAACAGGCGCGAACGCGAGCTGTCGGAGCCGCGTGACAAATGGATCGAAATTGCCAATTATCTCGCGGGCCGATAAAACGCGCACGGGACGCGTACCGCGAAACGAACCGTGAAGAATGGGCCACGAGTGATCCGCGAACACGCGCAACGCTGGCCAAGAATCGCAAAAAACCCCGCGAAATTCATCTCTCCGTTGATTACACGTTACCGGACACCGGGATGCCCATTTTTCGCATTTCTGACAATGATAGACAGATGAAAGTTGAAATGGTGGAACGACTGAACCAATTTAACGATACCGATACGCTATGATCAATTTATTAAAATCATTAAAGAAAATCATTTTGGTAATTATATAGAAAAGAACTGCGTACTCCGATTTTGATTAAATTTTAATATGTTATAGCTTTCGAAATTTTGAACAACTTTTTCCTTTTCCAATATAGGGGGGTCGCTTTTAGTTTTCGAGATATTTCCAAAAGACTATCGCTAATACTGTATTGAATTTTTCGTATTCCTGCATGCTCCGCGGCAACGTAAACCTGTTCCAGGGCCGCAATGTTTATGTCTTGTTTGTAAACACGTTGTGGAGATAAGAAGCGACAATACCACACACACCCACCCAGTGTTTTTAAAAAGAAGGTTTCCGTTATTAAATTAACATTTGCGCCAATTTTCAAAATACGTAACAATCTAGAGTATAATTTAGAAACACTGAGTGGGTGGGTGTGTTGTTAGGCCGGCCCTTTCCGCCCTCCTGTTTTCTCTCTCATCTCTACAGCGTCAAAATGTAAAGAAACGCCGCAGCAGGACAGGCTTACGTTGCCGCGGAGCGTGCAGGAATACGAAAATTTCAATACAGTATCCACAATAGTTTCTTTGCAAATATCTCAAAAACTAAAAGCGACCCCCCTATATTGGAAACGGAAAAAGTTGTTCAAAATGTGTTGCTGCATAACATATTATAATTTCATCAAAATCGGAGTACGCAGACCATTTCTATATAATTACCATCATTTTAATCAACTTCTTACAATCGTTAACTACAAATGTCAAACTGTATGTCGCATTCTTCACCATCACTTTGCGTCTCAATCGAGTAACATGCTTGCGCGCCCTTTTTCGCCGATGTGTCAGGCCATTTTTCGCCTAAATTCGAGCCAGTTCGTGGAAATAGCCCGGTCTCTTTCGTGACGCGTGTTGCGCGATATCGTTCACGCGTGATCAGAGTCGAGAAACGTTGTTGCTCGTAGGCGATCCACGGTTCTCCCCCGACTGCTCGAGCGTGAAAAGTAAATCAACGCGGGCACCTAAGAACCACGGCTAGCGGCTCCAAGCTGTTCGATCCTTTCCTCCACCTCCGCGTTCTCCTTCTTCGGAGGGGGCAGGCAAGCCATTATTATTACCATTAGCCGCGTGGATCGGTCCCCGCGTGTGTTCTGCTTTGCAGCTTTTTCTTTCGGACGGTTCACGCACGTTATCCTTCGCGCTTTCGACAAGATAGATAGATAGTTCCCTTGCGGACGAGCGTGTTACGGGATCAAGCCGTTTCCGGCGACTTTGTTGCGTGGGACGCGACGCCATTTACGTTTTCCTTCGCGCTTCCGAGCCTTTTAGTGCGCTGGGAAACCGAGGATTTCTTACATTTACGTTCCGCAAAAAGCTTGTTCCTTCGGCACCTTTGTTCCATTTCTCAGTGTCTTTAGCATATTTTAAACAATCTTCAGCACTCTCCCCATGATTTCAATAATAAATTCTTCTAACTCTCCCTAAAAAATTCAAGTTATTCGACCCAATTTTTAAAAAGGTCTGTCTTGATTGAAGATGTCCGGCCAGATTAAGATTTGTCTCTGATTTATAATAGTACAAGTATATGTACCAATGGATTTGTCGAAGCTAATCATTTATTTTGTTTTATGTTGCAGGTAAGTTGATGAAAAGCAGCTCGGGGTGGTTCAACTTGGCCGGCAACGGCTATCTGCTGGGGAAAACAATGTCTCCAGGTTCTCCGGTCGTATGGGGGCCAAGGTAGGAATTCCCGAGCCGTGACTTTTATCGGAAACACCATTCCCGTTCGCCTTAACGCCCCATGGGGAGAGGGTGCCGTGATTTATACGAGGTTGATCGGCCGACCTAAGCCTCTCTCGTTAGAATCGATTGCGAGCGGGGTTGGGCTCTCTCCCTCTCTCTTTCGTGGAGTCCTCGGTCCTTGGTCACGTCCCCCTGGAATTAGGTCGTCTCGACGCTTCGATCGGATTCCTGGAAACAATTCGGACGACTGCGACACTGCCTCGAAACTCGCCGCGGACAAATTTGACGCGAGCAAATAGGACCTCTAAAGGGTCCGGCACCGGATTTATCGTCCTCGACCGTATCGATAACTTTTTAGGTGCATAGGGTGAACACGCGTTGTCAATCTCAGATCGGGACATGAGATGCAACAATCGATAAAGTGACATATGTATTTTAATACGAGGCCGCGTACGAACTTTGCCACTTATGAAATACATAGTAAGGCTGTCCATTTAATTACTTATCTCTCCATGCAAATGAGAAATACTCGATGACCAGCGCCAACGGCACAATTGTTGGCCTAGCGAAGTTCATTGAGAGCCGTACGGTCGAGAAAATGTAAATAGTCCCGGTGTTTGCGGAATTTTTATGCAAATGTCTGTTTTTATACGTCGAACTAACTCGAGCCCGAGATTAAACAGCATTTTATTTCCAGCATGATTGGTTTTGATTGTAAATGGCATAAAAAAAAAGAATACAACTCTGTTCGAAGGAATATTTTATTCTGGTTTTTATGATCTCCGCGAGCCGTAAATACGACGAGTTTGCACTTAAGTGTTGATTGATATCTACCGCTCGGATAGATTCTAGGCGTAAAAATGATATTTACTTAAAAGTCGCATATTGTGACACAGAAGAACGTTCTTACGGTATCAATTTTAACAAGGAAAAAAACTGCTCTGCATTCCGTCGAAGACCGATTAAATGACGCGGCACGAACTTTCGATTTCCTCGAACCTTCGTTTGTACGAATAAAAATACTTTTCTACAATTTCTGCAATTTCAAGATCATTTGGTGGCATGTTCAAGAACTGTTTCTGTAATTTTCGTGATGCAAAAGAAGGCTGCAGTAAGAATAGCAGGGGGTTTGCCAATGGGCAGGAGCAGATTTCAGCCTGTGAATGGCATCCATCGGTTTCGAAACTTAAGAAGGAGAGGAGGGCAGGCAGGAGGACGAGGCGAAGAGGCGAGACAGAAACTTGTGCCGTCTCAGGCCCTCGGCAGACCTCGAAACAGCCTTACATAAGCCGTCGACTGAGTGGCTTTGCTACCTTGAAGTCGGTCGTTGCCGCTGCCTTCGTCGTCCCCTGCAATCGCGCTGCGCGCTGCACCGCGCGCGTATGCACCGCGTATGCATCGAACGTTCTTTACAGCCGACTGGCAATCAGGACTCGCGACGCACGGACGGGGAACGGAGGAGACATCGGAACGGATAGATTTCAGTATCAACGTGGGAATGCCTGCGCCCGGTATCGATCGCTCTCTCGCACCGCCGACAATAAATTGTTGATTCGCGTCCATGCCTCCGAGACGTCGTTAGTCGTTAGCAAGACGTTCCTCCTCGCCTTTGCGCATTATTGTTGTCATTATGACCCCACGGCTCGCGCGAACATGCTAACGAGCCAATTCCTAGGCGAACGACGATTCCACGGTCCGACATCACGTTGTGCTGCACTTTTTTTACGATGCTGCATCCTTTCTCCCCGTCAGAGAGTTTCTGCCGGATGCATTCTGCACTCTAGAATTTCTACAATGGCCCTTGCACGTTGCATGCAAATTTTTAGTCTTCCAGCTAACTGTTCAGAATAGTCTATAAAGAATTTTCGGGTAGAAATAAAAAAGTGAAAGTTCGTAAAAAAAATTTACCACAGAGAACTAGTCCAGAGCTCCTCCAAGTCTAACAATTGCAACAACAGGGAAGCACTTGTTCTTCAACCATTTTTACGAACGTTCAAAGCTCGTTACTAAAAATTTGCATGCATGTAGTTCAACGTTACAACTACTCGACGAATAAAATTACGAGCTACCACAAAAATTGCAACAACGTTAAAAAGAATGACTAATAATTCTACGTCGATTTGGAGACAGTCTGATGGGAATACTCACTTCCCGTGCAAATAGCTGGGAGAAAATATCTGTATGGGTTGCGGCGTGGATATAAAACAGTATCGAGCACGTACGAGGCAGTGCTCGGATCGAATCAGTTTCCAAAAGCCATCTGGGCTGTCTAACGCGTTTTGTGTGCCTCCCCAGAGACGCGCTCCGCATTTCCCGCGATGCAATCTCCGCGGACGCGTCTCCCGAATGGAACTGTCTGCCGAAGTATACAGAGATCGATGATATATTCTGGATCTTATCGGATCGCGGAAGCTGTCTGAACCAGCCTCGTGTTCCCGAATCCGACGTTCCTTTCCTCTCCTTCCTGGATATTGTTGCGGGGTCGCGCGCCATCTTGGAATTCATCGGACAATTTTTCGCCTGCTTCCGTGGAGATTCGAGTTGGCATGCGTGGGAGGCTGTTCCAGGCTCTCGCGAACTTTCCCTTCGTATTTGCAACTCGTAGGGGAAGTTGCTGGCACCGAGAATTGAGTCCGGTTTGGCTAGTATGTCGCCGCACAATGTTGCAGTGGAACTCGCTTCCGAACGGCTTCGAGACCGTGTATATTATGTTTCATGTTGCAATTAGCTGTGTATCGCTTTGGTCGATTTTTGTGCGGGGACATCGAAGTCGATTCCAGTAGACGTTAACTCGATTTTACTTCCAGGTCGCGTTTGTATCTCGCGATCTTGATCTACTCGCTCTTCGGGATCGGATTTCAGGTTGTGTTACAGATAGCCGGACATACGATTCGCGAGATTTTTTTTTAAACTGAAACGTTTCTACGTTTTCTACTTTTTACACTTCTCGAGGTGCACGCAGACTTTCTGCTCGTTCCTTACGTAGTTCTCCTTGCATCTGCAGGCTGCCTTCAGGGGGTTGCATTCCTGCAACGAAGTTCGCGTTTTCAGACGCAGAGTTTTAAAAAATACTTTATTCGGTTCTTTTCCGTCGTGGTAATTTATTTGAATAAATGCAGCAGAATCCAATAATTGCAAGAAAAAATAGTCAATGAATCGAATTGAGCTCGCTTCTCGAGATTTCTAATTACGTCGAGCTACTTACTAGTTCAGGACAGGTTTTCTCCGTCGGTTTGGGGACCTTGCAAGTCGGCTCGCATCTTTTCCCACACCACGACCATACCTCGTTCTTGGGGCACTTCTCCTTCGACGATAAAGTTGCTCCTGCAGCTACTGTTTAATTAACAAGCCCGGGATAAAATAGTAACTGGCTACAATAAAAGTGCCGTAAAATTTAAGTAATTTGTTCGACGAAGCAAGAAGAGAGTCAAGATTTATCATGGCAACTTTATCTCCTTGTATTTCATTGGAAATTCCACTTGCAAACATGGCTAATTCATGGCTAATTGACTACAATTAATGTATTAGTGTGAACATTTTTTCGTTTTTAAAGGCAATTCCAAGGCTCACACAAGAGTCACGCGTTAAAAACTCGAATAAAAACTTACAAACAACCACCATGGCAAGAAACACAAGACCAACACCGCACCGAACCATCGTAAATCATTCGATTCTGTCACTATTATTAACTCCGAAGAGCTGCGGGAGAACGTTCCTCCGACACGGTTTTATACTAGCCTCTTTATGCAAATACTGCTTGTTGATTAATGCAAAAGCTGTGCAAATATCTCGCGGAAAGGCTTCATACGCTTTGAGACGTAATGCCAACGACCTGTCGCGTTTCGTTATCGTTGTTTCGTCAATAATTCAAGAGGACACAACTGTTAAAAATTGTTTATTCGATCTGCGTTGAACAAGTTACATTTTAACGCGAATTTTTACTGGCGATTTTTACAGTTGATGATATCGATGCACACGTGCTTCTCGTTCCGAACGAATCCTGGCTTGCACCGGCAATCTCCTGTTTTATCCGTGCACTTCTGCAACAGATTCAGAGTCGTGAGAATAATTTGCCGGGCGGAGGGTGAAGTTTAATTAAAGTTTTAATAGTAGAGGAGTCTAATTTAGTCTGGGAAGGGACGATTCCTCTTTGTAGGACTTACGAAGTCCGGGCAGATGGTCCAACCAGGTTGCAAAATCCCACAATCAGGTTCGCAAACCTTTCCACACCAGCTCCATACTTCGTCTTTGGGACAGTCCTTCGGTGGTTTGGGTGTTGTGAATTTTTTGGCATCTGCAATAATTATTTCAATCGTTATTATGAATTTTATGAAATTTCATGAAATCTTTCTATGAATAATTGTGTATGTTGATTATCGATCGTAGGCGAGTTTATAACAAGAAGTATAGATGATATCAGCGCAAAGGTTCGATCAGAATTAAATTAAAGCAATCGTGCTAGTTTGGTTAAACTTTCAACGTGGGATCGAAACGTTGAAAGTTAATCCAATCTTGCTCGTTTGGTTTAATTTAATTCTGATCGAACCTTTGCGCCGATATCATCTATACTTCTTGTTATCTTCCTACGAATATTGAGACTCACCAGAAGCCACCAAGAAAACAATCAGCGTCAGAACGACGATTTGACGGAGCATGACGAATTGTTTCGAAACCTGTATACTTCCTGCGAATGTTGAGTAGCCTGTAGTAGCCAATATTTTCGAGTTGCCGGTATTTTATACTTCTGGCTGTCATGGAAACTCCCGACGATGTCTGTTCCTTCGCTCGAGATAACGCAGGCTTCGAGATAACTCGGATAATTAATGCAAAAGCTGTGCAAATAGTGGCCAGGAAATTAGCATTCGGCGTAAAACAAGCGTGAAGAATTATTTTTGCGCTGCTAACGCAGATTCATTTATCTGCGTCGACGCTCGGCCGAAGTCTTTAATCATGCTCAGCCCTTAAATCACGATGTTTAACTTCTGACACCTAGGTTACGGTACTTTAATATAATTACGACGGAAAGAAAGTTGTACTGTTAAAATCTATTTATTATTCTCCCAGGCGTTACTACATATTTATAAGTATATACATGGGGGGTGTACATAATTGATTATTGTTTAGGACAAATTTGCTTGCATCGCTCAAGCTTGACGCACTGTTCCTTGTCGTTTCGAACGTAGTTGGGCTTGCAACGACACGCAGCCGTGAATTTCGAACATGCCTAAAGAATCAGGTTATTACAGAATGTTTCTGGATACCGTCAAATTAGATTGTCAGTTTTAGGAACTTACAATAGCTGGACAGATTTCTGGCTTGGGAATGCAGCAGCTTGGCTCGCAGATTTTTCCGCAAAGTGCCCATACTTCGTTCTTTGGACAATTTGGAGTCTCCTCTGAACCGGCACTGTTGCTGTCATTGGCGGCGCTTTCTTCGCTTGCAACTTGCATGAAAATTTCAAAATTATAACATTCCTACTCCTCGAAGATTGCAGAAAATTATTACAAACGATATAATCAATTTTCTAAACAAGTCAGTGTACTATCAATATATATACAATATATATACTTACAAGCAACAGCTATGAAAAAAGCGAAAACGAGAACGTAACGAGACATTGTTCTTCCTACTTCCGTCAGAGTTGATATTGTCACACTCGATCGTCCCCGGAATCTGTTTTTATACCTCTAATTTTCATCCAAGGTTTACACTGCGATTTTTCTCTTAGATAAGGTGAATCAAATTATTTCGCAAAGAACTGTTTGCAAAGAATTACTGATGCCTCGTGTTCACAAATATCTAGATCAGGCACGCTTCGTGAGATAAATCATGCCTCTCGTTGCAAGATTTAAAAAACAAACCATTGCAAAACCTAACACAGTCTTCTTGAATGTTAACTCTTTGTACTCAAAACAATTTCAACTTTAATTATCTCTGAGAATGTTGTCATGAATTGACATCAAGACCTGTCACGAGATTCAAATTATTTATTTCGTTTCTATCTTGGCATTTTCATGATATATAAAAGTACATATACGTATACGGTCCTGTGCCTGTTTCTGTAGAAAATGTTTATCTCTAGACAATTTTGTTCGAAAGTTTGATGCTTCATCGTGTCTTCATGAGGGAATAGTTACCGATGATTTAAGGCGGTCGAGAGAGGGTGTAGGTGCGATCCCCTGGCACTAGAGGTCTTCATTTGTCTCCGGTCGTTAACTGCTGCCTTCCAAGAGCTCGCCTGGCGAACTTTCGATCGAATGTCGTCGAACTTTCCTGCCGGGGACCCAGACCTAACCCTGGTCCCGCGACGGACATTTAAATGCAAATACACTTTTTACTTATATTTATATGCAAATGGTTGTTCCCGTCGGTGGTTGGCCGTGGAGGGGTGGGGGGAGACATAGGCGACCCGACGCGAATGAGAACGACGTGTTCGAGAGGCGAGAAAAGGGACACCGGGCGCACACGCGATGCGTCGCGTGCGATTTTGCAGTGTTGATTCGCAATCTGCAATCTGCAACTTGCGAACGGATGGAATTTTATCGAGCCGCATTTACCTGCAGTTATCGAAGAGGTGGGAGAACACTTGTAATTCGATTTCTGTAAAATTTCTGTCACGTTTAGTCATTTATAATAGGTGTTGCAAATCTTCAGAATTAGATATGTATTTATTTCTAAAAAAAGCCTTGCAATATTGTATTTTCTGAGCCAACGACCGTGGTCCCGTTGAAAGCACCGGTTCTCATTCGATTACCGAAGTTAAACAATGTGGAGCGTGGAACGGACTTGGATGGGTGACCGCCTGGTAAAAACCCGGGAAGTGACTCCCAGGTACTTTTCACGTGTTGTTGGCAAAGGTGGTTTGGAGCCCACCTTAAAAACAGTAGGCCCCGCTGGAATTGGTTGCAATTAGGCGATAGGTGAAATTGGAAAGAGAAGGAGAGTGGTGTATGTACTTGAAACCCTGAGGGTACCAAGTATCTATTTCCTATTGTATTTTCTGTACAAAAGTAGTTCTCCAGGAAACGAGGGTTAACCAAAGGCGTCGGTTATTTCCGATCTGGCGCGTCAATAGTTCGGCCATTTCTGTGAACGGGGTACCATCGAGTTGACGGAAAGTGGCAGAAAAAAATTCGCAGAACCCGCCATTCTCGGTAAGGTTGTCGGCGGATGGCAAGATTCTTTCGGCCGGAGGGTGAACAATAGGCTGCTCAGTTACGCTGCGACGTTTCTTTTTTCCAGAGCGGAGAGATTGCACGGGTTCCCTTATCGTTCTCTGGTCGGAGGCTGTGGGGATTTCATTCGTAGACAGTGCATCCTCTTTCCTCGCCGCATAACGACACGCTCGATCACGACTCGCGTATACATATATGTATAGTTCGCTTATGTATCGTTATCGGGCATCTGGAGCTCCCTCCGCGGACGATCCTCGTCAGGGAGTATCGGAAAGGCGGATCGGAGAGAGGGCCTGATCGTCTTCCATATACTTTATCGTTTCTTCGATTCGTCCTGAAGACGTCTCTCTCTCTTTTTCCCTCTCGAAGCCTGTCGAGATATAGATGCGAGAAGCATCTGGCACATTCTCCTATATCGAACCTAACGACGAGCGTTCCGAACCGATGCCAGATTGCATTTGTCTGTCTCGTTATTAGCGGAGACCTTATTTCGAGAGCGGATCGATGTGCTTCTCAATAAACCGATGGGAACGTTTTATGGCTACTGTTTGTGTTTCTTACCATTGCGTTTTGCTGAAGGATCTCTCAGTCAGGTTTTGCGTTGGATGATTAGTGCTGCCCCACAGCTGACTAAGACAATTTGCACTCTTTTTAAATTTATAAGCATTTGGAACTCTTCTGGGTTTATTTTGATTTCCATGAATAATATAAGTAAATACAATTCAACTTCAACAACTAACACAAGCTTTTATGCGTTACTGAAAAGACGGTTTGGATTTGAAACTGTTAAGACACTAAGGGAATAGTACAACATAAAGTTGTCAATTGCAAGGGTAAGCAATAGAAAATAATACTTATTAAAATGCAGATCTTGCAATAGATTTCCAAAATTCATTAGAGATATAGCTAATAGAAACTTCAACATGTCTATCACTATAGTAAATCTATAGTAAAAAACTAAAGTCTATAGTAAAAAAAATTAACAACAATTTACGATCGAGAAGAACAAACAAGTAAATACAATAATGTGGAATACAGGAATAATACAATAAGAATTCTATAATAATACTAGTAGATATAACAGCACCGTTCGTTAACGCTAAATATGTAGGTTACAGTTTTGGAAAAAGAAGAGGATGCTAATACAAGCTTTGATATTTGGCTTTGCTATAATTGTGTCTATATTAAGGGGCAGTTGAAGGCCCATCCTAAGTAGGGAATTTATTAGTTCCTACTAATTAGTTACAATTTCCACTTCATCTATAGATCAACAGTCTAATCAGCCGTATTAATTCACGACAATAATCGGATTTGTCGCATCAAAGCGGGTTCGCAGAAGGCATTTGAAAGAAACAATGAAGTCACCAAAGAAATTAACATCGTTAGCATAATCAACCAGTTAATCGAGCCGACGGATAACCTGATGACATCACTGTAGCTGAAGAGGTGTCTAATAAACGTCTGAACCCGAAGGAATTTCCCTTCATCATTCCTTTACTAACATATGTACAGAAAAAATTCAAGAGGACCTCTACGAAAATACTTGATCCTTTTTTCGATATAAATCTCTTGAACAATTACTGACCAGTACACATCGACACCACAATTTTAATATTAAATTGAACATCAGACGCTGAAACATATTATTTTTAACAAAACGGGAGGTACGAGGACACTGTAGGGGAGCCGATCGATCTCCAAGATCGACGGCCGAGACATTTAAAATGTAGATGCACTCGTTCAAACACCTCGGCGATTTAATCGCCGTTTCTTCGGCGCTTCGCGTGTCGGTCCCCCCTTTTTCCACTCTCCACCATTATCCCGACAAGGGTTCTCCTCTCCCACCGTAGGGAGACATCAAGAGAAAGAGTGAGAGGGAACCGAGTCGATCTGTAATCCGAAAGTTGTCAGCCGCACATCGCGCTGCCCTAATGGAATTTGAATGTCGTTAGCCGAAGTAACCGGGCGTGAGAAAGGGACCTTATTCCTATTACCTCGTCGTGAGGGTACGGTCGCCGCAGTAGGTATCGCCCTTGAGGACCAGCCTTTAACCGAGAATCTGGCTCGGGTTTATTGGAGCGCGAAAAATCTGTCGGGTTCGACGATCGTTTTCTTTTTCGTCGCGCTTAGGCGAGCCGTTTGATCCCCCTGTGACTCCTGTTCCGCCGTTTTGCGGATCAAGGATCTCGATCGGCGATCTAGACCGTGTATATTACCCCCTAAAATGATATTTTAGTCCCTGATAGGGGCGGTCCCTTAAGAAAGAAGGGTTGATGACGAGGAAGTAACAATTCTCTGTCTTTCAAAATTTAAATGAATGAGTCATTAAGTTGTACGACGTGAAGTGACGTCGTTACGCAAACAACCATCGGAACATAGTCTTTTATCGAGCCTTGACTGCAGGAATATGTAAAAATGGCGGAAGACGAGCGTTTCAAAACACTCCTCAGAAGAAGACTTCCTCAGTACCTTGGCGCATCTGCAGGTTCTCTTATCCTTTTCTCGAGTTCAACTTAAGTAGCAACCATCTATCCCTTCGACACAAACCATTCTTCATTTCCGACGACGAAAATAAACATTTCTCAGCCTGCATGGGCGGATTCTCCCTGGGCTGCGGCCTCGGATGGAGCGCACCTTGCGTGGAGCTTCTGAAAGCCAACCATGGATACGGATCGATATCTACAACCGTGGTAGCATCGGTGTTTCCAGTGGGCGCGGCTCTGGGATTGCTCCTGGTGCCGTTTATAATCGACAAGATCGGTCGCAAATGGGCAATGATGTTCCTCGTGCCTCCTTTCGTGATTGGCTGGGCCCTGGTGGCTACAGCCGTCCCCGTGGTACCAATAGTAGTCATCGGCAGACTGATAACCGGCGCCTGTGGCGGTATGTTCTGCGTCGTGGCGCCGATCTACTCAGCAGAGATCAGTGAGAAAGAGGTCAGAGGTAAAGTTTACCCTCGAATCTCAACCTACATCTCATCCTAAATCATTCGCAAACCGGTGGACAGGAACACTGGGAGTCTTCTTCCAACTGCTACTGGTGGTCGGAGTCCTCTTTGCTTATTGCTGCGGATACTCGAGAAGCGTAGTCGTTATATCCATCCTGTGTGGCATTCCACCTATTGTGCTTGCTCTACTGATGTTCTTCATGCCCGAGAGTCCACTGCATTACATAGCCAAGAACAAGTTCGAGGATGCCGAGAAGTCCATGCGGTTCTTCAGGGGTTCGGATTTTGATACCAGACCTGAGATCGCGGCTTTTAAAGTTAGTAGAGAATTTTGGTAATTTAGAGTTCTTCTCTTCGATTCGCGTGGAGTGAACGACGCGGATCCACGGTAGCGGCGAGACAGTGTCGGGGTTAGCATCGATCAAGGAAGACAACAGATTAGACATTAGACAGCAGATTTTATGCATTTACAATAAAAATCTAAAACAGTGAAAGCATTTAAAGAATTTGGTAGTATCGTTGCATAGCTTGCAACTGTATAAAACGAGATCCATCTATCAATGGTAGAATCTTCACGGCGATTCTCCTGATTCGACGCTAGCCCGGGACTTCTGAGCAAGTCCGCTGCACCGCGTTGGTCTCTTCATCGTCGAATGAGAATCCCGGGTCTCGACAGGAGCAAATCGAGAGGAACAAGACCGAGGAGAAGGTGAACGTGTTGTCGCTGGCGAGGCCTCCGATGCTGAGGACGATGGCGGTCGCGTTTGGTCTGATGTTGGCGCAGCAATTCAGCGGAATCAACGCGATCATCTTCTACGGGGAGACAATCTTCAAGCAGACCGGCGTCGAGATGGACTCCCTCCTGCAGATGGTGATCTTCGCGGTGGTCCAAGTGATCGCCTGCGTCTTCTCCGCCGTGCTGATCGATCAGGTTGTCGTATCGAGTCGAGCGCACACACGACTCTCCTCCTCCGACCAGCAAAGCCTTTCCGCTCTGAACGCTACGCTCGTTTACCAGCGATTTGCGGCTGTGCGGCTGTCGATACCGGAGCCGAGCCTAATATGGCCGGTTCTCGGGAGCCTGCCAGCGAGAACGCTCGAACGTAGAACCACCTAGGAGAGAGTAGAGGAGGCATCGTTGAAATCTCCAAGTGTCATCTGGCGCTGCGTTTTCAAAGAGGAAGCAACAGATCGCAAACGGCGGGACGAATAAAATGAAAATTGCTTTAGCTGGATCTAAATGGTTGGTTCACTAGAGCTTGCCAATTAGAATGTCCCATCGGTGGATCCGCCGGAGATAATGGCATCGTTGAAATCCTGACGTGTCAGCTAGCGCAGCGTTCCTAACACGGAGAGAATAGCAATTGTAACGGTGTAGCGTATATAAAACGAGAACTGTTGTTGCAGGTGGGTCGAAAGATCCTCATGGCCGTGTCCTCGATGGTGATGTGCCTCTGCCTGGTAGCTCTGGGTATCTTCTTCATCGTGAAAGACCAGAATCCCGCAACAGCCGACAGCTTGTCCTGGCTACCGCTCCTATCCGCATGCGTCTACATCCTAGCGTTCTGCCTCGGTGCTGGTTAGTAGCCCATACGGTAGCCAATCCTCTCATAGATAATCCGCCGTGATAACGGAAGACAGCGAGATTATTGAACCTCCGAGATGAACAGGTCCCATTCCCTGGGCCTACATGGGCGAGATCTTCCCGTCGAACGTGAAGGGAGTGGCCGCGTCCTGCGCTGCCTTCTTCAACTGGATGCTGGCGTTCATCGTGACCATGTCCTTCTCCGCTGCTGCCGAAGCTGTTGGTACCGCAGTTGTGCTCTTCTTCTTCGCCGTGATCTGCTGTCTGAGCGTGGTGTTCATCGTGTTCTGCATGGTCGAGACCAAGGGGAAGACCTTCGACGAAATACAGCGGGAGTACGGCACCCTGACCGTCAATTAGTATACTTAAAATCATGGAAATCTGTGCTCAATTACAGCATTCGGGTGTTGATCGCAGTTGTACCTCAGTTTCAATTTAAAAACCGTGCACGAGTGCAGGCTCCGTCCAAGTGCAGTGAAAAATCGCGTGGATCAGCCGGACGACAAATATATTTACGGCGAACGAGTCTCTCATAGCGAGCGAGCTTCATCGATCGGGGAGTAACGACATATGACTGATCGGTCGTCTCGATGACAGCTTCTCGCTCGAGTGGAAAGCGAGTAGAAAGTTTTTCCACGTGGAACTTGTTAGAAAGCAGAAGAAGTCCTTTTCTATGGTCCCAGAATCACTTCCAATGGAAGCATCGAATTTGCTCTGCGTTTTTCGGGACTAGACTCCAAGCAATATTTCCCGCCGAGAAGTGAATCGTTTCTGCGATTCATTAACGCGTTCCACGATCGTTTAACGATTCCGCGAGGCCGCGTGCACCGAATCGGGGATTCATCGGAGTTCCCCGCGCCTGACGATGACGATGACCCTTCTTCGCGGGTCCCCCCATCTCTCTCTTTCAACGCGGTACATTTGTCATGCAGCTGGCGTGGCTCGGTAGGCGTTCGCTTTCATCGATTATACATTCGAATTTATATTTATGAAGCGTAGTAGCTGCTCGTATCGGCGGCCTAACAATGGATGCTGGCTACAAACCTTTGCTCGTCAGGGTCGAGCCTCAGGATCATGCTCTCGCCCACTATCGTCGGCTACCATGGAAATTTTCCGCTACGCGCGAGGCGCTAATCCGCTTCTTTACGCCTGAGGTGAAAATGAAAATCGCGAATTATATTTAGTATTCTTTCTCGAAGCTCGACGCAAAGAGAAATGCAAGGATTGGGTCGATCCATCGTCTGCAAAATATTTGTCTCGATTCTCGTCTTCTCTGGCCGCTCGTGCGCGGTCGAATGGCTCGAAGGGAAAGGGGGGGGGGGGGGGGAGTAGAAACCAGCTCGAGGACGTCGTCGGTCCGCGGAACGAGCACACGAGGATTATTTTTCCAGATCGATCGGGAGAAACCGGGCCGGGCCGTCCCGTTAGTCCTTATTCGGCACGATCGCGAAGGGTGTCCACTTTCCGGGCGGGATCTCTCGATCCTCGACGTGTGTTTCTTTCGACTGTTCGAGGGAGTTGGTACCCCGCACAACAGACCACCGCCACCGAATAAATTTGCTGGTGAAACCGAAAGCGCGCGTGAGAAAGCCAGCTTAGCAAGAAATCGCCCTGCGTTCGAGAGGAGCGAGGAGGACAGACGAGAGTACGCCAGACGAGTTTTTCGCATGTTCGCGCAAGAACGGGGCGGTTCTTTCTTCGTGGGAAGAAGCCGGGACTCTTCTTGCGATCGTGGGCGATGCCTGTAGATCGTTTTTCGTGAACAGTCCTTCCGACCTTCGCGAATGAAGCGTCTAGTCCGATGACGATCGTGTGAGGTCGACGAAGGTTTGCTGCTTAGGGTGGCAACTCTCGTTCTTTTTGCACAGCATGTGGCGATCATGTTTTTTTGACGATTAGTAGTCGACGATGGTTCAGCAGGAGACTTCAATTAAGGTGATAAATTTCGATATTGTATGAAACAGTTCATAGAAAGAGCAGGATCAAATTCTTTATGAAGAGTTCAGAGCTTAGGAGTGTCAAGTATGGATCACTTTTATGATCTTATTTGCTTTGTAAAAAGTGATTGCAATTGGAAGAAAACGATGCAGATGAACTAGGTAGTCTGGTTGACCGGGTGCCGTTGCCTCCCGGAATCCTTTTGCAGCGTGGCCGGACCAGTCGATTACTCGAAAGCCAGTTCGCAGTCGCTCTGTTCGAGAGCCGTCTGTTGTATATTTCATGAACGGCGAGTTTCCATCCTCGTCACTGCACCGGGAGCAGCACGTCTCGCCGTTCTCGTGGTACCAAGCCACTCACGATCCCATCGGCGAACCATTTTATTATACTTGTTCGCGTTCCCGGAAAATTCTGCTTTTTCACCCAGTACACACCCACGGGATTTCCCCTGCAGCTCTGGCGACTCCGCGCACAAATATGTATAACAACTACTGTTTCTGGTGTTCTGCAAAATTGCAGGATTAAAAGGATCGAAAAAATCAGGGGTCGAAAATGATGCGAACGCAAGCCACTTTAGTTTGTGTCGTTCAGCAGTAGCAAGCCTAAGTTATTAAGAAAATTCATTATAAATTGAGCAAGTTGGTGGCTGAGACTTAATTGGAAGTGACTTCGGTGTTCGAAAATTCAACGACTCGAACATCCCGCAGCTAACAACCTGGTTCGATTGTTTCTTCGGTCGATATCTCGAACAGGATGGACATCTCGATTCGACCCACACGCGATCCACGTTCTTCTTCCAAGGTTCCGCTCGCGGATCGGCTCGCAGACGGCGCGAACGTTCGCGCAGATGCGCGAGCAGCGCGTGTCCCCTTTCGCTCAGTCTCTTTCTCGCCGTTTTTCTCCTCGTCGCTCCTGCATCAGATTGCACACTGCACCATTGCACCGCGGGTGCAATGCCCTCTCCGCTCAGTATCGCTGCAACTCACTCTTCTCACATTCGCGCGCGCCCGCCAGACCCGAAAACCATGTTACGAGCGCGATTTTTTGCGCCGATCTCTCTCTCTTTCTCTCTCTCTCTCTCTCTCTGGCGTATTCAAACACGCACACTGTGTGCGATCATGACTCCCACTCCACTCCACGATGATCCTGACTCCGACACGAAAGGAGGACAGGTCACCGTGTCACCGTACGAAACGATCCGACAGGTAGTTTTAAGAATTCAGATGGGTGGAGGCTCGTGGGCGAGCTGGGGCTTCTTCGTCTTCAACATTTAGGTTGCCGGTACATGCGGATTCGCTTCTTCACTTACTCAATCTTTTAGTTGCTCAATTTTTCAGTCCCCCAGTGCTTCAGTTAGTCAATTTTTCAGGTCTTACATTTTTCATTCCACTCTTTCTATTTCTGTCTCTAAATTTTCCAAACATTAGAAAAGTTAGTTCAGTTCTGAATATCATGAGATACAGTGACACGCAAAAACGTTGATAATTTACACATAGCAAACGCAAAATTGTCTTGAAAAGGATTCAAAATCGGATTGAAACGTTGAGAAAAATTTTATAAATTGCAAAATTGCTTTGTTGTTTCTTTGATCGAACCTATGCACCAATATCATAAACTAATTTCTATTAATTCATACGATCGACAAAACGGAATATTCATTAGAAAAGCTTTCGAAAAAGTGGTTCATTCAGGAGAGATACCAACACTCAAAATTCTAGAGTAGATTCCCTGAATTTTCTCTCGGTTAGCAAAATTGCTGATCCAGCCATCGCCGATCGATCTTCCGCCAAGCAACTCGATGGAATCGACGTTTCAAGAGCTTCTTTCATGATCCCCCGATTTGAAAAGAGTTCTAGCAGTAGACTCGTCGATCATCAATCTTCCGGGTTAGCGGGAAGCGAAAGGAGCCGATAAAAACGCCATCGCTCTTTGCGAAGCACGGTGTCTCGTGAGCAATTAATTAATTTCTATCGGCGGTGATCTCGAGCTTCCGGATCGCGGCGTTCGCAATCTCCAGCAATTAACGTAAAACATTTTTATTTTCCATAAAGATCCACAATCTACTTACATGAGATCAAGAGCGATACCGTGGAGTAACGACCCAATAAATCTTGAAAAGATGCTAAATCCGAGAGATATGCAAAGTTCGCAAATAGCACAAGTGCACTTCGGGACAGAGGTGTAAATAAAGCAAGGGCATAAATAAACGTATATCAGTATGCCCGCGTGCTTGTACTCGCTCGGCGGCTCGGCTATCGCCTTTCCCGTTCATCCAGCGAAGGAGAGAGAGAGAGAGAGAAAGAGACAGACAGAGAGTGAGAGAGAGGCTCGTAGGAGGTCGACGTCAATGGAGATCGCTGTTTCGACCGGTCTTTACGGAATCCTTTTATCACCGAGTTCAGAAAGAACTACTGTGCGCGCACGTGACATCAATGCACGCGTTTCAGCCTGCCTTTATCGCCAATGGCAACGTCGATCAATCTATCCTTCTCCCTGTCTTCTTCCTCAGCCTCTTCGTCTTCAACGTCATCGTCTTCATCGAGTCCGTCGCTCCTTCATTTTTGCGATTCGCGAATTCCATCCCGTAAGAAGCGTCCAAGACGACGTTCGAGGTGTCCGCTTCGATAATTGTCACGCGCCGGTCCCGTTCCTCTGCCAATCACCGAGGCATCGAATCCCTTCACTGCGTAGCAACGTTCGGCAGCGTTCGTGTTATGCCGCATCAGTGTACGCTCTTTGACCCCCGAAACGAAAAAAGAACATCGTGTTTTCGTTCGGATCAAAGGCTTTATTCAATCCGTTGCACGTTGCATGGATTTCAAGCTGACATCGATCTTCTCGAGAGCCTTCGGGAAACGAACGGCGAATGGCGATTACCCGAAGACCAGGAAGTTTGTTTAGATGTTTATTGAGCGCTGCCTCCGCCGATGAGTGCACCAACTGCGATGCGAAATGACAGAGAGGCGTTGTGGCCAGAAATAAATACACTTACGCGTCATCGGCGCTCCAAACAATCTTCTGGATCAAAGAATAAATTTTTCCTTCCAAAAATTGCTTCTACGCATTCTGATATTCTATGATAAAAACAATTTTTTTAATATTCACTGCTTCATGCAAATACCTATATACAATTTTTTTCTTAGATATTTTTATTTTGATACCTAAAAACGAAGGATTTCGATGCGAGAAAATTATCCCAATATTTGAGTATGTCTCTGAAGGTTCAAGTGACAATTTGAGAAATGTTCTGTTAAAAATACCGGGAGTCCAACGAGTTCGATTTTTAGCCAAATTGAATAAGGAAGCGGTTGAAAGGAAGAGGCGATTAATCTCTCGGCCATTGTTCGCTCGATCAACAGCGGAGATCCGTAGGGACGTATAAGGGACGTGGATCGTTAGGTATATGGGTTTCGATACGTCGTAACAACTCGTCGAATAAATCCGTGCATCCTCCTCGGACGTCCTCTGTTGCATTGACGGTGCAGCAGAGATCGGCATCGCTATACAGACCGGAGACGTTATCCGTCTCGCAGAGTGGAGGCACCAGCAAAATAATCGACTCGTTTGCCGAGGTGATTTCAGTGAATCGCGGCTCGTTAAAGGAGAGGATCGGCTAACGTCACCGGCGCAGTCCGCGTATTTCCGAGCGACCCAGTTGCATACAGAAGTGCAGTTATCGCGTGGGCCGCGTGTAGGTACCGTTTACCGATGCAACTCCGCGATTCGAGCTTTCTCCGTTTCTTCCGTTCTGCTCCGGTTGCGACACCTGGCCCACAGGATTTTTTGATCGATCTGGAGTTCACTGGATCCATAAATCCAAGTAATGCCTACTGTTCACCGAAATCGATCCTAGTATCGAGTAACACGCTTTCGATCTTGCGGAATCTCTTTCTAGGCCGAGATCGGACGATTTATTTCATACTTTTTAGTGGAGAGTGGGCGTGGTTAGGCCGAGTGGGCGTGACCTCGGGGCTCCGGCTCTAAATTGGAGGTAGAAACATATGCTCGAAGGGGTAATTTGAACTCGTCAATCTTTGATGCAGCTATTTCCGAGTATGAATTTTCTGCAAAGACTAGACTTCTGTCAGACTAGAGGAAGAGTTTTACAAAATTGCATTAACGAAGCAATCGGCAATCGGCCAGGGACTGCGATTATTATTCTTTGACCAGATTACCAGGAGCGTCTAATGATCCATTCACACACGCGGCTAGAATCCGAATTCGTAGCCGAGGTTCGCGCGGACCCGCGCCCTCTTGAAATATTCGCGCGGCATCCGAGGACCCGAGCGAACTTTTAATTACGCTTGCCCGTTGTAAAGAGAGAAACAGGAGGATCTTATGGAGAATGAGCGAAGAGAAGGAGAGGACTCACAGAGGATCGAGCACGGCGGCGGCACAGAATGGAGAAGCTGTCGGCGAGGAACGACGCTGGAAAAAAGTACAGGATCATAAAGCATTCGCGCAATAAAGCTGCCTGCAGCAACGGGCAGGCTACATATTTTAAGAAATTAATTTGTCGAAGGACAAATTGCCTCGTTCTTCGCGATACCCGAGAACAAGCCCGAGAGGGATGAGGAGAGATGTGGGTTCGAACGGGAGAAAGAGAGAGTTTAACCTTGCCGCGTGGTGGTCTTTCGTTTCCCGCCCCCGCTCGAAAGGGTAGAAAGTCTCCGCGGAAACTCCGTTTCGGCTAATTTACGCGCTCGTAAATCTCGCAGGCGGCCGGTGTTGCTGTTGTTCCCGGAGAAATAATAACGAAGCCCGATTCGTTCGAAGAGGAAGAGTTGATCGATGGCCAGAGGAACAGAGCAAGAGGAGAAGGAGGAGGTGGAGGAGAAAAGAAGTAGGAGGAGGAGGGCAAAGTTTGCTGCAGGCGAAAGTCAGCGCAAGAAACGCGCAGTAAACGTGCTTTCTATTTTTCAGAAAGCAACGACTCCGTTCAAAATAAATTCTCCGCGTGACTCTCCATGATAATTCCCGTTCGGAGCACACCCCACCGGCCGTGGGGATGCGCGTCGCTCTCGTTCCATTTTTCAGGGGTGAAGAATAACAGACATCTTTTTCTGTCTCTCTCTCGTTCCATCGGCAGTCGTAATTAAAATGTAAATTCTTTGCATTCGCCGGGAACCGACGATCCAAATAAAACAGCCGCGGGGAGTGCAGGCGGAGGCGGCTCGGTAAGTGGAGCAAATATTTGTTCCTGAAACCGCTGAAAGGATACCCGGTGTCGGCGGAATAATTATTTGCATAATGCCGCGCGATACACCGGTATTCCCGGGGATGCCGGGTAGATGCGTAATTTTTTCCCAACCCCCTCCGTACACACCCTCGCACGAATTCTTCCGCCGCGGTGGAGAAGTTAATCTCGGTTGTATATGGGGGTGGCCACCCACCGCCCTGTCGCCGAACAACAAAGAAGAGGGTTTCTTGCGAACGTTTAGCCGTCTCGCGATTGATTTACCGCTCTGCTCGCTTACTCGAGCACTGCGGGGTTGCTGGAGGCTGGGGGAACGAGAGGAAGACTCTCTCGAGCAGCCTGAAAGTGCTCCAAATATTTCAAACCTTTCGCCGACTCGATGTAACATGGGACGAATGTACTCTATGTTTTAGACTTCAATTTTTCAGTCATTGAAATTTTCAGGCCTTCAATTTTTCAGTTAGCGTACCGTAAAAATTTGTTCTCCACTCAAAAGTTTAATAGCGACCATTAACATTTCGCTTGAAATAACCTGAAATGATTTATATGCCAAACCCACTCCACAGAAATCTGCGAAGCCATTCTCCACCCCACAAGCACCCCCACAAATCCAAATAAAGCGTCTAAAAAAATTCCATATTTCCCCGTGAATGGTCCAACGTGACAATTTCGCCATACCCGAGACACTTCATCCCCAAGAAGATTTTCTTTTGTTAGTTAAGGCTCGGTAAGGGCTGGTTTTCTCGACCAGCAGCCCGGCGCGTCAGCCGTCTTCCGTTCCGTCGAAAGAAACGGAGGAACGCGTTATTTATGCCTTTCCGCTTTTATGGATATAGGAGAAAGACGGGGGCACCCTCTGTCAGCCCCGTCAACCCCGCCAACCCCCTTTCTTCGTTTGTATCTCCTGGTTGCCCCCCTTCGCGCCGTCCTTTCGACGAATTCGGAGCGCGTATCAAGGGAAAACGCGTTCTCGCCGAGAAACGTCTAATCGGCGACTACTCTTTTCACTCGGCTGGCTTCCTTCGAGAACCAGCCAGTCGTGGATACGTCCTCGCCCCATCATCCAACCCTGACGAAACACCGGATAAAAGTAGCAAGAAACGCCCTCGAATATATTCTCTCCTACTCGCGGGAACCGGCCTCCTCGAAATACCGTTTTACCGACTGTCTAGAACTGGGGCTCGCGTCTCATTATTCCATCCATCTCTCGGTCCCTTTCGACCTTAGCAAATGAGAACGTCCCTGAATACCTGCAACAACGCGTCTTCCTTTATTTCCGATTCATCTCGCGATTCAATTCGGGAGGTGCTTCTCGACTTCTTCATTTAAATCGACGATTACTATATTCAACCATTTTTTCAAGGAAAACAAATGAGTCTACAATTTCAAACTTCGTAGATATACTTGTAGAACACCACGTATACCGCACTTGCCACGAAATTAGCTGTCGCAGCAATCCGAAGAAAATAAGTCTGAAAAATCGTGGAGGAGTGAACGAAGGACTGACCTCTGACTCTGAACCTCGTTTGATTGTCAGCATACGTCCTTTAAAAATGAGGACGAACTCGAAACACCCCCTGTTCATGCGACCGAACGTCGCTTCGCAAAAACACGCTGCCATAAATCGTTCCCGATACATTTGCTGGCATGAAATCGGCGATGAAGGGGAGAGGAGATAAGGAGAAGCCTGCGACGAGGTCGATCGACGATCTCCTTCATTTGTGAGCGAAGAGAGAGAGAGAGAGAGAGAGAGAGAGAGAGAGATAAAGAGAGAGAGAGAAAGAGAGACGTGCGTGGAGAGCACACGCTCTCCTGTCGAGGTACGCACACGATCGGACCCCTATGTGGCACAAGGATGCGGCTCGTCTGGGTCATTACTGTATCACCACGCTTCTCCAACTCTTCTCCTCTCTCCTCTTTCTCTCTCTTCCCCAATGTCTTTCATGCGAGCACACGCTGACTCGCTCTGCGACCCGACCGCGTGATGCATAACGATCGTGACAGTCGAATCGCGAGGAGGGTGTGGATCTCCGTTGAAACTCTCGATCCTCATCATGTATTGTACGTTCGTCGATTTACACTGACTCAGCCTCTTTCTTCGCTCTCCGTCTTCTTGTCGAACATTGAAATTGATATTTGATAAATATCCATTTCGGTCCTGTTGCCCTTTGTTTCTACACAGTCGCGTTTTCGATTCGTCATCGTTTCAGTGCTTGATCGATTCACTGCCGAATAAACCAATCGCCTCATTCGTACGTTACGTAAATAAAAATAGTTTGCATGAATCGCAAAACTCTTTAACTCTTTTGTGGTTTTCGGAAGTTGTGAAATATAAAAATTCTATGTGATCGAGCTACGAAAGTGGTTAATGATTCGTAATGCTCTGATTAACTTCCGGCAATTTCTCGACGGGTCGCGTTTGGACCATCGACATCGTCGGGTTCCCCAATTTAAACGGCGAAAGTAAATTTGAAGCCAGTCCGAGCGCGATGCGAAAGTTTTCGCATTTCGCCGGCAATTCGTCGTTCCCTAATCAAAATCCATAAAACGCACCCCAGCATTTTCCATCGGGCCTCTTTCTAGCCACCCCTTTCCTCGTAAAAACATTATCATTCCCTCCGCGACGGTTCTCCCCGGTCCCTATAACAGCCGGAGCCGCCGTTCGTGCACGTACGATCGAACAATTTCCCGAAGATAAACGATTTCCACGAAGACGTCGACGACGCCCACGCTGCCCTAACGCGCCCGAAGACGAGCCACCACGCTCCGGCGGGTTTCGATCGTCGACAAGGACTAGATAACAGCCCGACGACGACGGAAACCCGTCGCACGCCCCCCCCCTCTACTCCCCCTTCTGTGTTTCCCTTGATCCGGGCACACAATGGGCTCCATTGTGCCCCGGTGGGACGGGACAAGACAGCCTTGTGCCACGGCCACGAACAACCGACGAGCGTCAATGCTACCGGGCGAACGACAGCCTGCGAACGGCTACAAAATGACAGCGCTTTGTCGACGGACCTGTCTCTACTCGTCTTCCTAGCTCTGCGAAGTCAATCGAACGAAACCACCGAATAAACAGTGTTCCGTTCCTTCTACTCGACTCTTACCATTCTTATTCCCTTCGTACAAGACGTGGGGCTTTTAGTTCGATTTGGTCAGGTGCAGTTGACAGCTGTTTCGCTGATCGTTTTGTCCAGCAGCGTTTTCATTAATCGAAGCAAATTGCAGAAATCAAGGAATGTAATTGAATATGAATTTTTTCGTTTGATTTTATGTAAGCGAAGATTGCTCGCCCGTATCGAGTAAGGACGAGCTTGGATGTTATTATCGGTCGTATACGGTTGTTATCAGAGTTCGCTATTATTACCGCTTGCGTAACTCTAATCATTCGTTATAGTGTTCGCCTGGGTCAGTGTTGGATGACTCAGATTGTTTGTGTGGCGCATAACTGTAGACGTTTCTTGTGATGGATCTCACAGTGATTGAAGTTTTTTTTTGCAAACGTAATCGTTCAGTTTAATGCAAATTTAAGGCCACCGAAATTTCTGCTAGGAGCCTCACGGTCAAACACACTGGCAGATTGTTTGGCGTTCAGGGCCGCGTTATCTCTGCGAAAGGTTCTTTCACCTGCGATAGGATTGTCGCGACCGTCGGCGACGCGTGTCGCGTTTTATTTCTGTAAATAACCCGCACTATTGTCGTCGATCGTTAAAAAGCCATCAATTACCGTGCAGGCCGTTCGGTTTATGGCACCGTGACCCGTTGCGCAGTCGCCAGTATGTGAAGGAAAGCCGCCAGGTGAGAGAAGAAGGTTTAACGATCGACGCTTCGAACCGGCAGGAGGATAGCCGGACGGCGGAATATGCACTTCACGCATCGCGTGGAGTACACGTCTGCGTTTATTCTCTCTCTGTCTTTCTCTCTCTCTCTCAAATTCCCTTCTGTCAGCCGTAACAAAGGCTACGTGTTGGCCTAGCTGTGCAAACACGAGCCCGGAGCCCACCGCCGCGCAAATGCCCGTCGATCGGCGCGCTGCTATCGCTCGCCACTTGCAATTTTACGATGAATGGCAGCGTCCAAGCATAAATTAAAACCTGTTGTGCATTCAGTTCTCCTGCACGAACGTTCACAACCGCCCCCTGCCTTCTCCGGACCCCTCCGATCGGACAGGGACCTCTGTCAGTCAACTTTGTGCTAATACTGTGGAGTGGACGGCTCTGCCTGGGTTGGAGACGATTCGCGAGGCTATAGCGAGGGTGGCCGAGCTTATAAGAGCGAATTGATGTCTCGATGATCGCTCGAGGTCGTTCCCGTAACGATAAAAACGACCACTGCCTTGGAAAGAGTATCGTTAAGGGCGAGTCTCGGAGTAAGGGGAATGGGACGGTCTGTGGTCAGACGAGGGAAAATAGTTTATTATCAGAGAATGGAGAGTTTCGAACGATTCCTGGCGATTAGTGGTGGTTAGAACTTGTATGTAACTGCTTACGAAGCTATTAGAATTCATTTATTTGACTTCGAAGTTACATAGCTCCACCATATTTGGTATGAAAATATGCGGCTACAAAAGTCTCGCACTCTTTAACCCTCATACGCTCCTCAAAATAGCTGCATAGAAGAGACTAGAATAAACAATTCACCAATTTTTATTTTACGCATTACATCAACACATTGTGTCTCATTTATAGCGTCACAGTTTAAAGAAATACATCTCACGACGTAGACATAAAAGGATGAAGAATTTTACAGTATCAGAAAATATTGAATGGATGAATTTTCACCCTGAGGAACATTTGAGGGTTAATCGAGGATTGAGTCATTGCTGGGTAGGCTGAGTGGTAAACACCGTTGACAGTCGAGAGGAGCGATAACAATCCCTAATGGCGGTTGGCCGATTCAAAGGAAGAAAAATTTCAAGAGTGTGCTACCTACGTAGGAAAAAAGAATCGAGGATGTTCGCCTCGGTCCGAACAAACTGTGCACGCTGGATCCAAGCTCTCCGGCTAGCCCCACCCCCCACCTCCACCCGTTGTACCAGACGAAGAGGAGCAATAAATCTTGCAATAATCGCGGCCGTTCCGTCCATTCGTCCGTCCGTCCCTCTCGTCCTCCCTGTTTCGTCTGATCGCCACGACCTCGTACACTCTCCTCCTCCAGCCAGGCCGCCAACTAGGCTGACTCTCTCGTTGCGGCAATGAACCGAGTCAACTGCTCGAAACACCCCCGCAATTGCTCGCGACGTGCGCGTTAATTCGCTACGAGGCGACCTTTCGTGCGACACAGGCGGTGAATAAAATATCGAGAGACAAAACTGGATTCGATATTCGACGAATGGTTTCGATAAACGCAATCAAGAGGAAACCTTGTACCAAACGAGATTAACGCAATAATGAGTTTGACACAAAAATGTAAAGACAATTTTTTGAGAAGTTATACCAAACTAGGAAAGTAATTACCTTATGGAATGTAGATGGAAATATTAATCCGTCGAGTCCCTCGTGGCTCGAAAAATTAACGCGCCTGAAAAACTCCAAATGAAAAATATCGAACCGCGCAGAGACCTTTACTCTGTTCTGTTATGCCGTAGAATGGCGCCGTCGTTCCAGCCGAACCGAGCCGGCTTCGGAATTTTAATGAACAATCAGGGGACTGAATAACAACGAGACCAGAGCGACGAGATACGCTCAATTGCGCAGGAATCTCGGTGATAACTCGACCGCTGGTCTTCGCGCGTTTACGGCACACTTCATGCTTCGACAGGGGTAACCAGACTTCAAAATTCATGTGTCACGGATTTAATTAGGGTGCTGCGAGACAAGGTTATCATACATATAGACGCTCACCTTGCCTTATTAAAATGTTTACTAAAATCTGGCAGAATCCACACGGCTGAGAGTGACGAAATCTCATCATCGTCGATCCACGAACAATCACTCAGCCTGAAGAAAACTTGCAAAGCTCTCGACAAGCCGGAGGAATTCCGACCGGATTCATTAAACACAATTTAGCGAAAGATTCTCGTGCAGGAGTCGTCGGAGCAACGTTGATATTCAAACCCGGCAGCAAGGCGCGCGTCTTCCGTCCGGCGGAGCGTGGAATTTGACGCGCTGCAACCTGCAAATCTAGGCAATTAAAATTCCCGGGGGCGCAGGATGCTTGGAATAATTAAATAAACGTGGAAATCCCGGCCGTTCGTGACGACGCTTGTCGCGAGGACGTGTCGCGTAGTAAACCGCGGACAGATCGAACGTAGAAACGAACTGTCCGCGGGGGATGGGGTTCTATTTAATTGCGAAATCCAATTTCTACCGCTTACGAAGCATTATCGCGAAGGGGTTTGGAGAGGGAGGGAGCTGTCTCCTGCGAAACCGGAGGAGAACGGTTAATCTCGCGCGATCCGCAGCTAATTCCATTTCGCACGCTCTCCGGACCGGCCGCCTCTACTCGGCTCCTGTCCGAATTTCGTGCGGACTCTCCTCGTGTCGGTGATTACGGCGATTCAACGAAAGATAGAGAGGGAGAGAGTGAGACTTCTCTCTCGTTCCACGTTCTACCGGTTCAACATCGAGAGACCAAGGGGATTCTGCTCGTTGTCCGTTATTGCCTAGTGAATTTAGCATCGCGCGGCGGTACCGCTGGCTATTTTTGCCCGCTTGGCACTTAGTCAGATCCTCTATTCCCCTCGTCCCTTCCCCGACCTTTCCCCTACCTTGCGCCCGTCTTACGATCTCTCTTTCACCGATCCTGTCTCCGTCTGGCCCGATTCAATCGAGAAAATACGCGTATTTCGCGGGAAAACGTTTGATACGAGGTCTAAGCCCTCCTCGATATCATCGTTGAGGAAAATTGTGTAGTTGTTCGTAGAATGTGGATATTTATGTAGAATGTAAATATTGAGAGTTAATTGCAGGAAAACGATTGACGCGAGGTCTAAGACCTCTTCGATCTCATCGTTGAGGAAAATTGTATAGTTGACCGTAGAATATAAATTTTCGGAGTTAGTTGCAAGATGATGAACACGTTTGCTTCCTATTAACACAATTTCTCGAAAAGAAAATGCGACATTTAGAAAAATTTCGGGTAAAACACGATTTCTGAACAACATCGTGGAAAGCGACAGTGTCTGGAGAGCGCACAGGGGGGGGGGGGTTAAGCAGGGAAATTGCAAATTAATACGGGCGAGAGGCCCGATAGAAATTGAATACGCCACGAGCGTGAGCGGAAGATTAATAACCCGCGGGAAACCAGGGAAAAAAAGAGATCGCGTATGCGCGCGCGCTTCGGCCTCACGTTCGCACGCGGCCGCAGTATAAATATTTCGCGAGGAAGAGCCGCAAGACAAATACGAGAATAGAATGGCGGATGACGGCGAGTGGTTTCGAGCCGTTCCCCACCGGCTTACCGGATTTAATTAACAATCGCCATTTTTTACGCGTCTGGATCCTCTTTCGCCGCGTCCACCGCCCCTGCGTTTCGGCGGCCTCGTATATATTCTCCGCTCATCTCCTCGCTTTTATCCCTTTCACCCTCGTTAAATGAAAAAAAACCAGCCATTAAAGACGGCTCTCTTGAAATTTGCGATCCCTTAAAAACCTAACTATGCATTCAACCTTCTTCAGCTGCTTTGTCAATCTTCTCTTCGGATCTTCTTCTGTCTCGTAAATGTTTTAAAGGCTTGGTACACTGAGGAAAATACAAAATCGTGACACACTTTTTAAATACTTGTACCGCTTCTTCCACAGCTGCGCTGATTAGAATTTAAGTATTGAAAGTTATGTGCAATGGGGGAGGAATCGATTCGACCAGAAGGAAGAAATTGAAAGGGAAATGAATGAGTACATTCAAAAGCGGAAAACGCGACCGGACGCGTGTTTCCTGTCCGTGCTTGCTGCGAAATCTTCAGAATCCGCGGACCGCAGAACGCGCGTCCGCGGAACGATGCGGTTTCGGGTGTAGCCACCGTGACGCCGAAAACCGCGGTTGCATTTCGTTGGTCCCACCCTCTTCCAGCTCCACCTCCTCGTGGTTCTATTAACGACGGAGAGCCTACGGGTACAGAGGTTTCCTGGCGGACCCTTCAGGAAACGCCATGGAACAAAGGCGAGCTCGACTTCACAGCGAAGACGCACGTCGTGGATATTTCTTCCCAGCTGTCGTTCCGAGGCTCTTTTGTGCCTTTTGTTTGGACGGGAGGATGTCTTCTGCCGTTCGGCGCGGCCTCTCGACAAATGGAATCGCTTTGCCTAACAAATTAACTGACTAATAAATACGGCAAGAGTCTTTATGCAAATTCGCACTCCTCCACGCAAATTTTTCCGAGGCATCCTAATGATTTGGCAACGTACGTGTGATTGCATTTGTTGATGAATTTTTACGCGAATCGTTCGCGGGTGCTCTTGGGAAAGAATGCAGATATTCGAACCGCGCAAACGGAACTGATTTCCCGTCTGGCGACGTGGAATTGTTTTATGAAATTTTTCGAATTCAGGAGGAGAGGTTCCACTCTGCCCCAGGGACAAAAGAAACCTGGGGTAGATCGGCCGGAGATCAAAGCCTGGAGGGGGATTGTCGAGGGCCGAAAATAACCATAATTGTATTTAGAAGGCATCGCTCCTCTGCGCTCGCCGTTGCTTTCCATCAAAGGGACGTGGAATTTTCGGAAAGCGTGCAATTCGTCAAATTAGTAACGATACGAGGCAAGGGCACAGGTGCACTTATCGAGGGAAACTGGCGAAAAAAAAAGAAAGAAGGAAGCGCGCCCGAAGTGTTCTTAAACGGCGGCTCCCTCTCATCTCTCTTTCTCTTTCTCTCTCTCTCTCTCTATCTCGTTGCTCTCCGGGAAATAAAAAAAGCTCTTTCGGGTGTCTTAATTAAGAGCGACTTTTTTCGAGCCTGTAGGGCCTCCACTTGTGTGAAGGATCGCCTCTTTGAAGTTCAATCGGTTTAACGAGGTCCACTTCTTCAGGCATTAAAATAAACGCGGAATTGGACCGTGGCATGGAAAGTCTGCTGGAAAATTTCGTCGGAGTACCAGACAGTTACTTTTTTTATGGGAACTGTAATTGCTGGCGCCTTTGTCATAGAGATTATTCCTCCTCTACTAAACTTATTATCGCCGCGAGTTGACGGACTATCTCGAGTCCAAGGTCGCACGACGCTACGGAGGGAATCTGCTTTTCAGAACTTTTCCCATCGAAATTCAACGAGAATCATAAAACCACAGTTTCATTTCCTCCTTGCGTCACCCTATAGCGGATCGTTTCTAACCTCGACGGAGTGTCTGGATTCCACATTCTTTTTATCCGCGAAGAAGAGCTATCTGGAATCGCTTCAACACTCGCGGCCGATAACCCTGCGACGCTTGCGAAACGGTCGAACAATAAACATTTTGTCGTCACGTCAATCGGACGATAAGGGAGCAATAAAGCTTCCCGGGCTCGTAAAACTAACGGCAATGACCTGCACGCGCGAGGGAGGCTCTATTGTCTTCGTTCTCGAGTCTCCCTTGACGCTTTTGCCCCTTAAAAGCACCAGCGCTGTAAAATTCGAGTTTTCTTGCGGAAAATACCAGCCGGTTCATTTATATAACGCTAGAAATTCATCTGCTACTTGGAACATTTAAGTAAATAATTTTCTATCATTTTCAATTATATAGTAATTCCTTCAAAGATTTATTTTGATGTAATATCTTTAGATAACGAATAAAGTGTTGAACTATTCTCCTAAGTTCGAACAGAAAATGTCGTGGAACAGAGCAGCGTCTCCGCTTGTTATCGGCGGACGTCAGGAGAAAGTTCCGCGAGACGTTGATAGCGTCGGGCGTCGGGACGCTAGAAATACGCAGGTTGGTCGACGACCGGCGTCGGTGTCTAGAGATACTGTCACGTTCAGAGGGACGTTGGTTGTGGCCAGCTTGCTAACAGCAACAACAACAGGGAACGGTTTCGATCCGACGCGAGTTCCGTTCAATGTCGCGTTGTCCCACGGTCAGGCGGAATTACAGCCTCGTCCCCAGGAAATTGAATATCGCTCGGTGACGGCTTTGTTTCGATAAAAGTGTAACGAGACGACGTCGTCGTCGGCGGCGGTTGTCAACGTCGGGACGGATAAACGCGTCCGTCAATCCTCCCCTTGCCATATCTCGTCGGCGAATATCGCTCCAACCACCTGGAACCGGTCCAAACCATTTGCATTCATTCAATTGCATTTGTACCTGTCTCTGATCCGCTCTCGTAGTTCACTGGGAATCCTAATTAGCGCGGTAACTGCCGAATCAGGATCTTCAAAAAATTCTACATGCTTCTTCAAATAATTATAATGTTATTTTATTCCCAATATGATTTGGAAAAGGTAGGAATAACAACAGAACTGAGTTTCTCCTGTAAAAAGAGATTTCGATTTTATTCTTAAGGTTCTTATATACAAATATTTACAAGGCTTACCTGTAAAAAGAGAAACGACATTAAATGTCAATTATTCAGCCTTTTCCCTAATTACAATCTTTACTAAACGTATTCGGTTTATCAAATCGGTTCTCTCACGTGTTTACTTTTACCATGACACATCCGTCTTTCTATCCTTCTTTGTCTCTCTCTCACTCTCTTATGACCGTTGTCCTAGCCTATTTATCAACGCGCCGTGAGTGCGCGGGATAATTAAAAAACGGAGAGTAAACGTACTTTCTTTACATAAAAATAATTGCTTCTTCAACCCTTATTCATTGACAAGGAATCCCGAATACCCACTGTAGAAATTGTTTGAAAAATATTCTACAGAATATTAGGAGAGTGCAAGGTCCTTACCATGTCTGGACCGATCTTGATGCGTTCATGATTGCCGTCAAGCGTCATTACCAGCGCGTCAGCCAGTAAAATTGTCGGAGAAAAACCGCGGCAAGGTTGTCGATGCTTTTCATCGGCGGCTGCACCACCCACACACACACACACACTCGGACTTTCTCTCACTCTCTTACTCTCTCTCTAGTTGCCGATGTTCCGGACTCGCGCACGCATCATTGTGCGTTGCATTAATGCGTCGGCTCGGAACAGCTCATTGTGCATTATACGCGACATTGTGTCCTCGTTAACAATAGCGGGGTGTGGCGGCGCGAGGCTGGCTGACTCTCTGGATGGCTGAGCTGGCTGGGCTGGCTCGGCTAGCGGTCTCGATTTGGCGGACAATTTTTGTTGAACTTCAGACAGACGCGTCCGACCGACCAGCCAACCGCCTCCTTTCTCGTTTCACTGTGCCACTTTGAATTTAACAGCGCGACCGCGTTGCGGTTAGCAATTTCCTGCTTAACCCTCGCCTCGGAGCAGGCCTGGCTGGCTGCCTGGCTCTCTCGGTCCTCTGATGCGCTGTACTTTGCTCCTATTACCGGTAAACTCGCCATTAATACGCGATATGCTACAGTTAACTCGCCATTCACTTGCAGGTCTATCGCCATTCGCCAAATAACCCGTTTTCGAATTTTTACTTCATGACTATTGGAATTACCGACGAGATAATAAAATGAAAGAAAGGAATGAAGAATAGTATGCAGCAAATTAAGGAATAAACGAGCCTTAGTGTAACAAGCCCACACATATTGTAACCACAAAATATTCCCCGAAGCTCCACAAATTCTTACTCGGTTACCCTCATCGAACACTATACCGTAGTCAGCGAATATTACAGAACATTTCCATCCGGTATAGAAAGTAATCACCCATAAAATTCGAACAAGGTGTCACGGTTGTAGAGCACGGGGCAATGAATTATTCGAAAGGTCCGTTCCACGGAGATGCAGGCTCACCAAAACAGATCTCCCCTCCGTCGTTTTCCAAATCCTTTCGTGGAGGAAGTTCTTATTAGCCTTTAGTATGAAGTTTTACGTCCTTCGGGCCTAATTCTCCAGTAAATCCGCGTCTGCCCCGTGTACCAGACTTTTATTCGCTCGTTCCAGGGGCTCGGAAAGTTCCCAGAACCCCCATAGCGTCCCTCCTTAACCCCCCTCGGACGATATTTATATTCGCGGCGCGGCGGCGCGTTTTCTTCGCGGGAAATTTAAAATGCAGATAGCTACCCCGTTTAAGGAGACCCTGTTCCCTCTCCACCCTCTTCTACTACCTCTGTCCCTCTCTTGACATCCCGCCAATTAATTTCATTACCCCTAAGACCGTTGGTTTCACCCTTTTCCCTCTTCATCCGTGAACACGTCCCCTTTCCCTCCCCCCGAAGGGCGCACAGCAAATATACGGGTAGTAGGTTCGGATCCGCTCTGCGAAACGCAGACAAGTCAATTTCGCGTGTCTCCCGACCCTCTTAGGCGAGTGCCCTCCCTCGAAATGGATTTTCATATTCGACCGTGGCGCAACCGGAGCCTCCATCAACCTCTCGTAATTATTTTCGCATTAGTGTAACGGTCCTCAAATGGTCCCGACAGTCGCGAGATCACGGATACGCTATGCGAATGTTCTGCAATTTATCCGCTATTCATTTATTACACAAGTCCCGCGGGATCGTACGGTTTGTCTATTTATTTCGTAGTTTCTCGGCCTCTGTGAACCCGCCAGTCTTCGACATTCGCGTTATGCGTCTCTGATTCGATGTACAAATTTACTTTTATTTCATTTGTATTTATTTAGTCCTCGAATTTGCAGGTTGTTCAACAAACAAATCTAGCCTGAATGTTTCTCTTACTGAACGAACGATTACACCATTCGTTTCGAGCAACTTTCCAGATTTCAACCCAGTTGAACCGTTAATGAGAATCAGCACGTCTAGTATGGAATCCGCGGAGAGCTCGTTTCACCCTCGCATCCGTAATTAGCGCCGGCATCGAGCTTCCGGTTTCTCGAAAAGAACAGCCTCGCAAGACGTTCCCTCTTCCGTCAAAGTTTCCTCGACTGCCGGAGCTATTCATACCTGCTGAATCGTCCTTCTCCCGTCGTACTCCAACCACCCATTCACCCCCAGCCTCCGAGCCAGCCTCGCATAAATTAAGCAAACTACGTGTTTAAATGCAAAGCGGGACTCGAGAATAAAAACGAAGGGGAAGGGGAAGGGCGAGGGTGGTGCGGTGGTGGTTGCTGGAGGGAAAATTCGCGAGGGAGAGATCTGCAGCTCGTTCGGCGACTGTTTGTTCTAAATATGCGCGTCTGATTTTCACCCTCCGCGATCATCGCGCGAAATTGAGTCACGTACTCGGCCAGCCAATTTCGCGACACCATCGAGACTCCCTGGGAATCGATATCGCGCGTGATTCTACTCGCTCGTGTTCTCCAACCATTCTTCGATCGACCCCGGCAAAAAGATTCGGAAAAACAATGCCGATTCTCTCTGGTTTTCTCTGTGGACAACTGGCTACGCAAACTGGATACGCATATTGTCTCTCACACAACTGTGACATACTTCATATTTATTCTACAGTGTGATCCTAGTTCTATGATCATTTATTTTCACACTAATGAGCTGCAGATATTTATACGCAAGCAGCTCGAACAGAAAACCACTTCCTTTGATCAACGCTTTCATTAAGCGACAACGACGCGAGAGCAATTCTAACTTTCAGTGAAACAATTTCGCCGGTACAAACGCACAAAATTACAGTCTAATCAGCGTTAGATTAAAATCAGTTTGTGTCCAGCGCGCAAACAATATAACTTCATCTCTGCTTCTAATTTCATAACGTCGAATTAAATCGCCTCGCTCTGTTGCGCAATTGTGGTGACAAAGCTTCAGTGGGTACTATCTACTCATGAACCATGGATAAGAGAGATACAGAGAGAAATGACGTCAGATTTTCCCGTCTAAAATTTTCAGGACATTACATAATACTGATGAGTGTGCCACAAAAGAATAATCGAAAAACGCGTTATCAAAACGAATGGACAGTTAATGGTAAAACGTCAATTTTCCGCGACCACTCGCACCGAACGAACATCGTGAAGAACGCGTCGGCGCGCGTAAATCGAAATGTCGCGAATTTCATTATCGCGCGCGAAAGCGAGCGTCATTACCCCTGCAACCGGAGCTGGCAGGGGTGTCAGGTAGTCAGAGAAATGAACGAGAGAGAGAGAGAGAGCGGCGGGTGAGAGCCCGTTAGCCGGTGTAGCAGCAAAGGCAGCGAAAGCGAGGCGGTACCGCGACGATTCTCAGCTCCGGAACCGGTTGCCGTCGTCGGGAATTCAATTATCGAAAAGGAGAATGGGTATTTAACAGTGTTGCAAAACGAGCAGCGCCCGCTGGGCGTGTCACGTTGCCGCGGCACGTCATCGGGAGCTAGCGAACGAGCATTATTTTCCGCGGGGCTTTACGTAACCGCGTGCGTAAGCGCGCGTGTTCCCGAAGCGATCGCGAAATTTCAAACACGCCGCATAAAAGGTCTGGTACACCGGTGCGTTTGAAGGGCTCCACGGAAGAAACAACAGCCACTGGGATGGGAAAGGGAGCGGTGGAACAGACGGACAGAGAAATAGGAAAGAGGAAGAGAAAGAGGTTTTTTGCCCTGGTCGAATAACACCGTCGCCGAGCCGAGCTCGGGGAACTCGTTTAAATTATGAAATTACCAAGTCCGCGTAGAGAACCTCTCCCCCCCTTCCGTAAGCTTCTTACAGGAGTTAACTAACCTCGTAAAATTAGCAGGTAGGTGTAAACTTGCTCCTCCCAGGGAGCCAGCCCTCCGCAACTCCCCTTTTCAACCCACCCGCTACGAAGTACCAACCCCCGTGCCACAGCCAGTCATCGTCTCTCGTCCTCTCGTCAGTTTCCGTCACCTCGTAAAACCCGAGACAATGCCAACGGTACCCTGGCCTCGATGAAACTCCACCCACGCCTAACATCCTCCACCAACCCCTGTATATCCACAGTATCCTCCGGGAGCCTCGCATAAACCCTTGCCGCGGTTTACCTTCCCTGAAATGTCCTACGAGGAACACGCGGGGCTGGTTACTGCTGAAATTTCTGCCGCAGTTTTGGATCGTAGGAGCCCGGTGCCTACCTTTTTTTTTATAAAATTGACGAGAATCTGTCTATCCGTAGTTTTCGCCATTTTTGGGTAAGATACACTCCAAGAAATAAAGTGTGTGTGTGTCGAATGCAATCTCAATAACCGAATTGAAATATCTTCGAACGCGTTCCGTAAGTCTACTGTTAAATGTAAAATTATTTTCTAAGAACTGAGGAGTTTCTCAGCCCATCAACTTATAAGGAACAGTCTGTTTCGTCGGTTATGGTCGCGTCGAACGCGGCTCCTCTTTTCGAAGTCAGGGGGTGTTTGCGTTCGCCACTCATTAGACGTAACCGAGTTAATTCTCAGACGCGTACGTCTTGAGCCGGCTGCGAATTTCCATGCAAATTCATTGGGCGGGCGTCTGCCAGTAAAATTTTAGTGGTGGCCCTCTCCCGCGGGAAACTTTACGGACTCGGTTCGTTCATTCGTTCGTTCGACTCGCCTCTTCGCTGGAAATTAACCGAGCCTGATCCTTCCCCACGATTCTCGAGTGTCCTGGCTCCTTTCTCGTCCTTTACCCAGGCCAACCAGCATTCACTTTTTTTCTCTCGAAACCCGTTTTCAATTACGCTTCTAATTAATTCGCTAGAAAACGCTGATCGACCGAGACGCGTTCGACCCTTTTCACTGCAATTCGCTTGTAGACACTAATGTCAACGCGTAAAATCTAATTTTTTCCTTGTTCTATGCAGCAGCGTACTATACTTAGCATTCGCAGATTTGTTATTTAAAAGATTTTATGTATAATAAAGGTAAATAGGTGTTTCACTAGTCCAGCTGTTTTCTTTTATTTCGTTGACGATTTTCAGAATTAGCTAGGAATCTACAAAGAGCTGAATAAAGTCCGTGTCGAGTCCTGCTGAAGGATTCCGACGATACACGCCAGCATTACGGTCCTCGTTCGATTGAACGAGCACCGGCAAGGGAAGCGAGTAATTTGCAAGATGGTTTACAACTCTTAATCCTAGTTCTTTCACGGGGCCATTAGCGACTAACGAGGCATTGTCGGCGCGCCCTCCCACACCGACAGAAACTTTCCGAGGCATTAGGGACACGGGCGAACGATAAACCCCACAAATTATGTCGCGATTATGCAAAGCGAGCAAACGGGTAGCCTAGAAACTTTCCTGGATCGAATTCGTCTCGGGGACCTATCGAGGCCTCGAAACAGGATTAAGTCTGCCTCTTTCGTAATCAAACAGGTCCTCTTCTTGATGCCCCGTCATTTATGTTCCTGGCGAATATTGTCTCCTCGTCTATTCATACCTTCCGAAATATTTCCAGAAAGAATTTTTCGGGATTGTCATATGACTTCTGTATATTGATAAATCAATAATAAATTTATTTGTAAATATTCTACGCTAAGTATAGGACTTTTCTTATCATGAAGATGAAAAAGATATCGATGTCGGACTTACCTTTTGTAACTAGATCCACAAAATTTTAGACAGAGGTGAAATTAAGATTGAAATCATCGTCGATCCTTTCGATCGCCGCGTTTCTCGAGGACCGGCGTCATCGATCGTACTTAACAGAGAAAAAGAGGACGGGACGTTCGAAAGAAAGGCTATTTTTGGCGGCGATTTTATAATCCGCTCACGATCTCGTAGCCTCCGAGGCGTCCATAAACAGTTCTTATTTACGGTAGCGTCAGGTTCGCGAGACACGAAGTGGGGCCTATTCGCATGTAAATCGCTTCTTCGTTCGCGGCGCGCTCTCGCCGACGTAGATATGCAAATATCGCTAATTACTGGTAGCTACGGGATTACACGGACCCTCTGTGCCCCCTCTAATCCCACCCTCGATCTCCTTGGAGGTTCTACAAGTGCCAGGGAGCCGAAATCCTCGCGTGTTCCCCGAGACAACAAAGCTTTTTGGCTTCGTTGCCACCTATTTACCGTCGTTCCAACGTGTTCCAACTGTATAGTTTCTTGGAATCCACTGTGGTACAGGTACCTGGTGGGGGGGGGGGGGTCTAGGGGCCAGGACTCCGTGACAATGGTGTTCTGTTCCTCGGAATGTTTGGAGAACTGCTAATTGACAATGGAATTGAAACTGCTCCAAGTCTCGTAGCTGGATCAACCTCATGAATCGCGTTTCCTCCTTCCGAGAACTTCGAGTTATTGAATAAATTATTGACTGGGCTTCGTGAAAACAGGGCTCTTTGTATTAGCACTGATCAATATTCTACATTGTACAGATTCGACAAAGACACTTTACGAGGATGAAGTTTCTACCCAACTGGGTAAATTTTTTGATCAAGATCAAACATCGTCAATCCAACGATTAGCAAAGTCGCCAGGAATCTGGAACGGTTAAAGTAGAAACTTTGCTGAATGCAGAAGCCCTAAGCCTCTCCCGAGCATCGGGATGCTGGTCTGAAGGCTCTCCCCCGAGGTCGAAGGTGCTGGCTGATAAGAGGCCAGGCATTAAGCCTCGTCGCCTAACTGCCAGGCGAAAAGCGCGACACGCTTGATTCACGCGCTGGGACAACAGCAAGACGAGGTGGTTAACGGTCGTAAAGGAAAATTAGGGTGCTGGCTAGGATTAGCGATAGGAGAGACAAAGAGAGAGAGAGCTCTCTCGCCTGCGAGTACTCACCGAATGGAGTCTATTCATTCCCGAGCCGGTGCATCACTCTCCCGATGATAAAAGACGAAGGATTTCCTAGGATCGCGGTGTTCCGGGGGCTTTAAGAACTTTGTCGCGAACCTTGCGGGTAGCTACCCGGGTTCGTCTGCCAGGTGCTCGGCCATTGACTATTCGATTAGAGTATCGACTTTTGCCTCTAGAGAAGGTCTTCGGATTAAACGGACCGGCGCGAGGGACAGTTCGAGATATTGATTGCTGGGACAATCAACAGTGCTGAATTTCGAGGCTGTTGGTAACTTGGGAGTGTTTAGACGTGGTCAAGCGGTTTCAAGTTGGGGTTGTTGGCCGTCGGAAATGCACGTTAGTGATCCTGGTGTCTTATACATCATCATAGGGCTAGTTGTTCAAGTAGAACCACAAAAAATAAGGGATTATTACTGTTTATTAACGATTACGAAATATATTAATGAAAGAGAATTTTCACACTACATTGACGTGCTACCTAATGAGCTCAGGGCTAACAATCGACTAAAGACTGCGTCTTCGGACCAGTGCATGGATCCGGGGCACCAATTCGCACGCGATGGCCACCAGATGGCGTAAAAACAGTGCCGTGTCTAGAATAAGGTAGCAGAGCGGCCAGAGCCCTGAGACCTGAGATATACTAATAATTTTGTAAAATTCTGCGGGATACTCAAGGTATCCCATTTTTCTGTTACTGAAGCTGAAGACGCCGCCACCTGGTGGCCATCGCGTGCGTATTGGTGCCCCGGATCCATTCACCGCTTCGGACGCCTCGACCGCTACGCGCTCATACGCACACAGCGCCACACACATACACGCTTCCTTGGAGCCACCGGCAGCCGAAAAACGTAAACAAACACGCTCTCGCCCAGTCTTCCGACTTCGGGGAACCATTATAAAAACACAAGATACGCGCTCGTCGCTCGACACCATAACTCGCGATTTAACACTAGTCGTGGGGTGTTAGCGGATATGACAGTCGCACATAACCTCGCCTACCCCAAGTGGATGTCGTATTCGTAACGCATTTTCCCCACGTGAGAAAAAGGTTGCATGTAGGACAGTGAGCGTGTGTTTCCGAGCATTGTACTATAGATCCCGGAGATCCGTGATAAACGTCAAACGTATGCTGCTCTTCGTCGACCTATCGACGTTCCTTCGCGGGCACGTTCCTCCGCCAGGATCCGCCGTACGAACAACCGATGTCCTATCTGGTAACAGGATCTTGCTGGACACGTACATCCGTGGCAATGCCTGGAACATAGACGGCGACGTCGGTTATTACGGAGCTGTAATGAAAGGTTCGTCCCATGCCGCACGGGGCTCTTGTTCTCTCTCTCTCTCGCTCTCGCGTTACATCAGGTTACGAAGGCTTTCCTCTCTTATGTACCTCTACCCGGTATCGATCTCACGAGGTGTCCGGGTCATTTGAACGCGGCTCGTGCGCCGAGAGTGCCGCCGAGGATTTTTCCGCTGGCCAGACGTGTCCTGGACAATTGAACCGAGGACCTCGGTGGACTTTAATTAATCCTCCGATCCTCCGGCCGGAGATGACTTCGGTGCAGCTTCGTGGAGCGGCTGGGTTCCTCGAAGAGTCTCATCAAAGTATACTCTTCCTGGGCCGAAGGTTCAGGATCCTGAAGAAGCCTTCTATTAATCGAACCGTTCACATTTCGCGGGAAATAAAAGTTCGATATTTTTTTCGATTTGTGCACCTGAAGGCAATGGGCACTCTCAACGCAAGTACGATGAAATCTCTTGCGCCAAGGGTCCAAAGTCTATGATAACCCGTGGAAGACTCTGCTAATCCCTATCTTCTTGTTCGGACCTCTATATTTCATACATCTGGACTACCGTGTATCTATCCGAGCACCCCAGAAGGTAGTTATGCGCGATTAGGATCGGGAATTATTTTCATAATTTCTCCGGCAGCTGTAGGCGTCTCGGTCCAGCGGGCTACCAGCAGAGTTTCTCCATAAACGGTCCAATAATCCGACGGCGAGCAATAAACGAGCGGTGGTATCGCGGGGAACGGACAAAGGGTGGTCCATCTGATAAGACACACATGACAATCGTAGGATGTATCGGATGGGGGTGGGATGAGGCACGACGGTTATTACCGGGCCATAATGAGAGGGTGGCTACGGGGGTGGATTGCTCGCATCGGGGCCATTTTTAGATAAGACCGGTTGCGGTCAGGGGTTGCGCGGAATTACGGCCGAGAGAAGGGACCATTTTCATTACGTGCTTTGGCTCCCTCGGACCTCGAACAGAGCGAGAGAGTTAGGGGGTGGAAGAGAGCAGCAAGTTGAGCGAAAGGAAGCCGCCACCGCTACCGCTGCCGCCGTCGGGTTCTGCCCACAGAGAGAAACCTAAGAGATATTTCCCTTACGCTCGAACGAGCAAATGTCTTAGCAGTTACCCCCGGGTTTCGCTTTTTCCTGGACTATTTCTCCTGGAGACCGGTGCAACACCCCCGAAGAGGAACTTTCGACTCGAGAGATCTTCCTCCTTCGAATCCAGAATTATTTTCGCTGATCGTTTCTCCGATTGTTCTTCCTCCCGTGAGAGAACGAAGATGCTGCAACACGTACGCAAAAGTTTGATTGGCGGATTCCAGTTTCGAACACCGTGCGTTCCGACGTCCCTGTGGTTTATGGTGATTCGATGGCTTCCACTATGTCCCGTCTTTCAAAGAAAACTATCGGGGACGGGACCGAAAACAGAGTTTCATTGAAACAGAGTTGAAACACTCCGAGATTTCCGCAATGGTTGCAAGAAATAGGAACCAAATACAAATTTCACGCTATCTTTAATAGCTTCAATAAATTTCGAGTAACATACGGACACTCTTACATTCTTACGGGCCCATAATATACCAGCTTGGCTCGAAAAGCGACTCTCCTCAGGCTTATGCCGGTCTCCCCACGCAAACTCCCCTAAAATACATTTTCTGCGTCAAATCTGCGTCAGCAGAGCGGCCATTAAGCCAGCAAAGTCTAACCTTCGCGTTCTTTTCTGTTCCAGGTAAGCCCGCGCCGACCAGGACTAATTAAGAGAGGAGAAGCGTGGTCTCTCGACGCACCGAAGGAGGAGAGGAAAGAGGAGAGACGACGGGGAACGAGTAAACACGCGCGATCCCTGCGTAAGAACAAGAATGGCCGGTGAACTTTTTCCAAGCGTGGTCTCGAGCCGCTTTTCACGAGGCAACAGTATCCTTGCTCGGTCTCGCTCACTCTCTTCCTCTCTCTCTCTCTCTCTCTCTCCCTCACGCACACATACAAAGCCATACATGGTTCAACCGAGGGCTCGTTACCTCGCGAGGTAAGTCCGTTTTCTGCCCGCGCGTAGCTTTTCTGCCGACAAGCTTCTCGGCTGCTCGCAGATCTGTCTCATTGTCGCCGATTTATCGACCGGAAGGGGCCGTCGTCCTTTCCACGGAAAGAAGCATGCACCTAGCCGCCTTTATGGATTAGCTATAATCGTAATTTCGCCGCCCCCTCGGATTTATACCTGACAATAAAGCCGAGGGATACGAGCAGAGGGAGGACTCGCGAGACGATACGTTTGACGAGCGTATCTTTTCTTCTCTCTCTCTCTCTCTCTCTCTCTCTCTCTCTCTCTTTCTTTGTCTCTCTCGAGATTTACGCAAGACGAGAATACAAAATGCTCTCAGGTTTTCTACGATACAGACCCTGGAATTCTTTTCGATCCTTTCAGGTTGTTGTTCTTTCGAAAACCAATTTGTAATGACATGTTTGAGATCGTTCACCATTTTTCACGTCGAGAATGTTACAAAATAAAATTGATAGGGAGAGGTTTTTCGGGCGAATCTTGCGAAATCTTCCGGAGCATCTGCCTCGAAATCATTCCCAGAGACCGGTTATTGGTTGTGCAATATGTACGCCCGGCGAGAAACGAAAGAAACGGAGAGGTTCGGTGAACGTATACCGGGCCACGTCCCAGGGGGTGGTTGTCGTCCTTGTACCATATTACGGCTCTGAATGTTCTCTCCGACTGTAATTTGCTGTTTCGTGCTCCCCCGTCGACTTTACGTCTTGGTAAATACTCGCATTCGGTGCTTGAAAAAATAATCCGTCACAACGGGAGGGTGGATGCCTCCTGGAACCCAGCACACTGTCTTATATTACCGTATCTAAGCAAATCAATTTACATTTCTATAACTAATTTAGAATTCTAAAACTGCAAATTACATGTGTGGTAGTCCCAGATCTATCCCCATTACTGCGGGTGTACCCCCTTGAGGGGCCGTGAAGCTCGAGAGGTGAGCCTGCCTAATCAGAAGTTCCAACTTCTCTATTTTCCACTATTTTTTATGAGACTTCGATGACCATATTTGTGGCATTATTCTAATAAAAATCATACCAAATATGATATAATTCCGATGATATTTACTTGTGTAATAGATAATTCAAGTTTCGAGCACAAGGACGGCTCTTTCTTTCCCGTACGCTATCATTCTTCGTGCCTGAAACTTTAATTGTTTGTCATACAAGTAAATATCATCGGAAATATTTGGTATGATTTTAATTAGAAAAATGCCACAAATATGGTCGTCGAAGCCCATGAAAAAATAATGAAAAATAAAGAAGTTGGAATTTGGATTAGCTATGTTTACATTTCCCGGTGACCGAGGCTTCTCGAGCTCGGCTGTCCTTCTCTACGTTCGGCAAAAGTCAAAGAATACTGTCCCTGGCGCATAAATGTCCCTCGGCAGACCCGTGCTGGGGAGTTATATGGATAAAATACTGTGCCTATCAGTAAAATCGAGGAGTATTTTGTCACGAATTTCAACTGTTGTGTTCGGATGTCGGTAACGTTTAAGAGTATAAATGCTTGAAAAGAATTAGATTGGCAGGCGTTTTGAACAAGGGTGGAGCAAGATGGTCCGCAGCTCCAGGCATCCCCGTGGGTGGTGGTTGCGAAACGGTCTCCTTAATCGAGCAGTGATTTACGAGGCTCCTCGCGAGATTCGCCACGAAGATTGCGCGGCGACGAACAGCTGCGGCCCAACTTCGGCCTAGGATTTACGCAATTACCGTGTTGCGTCATAGTCGCCGAACCCAGTCCGCAGTTGCACGCACCTGTAATCGGCCACCAATCGAAACAGAGAAACAGGGAGAAAGAGAGAGAGAGAGAATGAGAAAGAGTGATGGAGACCGAGCGAAAGCCACTCGTCCCTCTTCTCGGACCTCCGTGCAATTTATTCCTCTCGTTTTTCGCTCGTTACTGCCAACTCGCTCGGGAGATAACGCTGTTGAATGAATATCGCTCGATAACGCATTAACGGCGATACCCTTCGGACTGTGCTATTAATAACACTGCACCAGTCCCCAGTCACTGAAACTAAACATTCACATTTACAACATAATGTTCGATTAAATAAATTTATGCTCTCTCGGAGAGGTAACCTGAGACACATCGATAGCTGTAATAGCTCGGAGCACTCAATGATGGCTACTGATTTCATGCATTTGTATCGATGGTAGAGACGTCACAAGGATTTAAGATACTACCGGCGATTACTGTATGTAAAGGTTCTGAATGGATGTCCATTACTTTATAATGACAATAATATTCTTTTCGGGATAATTATTTCGAAGTGAAATTTGCGAGCATCTTCCTGGTACGGTTAAGAAAGAAGTGACTGTTTAGTGAAATTGGACTCATTCAATTTTTGTTGGGAAATGGGTTTAGAAAATCACAGAAACATTGTAGTATTTAGCTCAAGACTATTTTACCACGTTTTTATTAGCTCGCTTTCTTGTTTGTTTGTTTGTTTGTCTGTCTGTCTGTTTGTTCGGTGGCAAATTTTGCAATTGATTTTTATTAAACAGCGCGGCAGGACGACTTGATTGTTCGGCTAGCGGACTCGAAGTGTAGAAAAGAAATAAGAAAGTTGTAGGGGCGGAAGAGAAAATCTGTCGCCCCCTTGTCTTTAAGGAAAAACGCCGACCTGCATAGTTTTTACGGCCCATGCCCTTGAGTACAACGAATACCAGGCCTATGAGTCCGGTGACATCTGGTCTATTATTCTATGCAAGAGAAACAACAGTGTTTCTCATGGACCACGAAATTCATTTTTGCACTGGCAGTTGCATTATCATTACTAATAATCCAACGATTTTCGCATATCTAATGCAAGAATTAGACAAATGTTTCAACAAATGAGACGGAGAGAAAAATCTGAACAGTTTGACCGTTCGATACACACGCAGGGACGTTCCCAAATGGCCTAGATTGAGGGTCCCGTCGGTGCAACGGTGCATCGCGGGCGTATCTAGTCCCCGTGGGCGCAGTCGTTGTCGTCGTCTACTCGTCTAATCAGTCCACGACCCTGTCGCGGCCGGGTCGTTGACCTCGGTCGCAGAACCGCACGCATTTCCGCGTTTCTCCGGTCCCCGAACCGGCCGATTTCGCCATCGAATATATTCGTCGTTGTCCCCCACATTACGCAAACCAGACCGTGTGCGGTTTGATTTTTCTTTCTGGCGGATCGCAGAGATTTCGGGTTTCTTCTGGGAAACCGAGAGGAGGAGGAGGGGTCCGTGTTCGGAACACGTGTTCCCTCGATTGGCAAATTACGTGGCGTTTCTGGTGGATCGAGGAGGCGAGACGCGCAGGGTGTTCGGGGAGATCGGTAACCGAGTGTAATTCGAGAGACACGCACTCGGAGCGAGAGACCGATCTTCGGTCGCGCGCAAAAGAGAAGAAACACGTGAGACGCTCGTTGCGTGCGAAGAGAGAAGGAGGACTGGGTCGAGGGGCAGGGGGCCCGGGGCCGGGGAGGTTTTCTCTGGACTCTGTCGAGGTCTCGCCCTCGTTTCGCTTACATGGGAGGAACACGGCTCGAGGTCTGTGACCTTAAAAGTTACTCTGGTGTGCAGCCGACGCGTCACCTCGCAGGGAACCGGGGCGAGAGAGAGACATCGGTCAGGTGAGGAGGAAACGATACGAGGGACGCGGGAGGACGTTTTGCTAGAGAGAAAGAGAGAGAGAGAGAGAGTGGGAGAGGGACCTGGAGGACGGGGACATGCTCGTTTATTTTATCGTACGCGGCTGGCAGACGCACACGAGCACCCGCGAGCACCGAGCGACAACCACACCTAGCCCGAGAGAGCTCGGCCGCCTCGTATAGATACGAGTCCGATCTGTCAGGTAGTCCGTGATACATGGGCATGTGCACATAATAATATCGTGTGACAGGCCGCAAGATAGCTGGCGTGGGTCGACAGACAGGGAGTGCCACTTCAAACCGCGTCTCGTCTCCTCGCACTCTCCTCCACCCGGGCTTGGTTCGATCCCCTGTCCCCACCCCGGACAACCCACCCTCCTCGCAAGTTTTCTATCTGTTCTCCGGATCGACGATGATTATTACACAACGGGGATAACATTTTGAATGGGTCCAATGGAAATCACCGACACAAATTTCCCCGACACAATTTTCACAACGAATCTAAAACCGTTGTCGGACAAATTCGTAGTCGGTAAAATCTGGTGTCGGTGAAACTTGTGTTGGTGATTTCCATGGGACCCATTTTGAACACCCCTGTTGGTGTTGATAGGGGCCTAGTAGTTTTTGCTGGTGATCCGTTTGGTAGCAGTTTCTGCTTCTAGTTCCTTGTTCCATGTCTCGGAGATTGTGCAGAGACTTTACGTAGCCTATTTCTCGAGGGAGATCTCATTTATAGATTAGGAGATCTTGGTAGAACATGGTAGAACTTTGACATACGTTTATCAACTTTGAGATGTCTTCATAAATGTTGGGAGATCGGCTTCAAGTTAGGTCATCTTCTTTCACTTGTGAAATGAATACCATGGTGATATCTTGACTGACAGGTTCTCTAGTAGACCCAAGTCCAAATTCTTCTTCGTCTTTGTGTTATCGCAGTATTATTGGAGTTCCGAAGCTGTTCGAAATTCTTCGAGTCCAAAGTAAAAGAAGGGAGGGTGCAGAGTGACCCTAGAAACTTAGGGTTCGACCCCGAAGATTCCTGGTTCTTTGCCCGAGGGTCCAGAGCTATTAGAGATTGAAGTGCTTGGAAATTTGAGAATCTAGGGAATCGGAGTCTGAATTTGGGGAATTAGGGATCCAAAGAAGATAGTGTTCACGAATATTGAGGATTATTATTTGGGGAACACGGACCAAGATTAGAAATTTCGAAAATACTTTATCCAACAGGGACTCGTAACTCGAGGTTCAACGACTTACAAGAAGATCGCAGCGATCGATCGTCAGAGCTCGAGGAAAGGTGGGATGAAAATCATTTAATTTCAGAACGGCACGAGGTTCCGCTGTAAATGCGTTCCCGCAGCTAATAAACGTCGAGCAGCTAATTCTCGAAGTTAACGGCGAGCTCTCGTTACAAGTTTACGATCCCTTGTAACAGTTGGCCGACGATCAGCGCGGAAGCAGAGGTTCGCGTGGAAGCTCGTCCACGGCGTGTACCAGTGTGTCCCGGCCTCGTAAAACCGCTTTCGGAGATACAACCCGGTGGGGAACGCGATATTACCCATTAAGGGCCATTAATAAGTACCGTCGCACAGCGGTGCCATTTCTCGAACAGCCACGAAATTCATAAATTCAACATCTCCGCAAGAACCTGCACTTTTGCCGTGCTGAATTCGAATGGGCCTTGAAAATTGCAAAATTACATGTTCGAGAGTTTATTTTTACAACAACTGCTTCTCTAGAAAATTGTTCTCCGTATCAATATTTTCATAATTTTATGAATTTTCTCAGTTCTTTAACCAGTCGATATATTGAAAAAATTCCGACTGCATTCGTCGAGCACAGCTTTCATCGATTGCGTTCTTCAGATTTGCAATATGCGATTTTTTATTATTCTGGTACGACGTGTGAAAAAGTAAAGACGTGTTTGATCTCAGACAGAGACGAGATAATTTTATTAATTGTATCCGTTTTGTTTAAATTGAAATGTTAAATTGTTTGTGTTTACGGACATGTTATTCTATCGACGACTTTAATCCCACACATGGAATTAGTATCGGTAGCAACAGGCTGCCGGTATTGAATTTTTAGCAGGCTCTTGAGAAGCGGCACCACCGCGCGCCTGGCAACAGCCGCGAGGAACCCGAGAGATCTGGTTTCCGTTCGCGCGAGGAATTCGCGATTTCGACTCGCACCTGCGAAAAAGGGTATCGCGTGGGCGGTGTAGAAGCAGACCGCTCGGGATATTTACTATCCATCGGGTTCCTTCGTCACGCAATCGCGAGACCAGCGCTATCTCTCACCGATGGAAAACGGCCTCGCGTAATTTACGAGCACCTCTCGGACACGGCCGTCAGATAAATACGAAGCCGCGGTTAACTTAACCGGCGATCGCTTAGATCCACGCGATCGACGACCGCCCAGCAAATTAGTCAATATTCTATTTGCCAGTAGTTACGGCCGGCCAATGGTCGGACCGAGAAAGAGAGATCCGTTCACCGGAACGATTTTCCCCGAGGCTCTCGGTTGGCTTGCAGGCTGCGAGCAACCGCGCGGTCACGCGTGCCACTTGTTAGTCAGAATCGTTTTATTACGATCCCATTCGGTGACGCGAAAACCCCGCTAATCTGATGCATTTGCATGCGAGAATGTTGTTGCCGGCCTCGTTATCCTCTTATCGAGTCGCGCCGCGCCGCTTTTCGGAACGCGTGGAAGATTAAACGAGTCGCGGATTCGGCGCGGCCAATATACCACCGTACTCTCCACGGTTTCAACGCGACTCGTGTTATGTTAACAATTTTGTCGAGCCGCGAGAAATCCGCTAATTACAAGACGATATCTCACCTGGACGAGAGGTATTTACACCACAGTGTACCGTTAGCATCGGCACTCGAGAAATACGACAAGGTTTTATTGACTTTATTCGTTACATTCTATTAAGATGTATCTTCACAGTGGCGCACTTAGTGGGGGGGGGAAGGGGCCCAGCCCCCCCCCCCCAAGAAAAAGGAAACAAAACCCTGGAAAATTAGCTAAACTGTAGAATAGCTGCTTCCACTTCGATTTAGATGATTTTTGGATATGTTATATATCAAACTAAACATTTTGAACAACTTATCCCTATACATATAAGGCATACCTCACTTAGGTTCCGGCATATTTGCAAAAACTGCCGAAACCTGACACTGAATTGAATTCTGCCTATTGTTGTGCGTCTGTGCTAGAGTATCGGCAGTTTTCTGTTTATTGGCAATGATCGCAGAGTCACTTTGGTTACACGTCGTTAAAAGAGAATGTCATTTTGATCAACTTGTCCCCCCTCCCCCCTCCAAGATTAAATACTGGGCGCGCCACTTTATCTTCACCGGAGACTTTAATGTGGAAACTAGATAGTTGAGGTCCTGAAAATTGCTACATTGCGTCGATCGATCGGCAATATTATATAAATATACCTGAGAATTCAACAAGTGTATTTTTAGTAACAGATGGCACCGTCTTTCGCATCAAGATATTCGATTTTATTTGAGTGAAGCGAAGTAAAATTCGTTGTCAACGAAGAAGCAGACGGTGTTCGGAGTAACGCGAGTCCGATGGGGATGGAACAGATGGACAAGTTCTCCGAGAAAACGAACACGGTTTCCCTTTAAGCGAAGGACCGGGTTTGCCAAGAGCGTGGCTCAGGGTGGCTCTCCTGCTTCCTGATCGTAGCGCGCGTGAGATTCTCTTCATGGTGATCCACGAAGCAAAAAGGCAAGATGCCAGGTCCGCTTTTTAGCCGGATGTCCCTGTGAGAGACGTTCGGGGAGCTGGAAAACCAGAAGAACCGGCGAAAAGGTGGCATCGGAAATCGGCATGGCGGCGGATCGGAGCGCACGCCAGCCGGAGAAACAAGGTTGCGAACTGGTCTTCTCTTCGTCCTCCTTTTCCCGCCTCCTACCACTAGAGATCCACGACGGAACCAGATCGCGATCCAGTTTGAGAGATCTGTCGTTACTCCGCTCTGGGACTGGGGAAAATTTCTATTCAGCTGAAATTGCTCACTACTATCGCTGTGACTTCCAAGGAAATGACTATAACTGTCTGAAAAAAACTAAATGCATTCTTCAAACATTGCTTAATGAACGTACAAAGTTTAGAATGTTAATAATCGATCACATTCTTGAAAAAAATTCCCAAAATTCGTATTCTGAGTATAAAATTGATCCTCGAGATTTGTTTAGAATTTTCGAGACAGAGAAATGAACGTAACAGGATTAGATGACGGAGGATATAGTCGGGTTGTCGTGTTCGGGCGTGAACTGCGGTCGTGGCACGGCGAGAAACCCGTCGAACAGAAAATTTCTCGCAGTTGTCTGCTCGCGTGCAGCCTCGCCGGAGCAGTTCGTGGACTGGCATTGATTTCCAGATCGTTTGTACGGTCTGTTGCTCGTTTAATTGAACCACCTACAGGAGAGACACGGCTTGAGAGAGCCCGATAGGTTCCGATCCGATCCGATCCGATCCGAGGTTGAGAGTCGAGCCTCGAGTCCGCGATGAGTACCGGTTCTCTCTCTCCGTTGCCACGTAGGCCCGTTTTAATTTATTATCCGGCCCCGATCTCGTGGCTAATGGAATGCTCTCCCTCCGCGGAAAAGCTTCTCGGCATTTCTGTCCACCTTCGTGTGTATCGGCCACGACTGGTTTACGAGAGACTCCAGACCATTTTATTTCGATCGTGACTGGCTAGAAAGCAACCACGATCCGCAAACCCGTCGTGTAGACACATTGTTGTACAAAATACTCGAACAGCTTCTAGTTTCCTATAGTTTCATATTTCATACGTTTCCTGCAGACACGCGATAACTGTGTTTATTGGAAGACTAGTCGGTCTCGTTGCTTTTTCAATTCGGATAGTTTAAATGGAAATGAAGAGCGATAAGGGAACTCGGTAAATTCTAATTTATTGGTACGCTCGGGTGGTTCGTTAGGATGTTTGAGAAATTATTAGCTATGGTTATTACGCAGATTTTTCTGTGGATTTACAATTTTCCGAGGCGATTTCCATCTCTTATTGTCGGTCTCGTGGTACATAGCTGCTATCGCTCGGCAATTTATATATTTTTCTTGGAAATTTCAATGTGGAAAACCGGATTTTGCATCGGGGATTACACTTTGCTGTATTTAATTCACTGGCGTTGCTATTGGATTGATCAAACTGCAGTAAAATTGTTTGCCCGTACGACGTTGTTACTTTTACTCGGCGATCGGCAAAGTGGAATCAATTTGAAACCTACACCTTCCTGCATTTGTCGTACTCGTGCTTGCTGTCAACTCTCATACTCTCCTCGAAAATAGTTGTATAAAAAATACTATGATAATATCTTACTAATTTTATAACGTTACATTTTAGAGAAATACATCTCACAACACAGATGAAGAGAGACCAATCATTTTATAGTATACAAAAGTAATAAATGAGCGAATATTCACCCTGAGGAACATTAGGGTTAATTCATAGAGTCTGGTCTTGAGTTTTTGTGTAGATAAATGGCAACTTGTGCGAAGTTGTTTCTCGTTTAACATGCTAAATAAAAACTTGTTAGGTGACGGGAAATCGGTTTCCCGAGTTCGAGGCTGTTTCCGCAACTCGTCTCCACGCGGAAACGTTCGTCACCTTTTCCACGCCGATGACTAGCATTATCGGACAGCTGCGACGAGGATCGCGCCTCCGCTTCCGCCCGCAGACACCGCTCGCCTAATCGTAAATGCAGTTTTACGTGTCCGGTTTCTCTTTAAGTTTGCCGCGCGACACGACGAGACGCGCCGATCCTCGAGCGCTGTAAAAGTTCAGGGCGCGTTCTGGCGATTTACGAGCCGCGAACCAGCTCGCGGACGCTATATTTCTCCGCCTCCCACGCGGATTAAAGGTCGAGACCGATTTCGACGAGTTCCATTCAGAATTACGCCTGTCGCGAGACACTGTCTGCCCTCTGGCACGTTAACGGCTTTATTAGCGCGCTCGAGCCATTAAAATAGTCGTAATGGTTTTACATAGATTTTTTATTCAATGTTTCGTGGAACGTGCTCCTGAGAAGATTTATAGGATAGGTAGAACGAAGTGACCCCATTTGCATCGTTCCAGATTTGTTTGTGACCAGGATATTCGACCAAGAGATCTGAAATAATTCCTGAATTACCGTTAAGCAGAGAAATCTGTTGATAAATCAGTGACCCTTCGAATCAATAGGCAGAGTTGAAATTTCAGCTTAAAATATTAGAACGTGATCGGTTCAATTTGTGCGGAGGGCTTTCCGAATCACTATTTCTACCCGACGATTCTCGTCTATTTTATGGAGTGGGTGAGAGACAAACTCGCATGGGAAACGGCGAACGCGGCAGACGATAAATCGCGGATTTAAACGTTGGAATAGCGGAATCGATCAATGGCGTTCGGAACAAACAATCGTTTCGATCGTCGGCCGGTTTCGAGACATTGTCGCCGCGGCAGAGGATCGTCGAAACGCCCGGTAGAACTAACAGCGACATTTCGAAGGGTGCAATACATAAAGGCGGACAATCGTTATAGGCTGTGCGGCCGGTCGCCGCAAACTTTACGACGTCCCCGCGTCATAACTCACCGGGGGCCAATTATTGCGAGAACAATGGCTTTTTCTCTGGTTCGGCTATTACAGCGTTCACCGACTATGGCGGTCTCCGTGCTCGTCCACGTGTACTCCTCTCTTTCGTTCTATCTTCGTACATCTTTCCTCTCCGTCTCTCTTTGTCTCTGCTCAGTGGTTTCTCGTCCCGGTTTTCTCGGTGCGCGAGACGCACTCCTCGATCGCTTGGCTTGTCGTCTGTCGTCCCTCCTCACTTTGCATCGTGAACACCCGTCGGATAGGATAATTGACAACCGGTGGCTGTCGCGAGTTTCCTCCTTGTTCGAAAAGGAAAAGCCTCGCGACGCGTGCTGAGGCGCCGCGTCGACTCTGTGACTCATACCGTTTCAGACGCCTACGCGACCACGAAACAAGCGATGCTTCGACGACAGACGACGATGAGTAATGGAGATGGGAATTGGTATGCGGGAGCTGCACGGGACCTGCTGTCTACGGAAAGAATAGCAAATTCTGCCTAGCAATTCGAATATTCCGGACAGTTTGGATCCTTCGAGGTCGGAACGTTCGCGAATATTCAAGTTTAGACAGTTGAAATCTTGGGGACTTGGAAGTTCGATGCTGTAGAAAGTTCGGGTATTTGAAATTTGAGGGCTTGAAAATTTGAGGTATTTGAAATTTGATGGTTTGGAAATTTGGGATATTTGAAATTCGAGGGTTTGTAAATTTGGTGTATTTCAAATTCGAGGGTTTGTAAATGTGGGGTATTTGAAATTTGAGGGTTTGTAAATTTGGGGTATTTGAAATTCGAGGGTTTGTAAATGTGGGGTATTTGAAATTTGGGGTACTTGAAATTCGAGGGTTTGTAAATTTGGGATATTTGAAATTCGAGGGTTTGTAAATTTGGTGTATTTCAAATTCGAGGTTTGTAAATTTGGTGTACATATTTCAGATTCGAGGGTTTGTAAATTTGGGGTATTTGAATTTCGAGGGTTTGTGAATTTGGGGTATTTGAAATTTGAGGGTTTGTAAATTCGGGGTATTTGAAATTCGAGGGTTTGTAAATTTGGGGTATTTGAAATTTGTGGGTTTGGAAATATTTTTGACTCAAAAATTTAAAAGTTTGAAAAGTTTGAAATAAAATTCTCAGTTGTTGTTTTCTCCTCTGAAATGCTTAGGGGGTCCCGATTCCTCGCAGTTGGCTCTCCGTCGCGGCATCTTCGCCGGTGTAAAAATACCCAGGCCCACAGTCCCACGTTGTCGACACCTTTGTGCTTCTCTCCGCTGGGTATAGGTCGCGACGACAGCTTCGAGGAACTCCACAACTGATACGCCTCTGATAAAAACGGATCATCCGGCTGCAACCTCGCCACTCGAGAAAATAAGAAACACGAGCGTCCGACACACTCTCGGAACAGTTTCGCGGAACCTGAATCGTCTTCCCCTTTGAACATCTATTTCCGTCGAATCAAAACACGACGGACTTGTTTCCCAAAAAGCATCGAACACGCTCGACGGTGGATTTTTATCGCCGACATTCGGGCGCCGATCCAGTGAAATGGAGAGTTTTTAATCTTTCAAACTAAATAACAACAAGTTCATTACTTCTTTCGCAACATCGAACTCAAATGAAAACTAATCTTGGAAAGTGAAATGAGAAACCGAGGTGGTAAGAAGAGAGAGAAAGGGAAGTGAAGAAGAAGAAAAACAAGCAGAAAAGAAAAATCACTTCGCTTTTCGAGCCACAGGCTCGGTTTGATCGAGGGAAAGTAGATAATTGGAGTGTAACCAAACGCCGCGGAAAGAAAAACTCGAAGAACCGTCGACGAAGCGAAGATCCACTCGGACTTTCGTTCAGGAATCGGTCTCGCGAAAGGCGGGGTCCTTTCCGCGCCGTTTCCAGCCGTATAATTGAAACTTTCCGCTGCTGGAAAGTTTTAATTACTACCACCGAAGTTTCCGGGGAGTGCATTACAGAAGCCCGGTCCGCAACGCGCGCGGTTATATTACAATGCCGGGGGTGTTCAGGGGGAGTGTTGGGGAACAATTTCGAAAGGAATCCAGCCTTTCGCGCGCCGCATCGTTCTCTCGTCTCACAACTTCCGGCGCGTGCATACCCCCGGAAAATCGACGCGCGACCAAAGCTTTCGCGGCAGAATGCTCTTCCGTTCTGCTCGCGCTTGCACCTCCTGACACGGCTGGTTTCACGTGATTCCTTCGTTGCCTCTCAGCTATCTCTGGTCTACACGCTGCACCGTTTACTGGATCTTTAATCTCGCCCGCAGATTCTTCGTTGGTCCTTTAGCCTCTCACCTAGGTTCCGCTTCTTCGTCTCAGTCATTTCAAGACAAGGATCTTTTTATTCGTTCTTTGGGTACTAAATTAGTAAACTTTCACTGCTACCTCTATTTTTAGTCCACTTCCACAGTTTCAAGCTTTAAATTCTTATAAGGCCCCGTATCAATTAAGAAAAGTGATTTTTCTGGATTTCCGCGAATCAACCATGATCAACTGCGCCCTAATTAGCCAAAACGCGGTGCGTTCCTCTATTTCGGGTATCCGCTAAACATCGAGAGACACCTCGCCAACGATAAAACCCGCCGCGAGCTGTCGCGCTCGTCGTATTTATACGGCGTATTCGTATTTATACGTCGTATATCTCGCGAGGAAGCGGTGCTCCTCGATTTAGGAGCGTTGTAAACAATCCTCGGCCACGAGAGCTGTCTCATAAAGCGCGGACAATCTCGGGGCGCGGCTTAAATCCGTAGAGCGGCCTTTCCGCGCCGCGTAAATCCTCCAGACACGCGTAACAGCCGCCATGTAAGTAGCCGTTCTGTATATCACAATCGATCGCCTCCAATTCGTGTTCGTCTACAAGGCCTCCCTCGTAACAATCGATCGGCTTCGATTCGTGTTCTCTCGTAACAATCGCAGGATCCTTTTGTGTATCCTCGACGGGTCTCCGCGTGGATCTTGTCCGTCGTGTTCTCGATCGTGATCGAGATTCGTGTAACGTATCTGTGGCTGGTAACATGTGACACTCTACGTGTCGTCTTTATCGGGTCGCCAGGAGCCTAACCGCAGCCGACGAGAACAAGAGCGTCGCGGTTCCAACTATCTTTAGAACAGGCCGCGTAAAAATACGCTCAAGGATCCACGAATGCTCCCCTGGGCAGGAAACACGATTGGAAAGGCTGCTGGATCGTCAAGAGACCGATACCCCGTGGATGGTTGCCTGTTAGCCTCTTTGGAGTACCTCGAACGATTATGTTCGTCAGAAAACAAAGCGTTTCGCTTAGGGATTGCAATCCCGCAAGATTGATATGGGATTTATTTCAATCCCGCGGGGTTCTGTGGAACTGTGAATTTATTTCTTCAATCTAATGTATGTATATTTAATAAAGAAACAAATTTTAATCATTAATCTAATTAGTCAAAATTTATGAACGAAGTAGAAATGGAATCTAAATATATATAAATTTAAATGAAAATAAATCTCTTTTTGGCACTACAATTGAAATATATACATACAGGGTGAGTCACCAAACGTTTGTACCTCAAATATCTTTGTTGTTTATACGTTTTTTCTGTCCTTAACCTTGAATGACCTTGGACTAATTATAGTCACTGAGTTCCTAATGAAAGGGACTATCATTGTAGGTGTTTAAAAAAGGGTGGTTCCATATAAAAAAGTCAAGGTGACCTTGATATCTCAAAAAAAAATGACTTACAAACAAAATTTTTTTTGCATCGTGTCAGCCCCATTGTACCATTCAACTTTGTCCGTACCATATTTTACGTATCTTTAGAAACAACAAAGATATTCGAGGTACAAACGATTGGTGACTTACCCTGTATATATGTATATGTTTGTAATAATATCAAATATATAATATGATTATCTTGTATATATTCGACAAACTTCGAAATAGTTCATCGTGCGCGTCGCCATTCGCGAAATTTTGTTTATGCGCGTGGTCCCGCAAAATTTTAGGGGTTCTCCATCACATATGTAAGAAATGCGGTACCACCAAGAAATGACGCGAGATATTGCCGGAGTGTTCACCGACTTGTAAAAGGACAAAATAAAGAAAATCGCTCAGTTGCGCGTCCATCGCGAATTGATTCCTTCGTTTGTACTCGTCAGGATAGTCCCGGTTAGTCAAAACACATTTCCATCCGTTCTGTAGGTAGAGTTTCTATTCTCGGAGGAGACTGTTACAACAATTTGCTGTCCATTGCCTGCTACAAAATCGAAAACAATAATAATTGCGACAACGTGGCAGCTGGCTGCAATCAGTGTACTGATACACGCATGTCCTGTTGGAGCCGCCTGCTCTTGCTGAGCTGACATAAACATCGTAGGGAACAGCAAGGTTGCAAGCTTCCCCGAGCATTAGCATAATGGCCGCAGCCTTGCCCAACCGTTTAAAGATAATAGATACCGCAGACTCGTCACGAGCCAGACCGAAACAGGAATTCCGCGAGGATATATAGGCGACACCCACAACAAAATTACGCGTTTCGAATGACGTATCGGCGGATTTGCCAGCCGTCACTGTCCGTCGCGGCAACGTACACCGGTCATTTTCTTTCGTATAGCTGTCGGCGGGTGAAGCCGTGAATGATCGTTTTCAATTTCGTCGAACCGCGCGTAAATCACCGTTGCCGATCATCGACGTTTATTCTTCATATTACGAATACTTGGAGAAATACAGAGAAATTGACAACCAAAGACATCGGTCGCAAGTTACAGGAGACATGTATAGGTTTAACTCTCTTTTTAACAATTTTACAGAGTCGGAAATAAATCGACAAAATCGGCAGTCTAACCACGAGGTATCTTCTAGAGCTGTGACTTATGAGATACCCGGGTTACCCGTGAGATATCCGGGTAAACAAAAATTACTCGGGTACTCGGGTAAATAGCATTACCCGGATACCCGGGTATTCGTGTAAATAAAAATTACCCGAATACCCGGGTATCTCATGAATACACTGCGGATCTTTATGGAAAATAGAAATCTTTTGCATCAATAGGAAAAAGCAGACGATATATGTATTACGATTACTTATTCTCTTGAACGATTTTAATAAATTTAAATTAATATATCAACGTTCTTTTAATTTCATTATTGTTTTAAATTGCACAAAAAAATCATTTATGACTTATAACTTATGAGATACCCGGGTAAAAGTCCGAGCTCTAGTATCTTCCAGTCAGTGAAATAATTTCTTCTCTCACTTTTTATTTCACAAACTCCACCAAAGAGTTACTATGAGTCACATCCTAGAGTTAATCTTCGCGCGTTGATATTCTTAGAGCCACGCTACTTTGCAGTTGTGATTCTTCAGCGAGTTGTGTTCGTGCTCCTCGTCGTTTCCTCTCCCAGGAATGATTCAGCGAAGGAATCGTTGGACCCGAGACATTGGAATTTCTGTACGAACCGGAAGAATTTTTCAAGGTTCCTCCGGTTTTCAACAGTTCCTGAAGGAAGTAGGGGAAAAAGGAGGGTGTCATAGGTGTAACCAGCTGCGGAAAACACGAGCGAGATAGAGGAAGGGGTGGGAACGGGGATGATAAAGAAGCTACAAACGACGACGGAACGCCGTTCCGCGAACAGAACGTACGACGTACGACATTGGCTTTTATGCGCGCAATAATGCGAGAGCACCGGCTGACAGGGCCGTAGCACACGTTGCAGGGGTGCACGATGGCCCCCTGTCCCTTCTATCCTCGTTATTTTTCTCAATTTCGCGGGGAGAGGGAGAGAAGCCGAGAGGAGAGACGCAGCTCGTTCCGACACACTTTATCGTCGCTCTGGTCGACGTAGCTTTTATTCCTCGCGGAAAGAATATGGCCGATGGAATTACACTGCCGCGCGACAGCGAATTATTGTCGGCAGTTTGTTTCACGCGAGCGTAATTCGCGCGGGCAGCTGCGTTTCCGGACGCGTTTTCACGCTGCCTGTCGGATCGGCTGATCGACGGCGAAGCCACGCTTACCAAATATGTATTTCGGGAACCGGCATTTTCTGAGTTGGCACTCATCCTCGGTACGCTTCCGCCTGTCCCGTTGCGATACCGCATAAATCTGGCGAACAATGGACGGGGCTCGCGCAAGAACAGGAAAACCGGCTGCGCTCCGGAATTTTTATCTCGGAAACTATTTATTGGATTCGGACGATTCTCTTTTTGTCCGAAGCGAGAAGATTCATTCTGTAACAAAAATTTGTTCCCCATCTGGGAACTGCAGTGTTTCTTCTGTAATAAATTCGGAATCCTCCGTGGACTTCATCAGTTCTAGTTCGTATTTTATTATTTATGAAATGCACTGTATCCAATTTCGGATGAAATCCTCGAGTACATCGAGTGGACCAAGCGATCGATTCCGTCGATCTTCTCGTGGGATTTCGGAGGATCGAGAAGAGACAAGGCTTGGCTCAGATGTCGTCTGCGGATTACCATTAAAATACATCTTCCTCGCGTTGTTTCCTGGTCTTATATATTCGCGTTTATTCCGACCTCCGGCACGATGGATAAGTAGGAATTAAATATTCATTTGGACGGGCCAGGAGAGGAAGGAGTCTCTCCGAGACTGAGAGAGAGAGAGAATCTTCGGGCGAAGGAGAGATTAGGGGATGAGTCCTGTAGATGGAGCTGCGAGGAGGGTTGTGACGGGATGGGTGGCTGAAAAGTGGAATGAAGCGAACGAGGGAGAAAAAGAGCGAGGATAACGCGCGGAAACAAGAACGGAATGAGATCCGCGGGTGGAGAGGACGCGTGCGGAAAGATTTGTCGCACTCAACCGGATTAAACGAAAAGTACTCTGCGCGAGAAAAGGGCGCCGTGGCTTTTTCTTTCCGCCTTACCCTCCTGTATACCACCTCGTACGTTCACCTAACTCCTCATTCTCTCTCTTTCTTCCCGTGCAACGCCACTTTCCCGTGCACAACTGTCGTTGTGCATTATTCACAGGCGATCTGTGCGAACCCACCAGCCAACTTCTGATGTCCTTTCCATAAAAGTGTCGCAGAGTTTGAAGAAGGTCCGCGGGGAAATTGGCATGCTCCCCCTCCTCGTGCACCCCCTCGATAGAAATGGGAATCCGTGACCAGCCTCCCCCACACGACAATGTCGAGATCTCGACGTAGGACTTTTGTCGAGCGTGTCAAGCTCTCGTAGCCGATACTTTCAATACAGCGATTCTCATTTGCAAAATCGAGCGGTGTCGAATCGATCATTTTCGACTGCACTCAATAGTTTTTATCCCGCAAGCCAGTCACTGTATCAACTTAGTTCTTTCTTTTTCCTGTAAAGAGGAAAGTTCAGTCTTTTTTTTGTCTTTCTCTCATTCTGTGATTATTTCCGAAAGTCACCACTCCTGTTCTTGGTTGTTCAAGAAAAGTTGAGGCTCATCTACTAAATAATTTCCGATTCCACGTTCCGCGGAATCCTTCTCATCCAGTCGATTTTCTACCACACCTCGACCGCCCGATGACCTTTCCATAGGAGCTTTCAACGATTTCTCATTTGTTAGATCTCCAGCCCACGGGTGTACGCCGTGCGTATACGTGTCAGTGTTCGTACGATGCTGATTTCGAAACGCAGAGTTCATTCATCGCGGCTGCATTTCTATGCAGCAGTAGCACGCCCACACCCGCGCGAACGTCGCATAAACAGTCTCGCGGCGATTGCATTCCAAGTTCATTTTATTACGTCGATTTTTCGCTCCAGATCGGAAAGTAGTTCTCCGGGTAACGCGTCGATTAGTGCACTGGTTGAAAAAGGCGGTCGCGCGAGCGCGAAAGAAACCGAGCTGGCGAATTTTTTCCGTGAGGAAACAAGCTGCGGAACAAGGTCGAGCTAGACGTAGTGGACGCGTATCGGTGGAACACGTCGTCCGACGGGGCTCGTGCGATATTTCTACGGTTATCTCCGGCGAGATAAGTGAGCGTATACGTCGCTATGTGTACGTAGATGTGCGTGGATCGTGGAGATCGCTTGTCCACCCGCCGCGCGAGCCAGTTACAAATATAGCGAGTAGTAGCGGTGCGTGTACGCAAAACGGAGCGAAAGATATCTGCATCGGGCTCCGCGGCCGAGGCTAATGCACTCTAATCTAGCCTGCCTCTATAGATAGAGACCCCTCAATGCCATTCACTGCACGTACGTATGCACAGGCTGCACACAGACCGGCGGTTGCACCCGGCATCGTGCAATGCACCGCCGTGAACCGCAGACCTTCGCCAAGCCAGACGGTATCGGAATTATTTGCACGGACTGGGACGGCTGGGCTGGTTGACTGGCTCGCTGACTGGCTGGCTACCATTTGCAAAAATTCTGCCGACTCCCCCACCACACACCCTCTCTTCTGTTTGATCATGTGCGCCCCTGAATTGCGACACGCACCGGCAACACGGAAAAACATGCCCTGTTGCATCGTCGAATCCACGCGATTTTTTTTTCAAATATTTCCCTCTTCTCCTCCTCCTCCCCGGTCTTCTCTGCCACGCCGACGACTGTCCATTTCGTATGCATTGCTCGCTCCGCGGAGAATAGATAGAATTGATAGGCGGCTGCGTCCCGTGAACCCGAGCGTGAACCCTGTCGTCATTTGTTTATCGAAGAAAATAATTATCGTTTTATATACTGGCGAAAATGAAATAGATTACTCTCGATTACTGCCTAAGAATAGCCATGCTGATCTTTTCTAGGAAATCAAACACTGAATCCGTTGTGCGATCTTCGGTATAGTACGAAAGCATTCTAAGCTATGCACATTTTACGCTATATTTGTTTGGAACTTCCGCATTCGTCGACCGGTTTACTTGAAATTTCACGTGTGCTGCTGTGTAATATAACGATATGCCAGTATATATGCCGATAGATCGAGAAATTCTCCTGCAATGATCACTTTCGTGCAGCTTAGACAGAATATAGCTTCAGCATCAAGTACTCTGGTGAAAAGCGAAACGTTCAACGGTGTATTTTTATTTTTCGTTTCGAATGGGCCTGGATTGAGTAACGAAGGCGTCTTAAAGCGACTGTTACGTCTACTATATCGATTGACACCGTATAAAAGTTCGCGTCACATGATATTCATATCCCTGGTACGCTAAATGCCGGTGAACGAATCGCGCCGCTCGAACATCACGGTTAATAATTGCCGGTGATGGTTAGCGACACTCGAGTCCCAGTGAAAAGCGTGATTTAGGATTCCGCTGGACTGTTCGCCACAATGGAATCCCAGCTGTGTTGACATTTAAACGCTGCTGTGCTCGATCCCCAGTGACAGTCGTTGGATTTAGTGCCTCGGGAGCGAGGACTTGCTCCCTGTCTGTCCTTTCTAGCCGTTTTCCATTGCGTTGCTCAATACGTCGTCGTTGACCAGCGCATTCCTTTCTCGATGAATTAAGGAACAACCGAATACCTGAACAGGGCAGAGAAAGAAACGCGAAAAGAAAATCCCTGTTTCGTACCTCGGAAAATTGGGTCGGCACGGATTCTTTTTAACCTTCCTTCACCTACATGATTTTAAACCGGTCTCGGTCGTATTCTCTCCAACACAGTATCTTGTTCTGTATAATAAATTTTGTGTTTTCGACAACAGCAATTTTGCAATTTAATTTATCTCAACGTTTCGATCACTATATGCATCATTTTCTTTTTTCCGGTACTTTTACATAGTTGTGTCGCAATATTTTTTCAATCTATATTATAAATGTATTATTTTTCAGACGCAAAAATGTCTCTCTTGAAATTAAATTGCAAATTTTCTGTTGTCTATTAATGATAAAATTTATTATATATTACATTTTCGATCGAGAAGAATTTCACAGTATCTTGTCCTCACTGATTCAGTCTCGTTCGAACCGTTTCTATAAAAAGGTGCATTTCGCATTAATTTTGTATTCATGTAGAATTTTACAAACTCGGAATCTTTAGAGTTCGTGGTTTAAATGGAATTGACTAAATCACTAAGACTTTCTAGATTTCGTAAAAATCTGATTAAAGACAGCCTTGCCACGTACTGTAGGAATATGTAGGAATATATCTAGCACGTTGCAACGCAACACTGTCCGCCGCGCCGGAAGGTTAAAGGCGTGTTATCGAGTTGCCAAGTTTCTCCAGTTAGCGGAGGATTTTTCCCGGCAAAGAGAAACTAGGAGACAGTGGGCGTCGCGTCGTCGGACACAAATAGCTCGACGCGTCTTCGTGACCGACGATTTCGCGCCTCCTCCACCCACGAGCTGCCTGTAGATTGGCGGATGGATGGTTCACGCATCGCGAGAATCGCGATAACGCTCGCGAACAGACTGCATGTTCATGCAACGGGCATCGTAATACTCGGTCACGAAACAAGAACGCAACCACCGCGGAAGAAAACGACCGCGAATCTAATTAATCTAACGGCTCCTGTCGTTGCCGCGACCATGCTAATTACTCCGGACCATTCTGGCCACTATAATCGTCTCAGTTCACTCCAGTTCTTCATAGAAAATTCGTAATCAATTGATTTATCTGGAGAGCTATCGCTTATTGATGTTTAAACACTCGTGGACGGATAGATCCACCATTCATACCTCGAGCAAAAGTCCCAGGACATCTCAAACATGGAAACGTCACTTCCATCGTCGTTAACAAAGGGAAAAGCTTATTATTCACATCCCATTGGTTCTCCCCCGAAACGAATCAGCGGGACGACCTACAGGAAAGGGCCCGGGTATATTTTGCGAGCGACTTTTTCAATTCGGTTCTCGAGGCAAGGGGTTGACAGTTCGATCTTGAACGACCCTCTTCAGTTAAAACGTTACATCGGTACGATTCTAGTCGGTTCCTTTTGTGCTCACTCTGCAGGCTGGTTCGACACGTTCATCCGTCGTTGTATCCGTTGAATCTTTGCCGTTTCGAGGGGTACCCTCGTTGGATAGAAGGGGTGTGCACCCCTCCCACCGATCAGAAAAGAGAACTCGAAGGGTCAACCCCTTTCAACGTTTTCGCCCGGGTGTCCGGAGGAAAATGTAGGGTAACGAGATTCACGTTCAGGTGGGCGCAGACACCATAATTTCCTCGAGCGATCGGGGTTCTGATTGTTGGGCGTGCCTCCCATCGCTCGATCCTCTCGATCCGCTCTTTCTCTCCGAAAAAGATTGCAATCACCGCTTTTCACGAACGTCTTTCTAACTCGATATACGGGGGGAGAAAACGTGTCGGATCGACGAGTTTTCACGTGACGTCGCTCCCGTGAAACGCTGCGTCACCGGCTGTGCCACCCTGACGATTGCATCCCCTTGACAGCTACGAGACCTAACTCTATAACGTCGAGTCGCTTAATTGTCCTATCGAGCCCCGATCTGGTTTCGATCTAGATTCACAGAGAGAAAAAAAAGATAAAGTGGCACTTTCGCGCACCAGGTGCGCTCTACACCTCGAAGAAAAGTCCCACTCACGAGATGTTTAATCGAGATACCACTAAAACACTCTGCCCTACTGAAATTGTTGAAGAGAGGAAGAAATTTCCAAGTAGGAACAATACTTCTTTCCTACAAGGATGCATATGTAATCAAATAATCAAAGAAAACTGATTAGTTTTCTGATGAGCCGCGTCAATTGCCGTAATATTTACAGGCGGGGACTGACAATTAACTTGGTTTCTTACAGTTTGCTATAAGGAAAGTTTGAGTCCAAAAAGAGGAGCAACCAGAGAGGTTCGCGGCAAGAGGCGACCGGTAATTAATAAAATATCGAGTCAAAGTGCAGAGGAAGCTTCTTATTCGTGGAAGTGGCTTCCTTAAATTCGCCAGTCGACGCAGAAATCCGGCCGTTTTCGCGTCATTACCGGATTTTCATGGTAGCTGGGGCCGAGCAATGCCGACAGCCAGCCAGTCAGCTCGCCAAGCCACCCTTTTAAGAAGCGACCGTCCACGGAATAATTCCGTGAGCCTCGGATGAGATGAACTCCCCTTCCCCCGCAGCACACCTCTGCCAACTCGTCCGTGCGATTTTAATGCAGTTTTTAAGTGGATTTCCTCCTTAAACCGGCGAATTCAATTCCTCGCGTCTTCCGGCGAGCGTTCTCTTTCTCTCCCGGTCCCCGCCCGAATGCCCCTATAAACTTTCGAGCATTGTGTTTAATCCGATCGTTGAATATCGCGGTTTCGTTAAATCGTCGCGTCGCGTCGGTCAGGTAATTATGCAGACGCGTGCGAACCGGACACACACACACTCACACGCGCGCGCGCGCACACACACGCTTTTTCCGCGTGCTTCTGGGCACGCGCTGAGAGCCGCTTAATCGTCTCGCGTTACACCGCACCGATTCTATCCGCTAAACTTTACACCGGATGGATTTTTCTGCAGCCAGATACTGTGCGACAGATGGGAGACGGGGGTGGTGGTGCTGAAACTCGAGCGATACGGGTGCTGGACACACGATACCAGAAATATTTCATTCTACTTCGGCTGTTGCACAGCCTATTATCGTCCCGGAAACGCTGCTCTGCCAAAAATTTTCAATTCGAGGTGTCGCGAAGACATTACGAGAGCAGGACCAGCCTAGTAACTGGGTTGGAGTATTCTAGCCAGAAAAATTGTAGTATCTTGATCGTCGACCAGCTCCATTGTTTTTTTTATTGAAGTGCACCGGTGAAATTGCATTTTTCTTTAAATGGAACGCTGCAATTAAATCAGCAGCAATTCAAATTGCAGGGGACAATATTGCATTGTTTATCAAGATCTATCACCGAGTCGTCCGGTATTTTTTACCGAACAGCATTGATGCAGTTGCAGAGTGCAACTGCAATTTTCTCGCAATGGAACGCGCTGCGATTGAAATGGCTGGAAATAAAATTACAATTGCAGAGGGAAGTGTTGCATTGTTCATCGCGTACTGTCGTCGAGCAGTTTTGATTTTTTTTTACTAAATTGCGTCAATCCAGGCGCCATGTGTAATTGCTCTTTTTTCATTGCAACTTGAACACACCGTAATTTATTTAATTCTATTACAATATTCGTGTAATACCGATCCCATTTTCCCCGAGCATGTATTTTTCTATGCTTTCATCAATCAATTAAGAACGTTAGCTCGAATGGATAGACCGCTCTCAGATATGCTCGAAATAATTGATGTCTCGTTGTTTCTTATTCCACGGCGTCGCACGGAATCGTCTTCGTTTCTGGATACACGAGCTTGGACAGCCCGGGGTTCTCTTTTCTCCCCGTCTCTTGTTGTTTCATTTATTCATTCGCACGCCGGGGCTCGTTCAGGATTTTTGACAGACAGTACGCCACCGCCCCCTTGCTTTGGCGCGGATTTGTTTCCCAAACCAACCCCCTCTTCTTTCTCATCCCGTAGGAAATAAACGGCCGGAGAGGAATAACTGGTTTACGCCAGGAAACCGTGCCACCGGCAATTCCAACGCGTTGCATTATTAACCATCTTCAAATTTGGATTTATCGCTGTTCTTCGTGGCACCGCGTAAATTAGGGTTTCGCGTACAAATATACAGCCGTCTCGTTGTTCTCTTACTTATTAACGGCCGCAAACATCTCACATTGCAATGTCAAGGATATTTCAGCAGTTCCAAAGTTGTCTGATCCTTGTGTGGTATCCAAAAATGATTAAGATTGATAAAAAAAATGGCATTCGATTAGATGATTGTTCTAATACTCGACGATTAGATGAATTTATTCACTGTTACTGCAAACTGTGTAATTCGACGAATACAAGTTGATTATTAGGCTTATTTATATGGCATCAGAAAATATCCTGAAAAAATAACAGATTCAGTGGCTGGAATTTGATCTATTGTGATACTGCTTTGAATTAATTGAGCCGATCGAAGTGAGGAATGAAATTGTGCTGCACTCGCGATGCGCGAGTCTTAAGATCTTAGATCTGCATAAACACAGGAATCCGGCGATGGGAGATCGTTTCCAATTTGCTAATGAAGTTTCTCGCAGCCGGTCTCGTTCGATTACGAGAAACATTTCCCAGTCTTGGTCCGTTTAAGAGCGTCGTTAATCACGCGGCTCGCTAAAGGTTTGATGAAAATCTTATCTTAAACGGGTAATTAGGCGGCCCGGTGGGGCGAGGCGTGGGGTACACGCGGGTTTAACCATCGTTTCCACGCCTCCTTACATTATCGAGAGGCACGCGATCCTCACCGGTGTTATTTATAATTTTCCTCGGGCCCGGCCGGGGGGGATATATATCGCGTGGCGCATGAAATGTCGCCGCAATTACCGTGTCTGGCGTTGATCCGGGGAACGGTAATTTACTACTCGCCTACTAATTCACCCTAACGAACGCCACCGGTGTGTATTTGTTTATACGATTGTTCACGACGCGACGTGTAAAATGTCACCGAAGAGAAAAAAGTTTTGTCTCGTGGGATCTCGTTAGAGAGAGTGAGAGAGAAAGAAAGATTTCTTGCTTTACGATCATCCGGGACGACAGTTGGAGAAATTACCACAGGCGAGAGCAATTCCTCTCTCTCTCTCCCTCTCCGGGATTTCCGGCGGAGCAAATGGCCCAGCGACCATGCCTGTGCATGTCAGAAATGATTAACTTCGCATTCGAGCCCGGCAATTAGGACGATTGCCCTCGCGTCCCGTGCAACTAGGCGCAAGGGCTTGCCCCATACAATTTCCTCGAGAGTTTCGTCCTGCGAGACACTCACCTTCTGCCGGGCCTCGTCCCCTTCTGGTCTAGAAGGATCCAGCACCCATTAGAGGATCCTGAAAATGGTGCTCGACCGGCTACCTCGAAAAACCGAGCCGCCACGGGCTTCCAGGGGATTCCGCTCGAACGCGCTTTACGCCCTGACGACGACCAGATTCCTTGCCGCGAAAATTCAACGGATCAAAATTAAGTAGTACGCGCCCTGCAGACATCAGTTACCACAGGATTCCATTGATAGACTTTCTGTACCTCTGTCTCTCTCATAGTATCGACGCGAGAAATTTTACTTTATCCATATTCACACCGCATTCCTCTATTTGAAGGATTGATACGAATCCTTTCGAAACAATGATATTCAAGCAGAATTTTTTTTTGCATTACAACAAATGTAACGGTACCTAGTGGCACCTAGGTGAAAAACGAAAAATGTTATGTTCTTAGTAAATATAGGTTTAAATTTACCGCCTAATCTATATCCGACCAATAGATCGATATACGATCAATCATATTCGTTTCCAAAC